>JALIZF010001682.1:0-577416 GCA_029948255.1 Telmatactis stephensoni | reverse complement strand
ATCGAGTGGAATGAAAGGTGAGTTACGGTGCTCGTTGTTAAAGATATCTTCTGTTCCTAGATGGTGTGCAATACTAATGTCGTTTAAGTATTGTTCACTTAGCTACACCTGTATATTGAAGTTTTGCTTGAGAACTTGGTGCAAATCAAAATGACTCAATTGAGTAATGTAGGTTTTTCTTTTACAGAATTGATATTCTGGAGCTTCTAAGTTCTGTGAAGGAAGCTCCAGAGAATAACTCTGTGCAGACAAGGTTTTTATGTTAATCAGATGCTCACAGAAGAAGTCAACAATGGAACAACAGACCGTTAAGGTGATTCATGAAGAACCATCACAAACACAGCACCAGCTGCTAAACTTTATTCGATCCGTTGTTGAGTTGGAAAGTGAAATTTTCCAGAAGTCCAGAAACCCAAATCCAACAGCAAAAAACGATGAATCACGCCAAACTCCCAATTTACCCAGGGGCAATAGTGACGAAACCGGTGCAGAAGAACATGCAAATTTAGACTCTAACAAACTCTCAGAAAAACACTCAACACAAGAAAAATCGTCACCAAATAGTAATTATGCCCTCACTCAGAACAATGATTTCCCCATTAACAGCGAAAGCCACAAAAGATGTTCTGTAAACAGTCAGACAATGGAATTCCAAAGTCAAACTGATGTGAGTTCTAGACCTATTGATTTATCATCATTACAGACGGATGATATTGCAGAGAACTCCAACGCTCTCAACGTGATTCATCTTTCAAGAGTTTATTTTACACAGCAAACAGGCAACCAAAAGGATCAAGCCTTCCAAGAAGCGCCAAGACCAGAGTGTCAAAAATTGCAAGTGATTGAAAAAGAGGGGAAACCATGTAGCAAACATTTAGCAAAGTCTCCCAAGGAACTCCAAACAACCCGTTCAATTTTACGTAAAAAAGCAAGCACTTTTAGAATTCAAAATGCTAGTTCTCTTTCTTCCATCCCAAAGACAAACTTAAAAGGACTTTTTCCGCGAAGCTCTTCGGCGAGTCCCTCCAAAAAGAGTTCCAGGAAAAATATCTCCACGTCGGAACTTGATAAGTATGTTTATTTCCTACCAACACCTAGGAATGATAGAGTTTCTTGTACGGCAACACAAGAAAGAACTTCTTCAATTGAAAAGAATGGAGTTATACACGAGACTGAGGAGGGACACAGCGGAATTTCGAAGAGCAACGAGCATGTATCAGAGCAAGTACAAGTATTAGCAGACAAAGAAGGCCGTGTACTTGTCGTCAATTCAACCAAAAAGGATATATCTGTAGAAAATAATTCAACAACAACTCAAAAGGCATCTCTCCAAAGCTGGAGTCCAACAGCCATGAAAGAGAATGCCGACAAGGAAGATTTGGAAAACGAGAAACATAACATTGGTGGATCTTCTTTGAGACATCCATTACCGCAGACAAAACACGTCTGTATCAAGAGAAAACGAGACGGCACGTTAGAAATCGTTAACAATCCCAAAGAAATTTCTCCATCGAAGAAAATGGTAACTTTTTCGAGAAATATTGCTGGTGATGATGCAGGAAATATCAATAATGATTTTAGTTTGCGCGATGAATTTCCTCATGCCGATCATGGCAGACATTTCGATGGAAGCCGTAATCAAAACGCTCGTACTGAAAGCTTGGATGGTTCAAAGAGTATAGAAATAAGAAATAATCAAAGTTTTATCTTGCAAGGTCATGGAATTCAGAATCATAAGCTGGCCGCTGAACACTCCAATGTGCATGCTGCAGAACAGCTGCAATGTGATCTAAGTAACGAAAATAGCAACTACACTCAAGATAAACCTTACAGACGCCCTACAAACGCCTGCCTTTCTGACAACAATGATCCACCAGTTATTGTCTATATTGAAGGCAATTCAAATGGAACATTTGATCACTCTCCTTCAAATGAAGAAGATTATTCTGATAGAGCATTTGATCGCGCACATTTGAAAGGCAATCCCAATCCTCATCCCAATGGAACACTTGATCACCCCCGTGCTAGTTTTCATGAAAAGTCCAATGAACCTTTTCATGTAGAACAACGTCATGGGGCGGGCTTAGGCAACCATGATTTCATGGCAAGCCTTTCTGAGACTGGGCTAAAAAAGCTAAACAACCCACCACAAACTGCAGCGAGGGATCAAAATGAGCGCCGACAATATGCGCCTAAACCGAGAACAAGTAGAAAACCAGCAAAAAGGCACAAGGATTTCACTAACATTACTTCTAAAGATAAAAATGACTTAGTCAACCCTGAGGTACTACAAAGAAAGGTGCCTAATTCTGAGGCTGAGAACCGCTATAAATGTGACTGGCCAGCCTGTACAAAGGCATTCCGCCATTACTCATTTCTGGTCCTTCACAAACGTATCCACACTGGTGAGCGACCTTATGTTTGTTCATGGAAGGGATGTACGAAGGAGTTCCGAAGATCCGACGATTATCAGAGGCATTATCGCGTGCATACCGGAGTTAAGCCCTATCCTTGTATGATATGTGGTAAGGCATTTAAGCGGTCAGATCACAGACTTTTCCATTATAGGTCCATTCATCATATGAAAGAAATGAAGAGGAAAGTAACAAACAAAGTGAAATAATTTATAGTCAAGCTCAAAGACCGTCAAATGAATATATTGGTTATGCAATAAGATTTGATTGATAACTGTCGCGCAGTCAGCCGTAAACAGTTCCACTAGGTTGACACATAGCCATGCAAAGCTAGCTAGCGCTCTCTGATAGTTTTATTTCTCCTAAATGGACCTCAACTTTTTGCGTAGCGTTTTCCCGCTGAAAAGGGAAGGACAAGTGATTGGAAATTAAGAAAACGGATATGCTCGAAGTAAACAGGTCGATTTCAATATACATATATATAATCAATTGTGATTTTGCCAAGCTAAGTCTAGTCTGGAACTGAGTGCATACTTTTTGAAAGTATTTTTTCCTGATCCTTTCTCTGACCGGAGGATCATACAAAAATAACAAAGGACTATTACTAGGGTTATCCTTCCATCATGAAAATGGGCTAGTCACATAAGTTTAAGTATAAGTACTGACGAGTCTTATTTCTCTTGGTACTAACAACTAGTTTGGGGTTAGGAGGGATATAGTACATGATTAATTAGAGCAATAAACGACTGTCGAATAAATGAAGGAAAATTGAAAACAAAACATGACGTTTGTTGCTGAGGACCTTTTGGAATCACCAGTTGCTAGGGAATAATTGTATAGAACAGAGTTTGTTTGTTTGTTTGTTTATTTATTTATTTATTTATTTATTTATTTATTTATTTATTTATTTATTTATTTATTTATTTATTTATTTGTATGTATGTATATTTGTTTGTTTGTTTGTTTGTTTGTTTGTTTGTTTGTTTGTTTGTTTGTTTGTTTCAGTGTTTTTGTTGCTTGTAAGGCGGAAGGCTCATTTCTTATGGCAACAGGTCGGAAAAATTAAAGTGCAAATGAACCCATATTTAAACCAATATTTTCAAAATCTACAAAAGTCAAAAATATACTTGCAAAAAAAATTTCAAATTGCATAAATTCGCTTTTCACAAAATAATTTTGAATTTCGCGCTCTCCTCAAAGTTCGGGGTCCCAAATGCATATCTTGTCCCTTCATCTGTAGAACGGAAGTAACTGAATACGTTACCGAGTGAGCAAAAGAGACTTTGTTTGTCCACATAGTCGATCTTAGGGTTTATAGGTTTAGCGTAAATATGAGGACTGAAGACAACTATAGGAAGACCACTATATGGCATTCAGCCACGAAGTACTTACCAGAGACTTGCGACCATATGCATGCGAACAGCCGCAGGTCATATGCTACACTGGGCGCGCGATCCAAGAAAACCAGACAGCATATCAATGCAGACACAAAGAAGAACAAATAGAAATTAAGAATCATAGATATTTATTATAAGCAAAATGGTATCTGAAAGGAGGAATTGTCTGCTTTCAGTTTCGAGGTTGTTGCCATAGTGATCCACTTTAGTTTCGTGCCCAGTATTTGCTCTTCCAACTTAACAAGGTTCTGTCATCGGTACCCTGGGGAATATTGACCTTTTGTATTTAGAGAATAAAGTCGTTTTTGGAGTGCACTCAATCAATAGTCAGTCTTTGATTACTCCAGTTCATCATCGAAGTAGCGACGCTGAGCCAGTGTTCTTTAGACTTTGGATCTGGTCTTTTAGGCACCTAAATTAGGTAGGTAAAGTTTTCCTCAATTCAAATTTTGTATTTTGTATTTTAGTTCCTGTTGATTTGTTTGCTTGTTGCTACGTGCCTAGTTAGCCATCTGCATCGAAAGCTCAGTTGCACAAGCCTTTCAATCTTCGGTTGTTTGTGAGAGATTTTGTGTTCAAGTCAAAGTAAATTTCAATCGTTTTGCCGCTTCACTGAGGCTTGAGAGACTGCGAGTGTGTGCCAGACTTTGTACCGAAAAAAATTCTTGCGTCGAACAGCTTTTGACTCTTTAATAGGATCTCTAATTGGTATTTTACAGTTTCCTTGAAACTTGTACACCTGTAGTCTCTAGTTTCTTCGAGAAACCTTATTGAAATGTCTATATCCAGTATACCTTCGCTCTTGTTGTTAAAGTATTTGTTATTCATATTCGAGCTATCACTGTACTTCATATTTTATTTACTACAAACGATGAATGGAAGCCTTTAATTATAGGCGATGTTTTCGGAAGGTAATGTCTGCACGAAACAGGAAGAATTAGAGATGTTATACTTTTCACTGAAAACCGTCGGTAGGGCTGCAACATATACGAAATGTTTGCTAATATTTACATTTTGCGACGGACAAGCTGTAGTGCTAGTGGTAGAAGATTCTATGATATAAAGAAAGTGAATTGTGGCCGTTTATGGACTGATTAGCCTAATTTGCACAACTCCGTTCGTCGCATAGGACTAAATATCCAGTCTGAAATTAT
Organism: Telmatactis stephensoni; assembly: GCA_029948255.1. Lineage (NCBI taxonomy): Eukaryota > Metazoa > Cnidaria > Anthozoa > Actiniaria > Isophelliidae > Telmatactis > Telmatactis stephensoni. The sequence continues at coordinate 572,451 of JALIZF010001682.1, read as the reverse complement.
AACCAGATGAGAACGCTGTCGAGTCTCGGCAAAGGTTCGGTACAATTAACTGTTCTAGTCTACGAAACAGCCCTTTCGGTAATTGAGCATTGAAAAGTCTAGCGACAGTACTGAAGCAGCTACAAAAAGTATGCCGAATATCAACCTCTGGCACCGCATGAAAACTATTTCTAGCAGCAGATGTCAGCTGATTTGAACATATTCGTTGATTCTTGCCAGTCGATTTTATGCTGAATTGCGGGACAACTGCTATTACTAAAGCGAAAACTAAATTTGTATTCTATTACTAGCTGGAATAAATTTGTATTGGCTCATTAATTCAAGACTGTGCATATCGGAAATCGCTTGAATCTGCACGAAAGATATCAAAGCTGAATAGGTCGTTCAGCAAACGAGCTTGGCAGCTTGATGGGTCACCTCAGTCGGTCGCTTCAAACTATTTGAACATAAAGTTACAAATGACGTTGTTTTGCTTAAAAAATTCAAAATTATTGTACAATGATATCTTTGAAGCTGACCATCGATTTCTTAATTGAGTCTAAAGTTGTCTGGGGATTACTTTGTTGACAGCTGACAGCCAATAAAATTCGACAGCTAATCTTCATTCTTTCAGATAAAGTGACTAATAAGGCATTTCATAAATCTGAAATATTACCAATTTTGGACCTTTAAATTTACGCTCAGACATTCGTATAATAGGGTCGATTGTATTTTCATCGCTTTCCATACGTAGTGAAAGCAGAAGAGTCGATGTTTTTAGCGTTGATGATAGTTTAAGGGCAGTAAATGCGAGAGCAGACGGAGCCAGAAATCGGTCAGTAAAAAGTTGACGTAACTCGCCGTTGTCTGGACACAGTACAGTAACACCACTACAAAAAAAATTCAATGTTTTGTTCCAGAGGTCAAGACTTAACTCAGAGAAAGCTTAATAATCCTGTTTACATATTGCGGTGTTGTTTGTTTGTTTGTTTGCTTGTTTGTTTTTGTTTTTTTAACGGTTTGCGCTGTGTAGAAATTAAAACGTGCATTTGATGAGTTGAGCTTGGAACGAGGGACGAGTTTAACATGATTTTGGGAGCGAGACATGGTGGCAGGGATAACTCATTTGTTTTGTGTCCCCCAGGGAAAAGAAAACAAAAGACTTATCCCTGCTACCAGGGACAACCGGCCTTCATGTGAACGGTCCCTTACATGGGAACTGCGACAAGAATGTATTTACGTTCTGACAAAAAGGTCTTTAAGTCCCAAGGTAGCCACAAACTTACCGCAGCCAGTATTTTGACTAGTTAAAATTGTTGAAAAGATGCTTTAATTACAGGGTTCACTATACTTTTTTGCGTGAAACGTGAATGGCTGATTTATTTTGACGTGAAACGTGATTTAAAGTTTAAAATATTTTTGCGTCCACGTTAAGGCAACTTTTGATTTTTTTGTGAACGTGAAAGAGATTTTTTCAAATTATCTGTGACGCGTGATAAGACCAAATATTTTTGCGTGATTTCATTTTGCAAAGGGCTACATAGCCAGACCCTGTAATTAGCGGTCACCTGTTATAATTTAACACTGAACCATGGTTGCAGTCTAGCCTTCGGGCAAGTCACGCAATTCTATCTCTTTTTAGAAAGCCCAAATACCCCATAGTGTTTCCTCGTTCTTCCGGGTGCTAAATGTTTATTGAAAAGTGTATGTTTAAAAACAAGTTACGGAAATAACCTTATTTGGTTAAGGATTGTGATTGAATAGTGTGGGAAAATTATGATTGGAGTGCGAGAAATCTCAGCACTGCAAAAGTGGCAGTAGTCATGGCGACCAGACCGGCGATGTTACCCGTCACGCTCAAACCACAGGCAGCCCAGTCAGCTCTGTACATTTTTGCTATGGCAGCTTTGCGACCGCGTGCGTAATGGAAGGTTCCGGGTTCGAATCTCGACGGATTTGCTCAACCTTTTCTTATTTCGGATAAAGTTTATAGGGGAGAAAAAATCGAAATACAGCTTTAAAAATCAAAATCTATGAAAAAAGTGATGAGTAAGCATCAAGGAAAAAATTTATCAGAGGACTAGAGAATATGAAAAGGTTGAGCGAATCCGTCGAGATTCGATCTTCCATTACGTACGCTGAGCGCACCTCCAATATGGACTGGTTTTCACGAGCGACGGAAGCAGAAGCAACATACGCAGACTGTTGTATTTCTCACCTAGGTATGAAAAAAGATAATAGACAGTGCATTGCTGAGTCTGCGTATGTTGCTTCCGCTTCCGTCCGTGAAAACCAGGCTTAAAAGAACGTAAGTGTCATGTTAAAGACCTTGTCGTCCCAAATACTCAAGTTAACGTAAATGTATTCTTGTCTCGGTCCCCATGTAAATGTCTCATCCAATGTGAAACTCGTCTCGTCAGTGATGAACTCAGCCCGGGACGAATTGCAGGGGCGGATCCAGGATTATCTTTAGGAGGGGGTGCACCGTCTTCAGGAGACGATGCACCATCATATTAAACTACCGTGAGGATGTTTTTAGAAAATATTGAGGAAAAGGACTGAAAGTTGTCTCAGGAGGAGGTGCGGACCCCTTGCACTCCTCCTCTAAATCCGCCCTAAATTGAAATCACTAACATGGACACAACAAATTGAACAACAAATTAATGTTCCTGCTAACAATTGTCATTGAGAATTGAAAATTTACCATGTTTTTTTGTGTGGATTAACTAGAGAGATTACGCTAGAGATTACGCTATGGAAAATGCGTGCTTATGGTTTTTATGCAAAAAAAGAAAAGAAAAACATCGTTCTTCCAATCAGAACCGTGAACGATATTTTTCACAGTGAAGAAACGTCGTTTGCATCTTTGGCTGAGACCAATGAACGAATATACCCAATGGATTCTTCGTGTGTAAATCTCGATATGCATGTGATAAGTCATCTCTTTCTTCATCACATGATTATTTCATTCAATCATGGATTTCACATTTAGTACTCTGTAAGAGCAATGTCAATGGTTGTCGTTACTATTTGGGCTTTTCATTTTTGTAGGAAAATCGTATAGTTCTCATCAACAACCTCGGCCAACATGTCAGAAGATAAGAAACCAGATCCATACTTTGACCTCATCATGGATGAAGACCTCGCCAATAATGAGTGGCCGAGGGGGCTGGATGAAGTCAAAGCCAAGGGAACGCAGTGCATTGCCGTGAGTGTTATCACCAAGGAGAACTTCGAGGCCTTTAAACACATCAAAACTGAGAGCGGAGGCTGGACACTAGCGCGTGCAATTAACACTGGTGTAACAAATCCAACATCCTTTACTGGATGCCATGCCGGCGATCTGGAGTCGTACCAAGTCTTTGGGGAGCCTCTCTTTGACAAAGTGATCGCAGAGTATCATGGGGGTTATGACGTCAAGACCGGAACCCACGTGACTGATATGGACAGCTCGAAGATTACAGAGGACCTGACAGAAGAAGCTAAGAGCAAAATCATCTCGACAAGAATAAGAGTTGCCAGGAATATTGCCACTTTTCCTTTGAACCCTGGTGGTACTAAAGAAACTCGGTTGGAAATCGCCGACTTGATGGAGAAAGTTTTTGCTGGTTTGGAAGGAGATTTGGCTGGCACCTTTTACCGTCACACAACCATGACACCAGAGCAGCAACAACAGCTCATCGATGATCACTTTTTGTTCAGAGGTAAGGATAAAATGCAGGCAGCTTCAGGATATCACGAGCACTGGCCCCATGGGCGTGGTATCTTTGTGTCCCACAACAAGGAGTTCCTCCTCTGGGTCAGCGAGGGCGACCACCTCAGGATCATCTCCATGGAGCAGGGTGGTGACGTCAAGCGGGTGTTTGAGCGTCTGTCGCGTGGTATCGCCGCCATCGAGGAAGGTCTCAAGAAGGAATTGGGGGTCGAAGAGGTCTTCATGAGGTTACCCTCCCATGGATGCATTACGTGCTGCCCAACTAACCTGGGTACAGGCATGAGAGGCTCCGTCCACATTCTCGTCCCTAAACTCATCAAAACTATGGGATTTGAGGCTCTGGACAAGTTTTCTCGCGAACGAGGCTGCCAAGTACGAGGTTCAACAGGAGAGCATTCTGAGGTGATTGACAGGATTGACATCTCAAACTGGAGGCGTCTGGGTCACGCTGAGTGTGATCTAGTCCAAGACATGATCAAATGTGCCAACCTCCTGTCCAAAATGGAAGATGAGGTTCCCGATGAAGAGGCCAATAAAGGTGAGTCTGGTCCCAAAGACGCCGCCGACGACGAAAACGCTAAGAAAGCCAAGTCTTGCTCTTTGATTTGAATTGAAACTGTGTTTAAAAGGGTTGGAACAATTGTATTAATTCTTTAGCAACGACTTGATAAATTCTCGTTGGAGTTAAGAATGTGATCTCAATGTAACTGCCCATGCGTGTTTGGCCATAAAGGCTAGTTTAGACCCAAGACTTGTTTCAGCCCGCTCCCCGTGAAGCAGGGGCAAAACGAGTACTGGGTCTGGACTACTATAGAGCCGGGTCAGAGTGTATTACTAATACATAAATATGATATTTATGAAATTTTTGTTAAAGATGAGGAGTAAAACTGTAAAATTTGAAATGCAGTTGACGATTACTAATTGTCTTTAAGTCTGTCTCCTCTTCCCATTCATTCTTCAAGCACACCTCTCCTTGACTTCCCCTCCCCCAACACACAGGATAATTATCCCTACCCTGACTGACCTCCTCTATTTCTCAAGTACATCCTTTCCTTTCGTCCTTACTTCCCCTTGTCTTCTCATGTTTCCCTCCCCTCTCCTCCCCACCTCTTAAAAATAGCCCTCCTCATGTATCCCCTCCACTGACTGGCCCTCCCCTCTCATAATCCTCTGCCCCTCCCCCCTTCGATCGCCCTCCAATCTCCTCCCTTCTTTTTATCAAACTCATCCATTATCGTCCTTCCTTCCCCCTATCGGTCTCATGCACTCCCCTTTCCTGACCCCCCTCCTTCTCATCCAATTCCTTCTTTCTCAAGCACACTATCATGTTCCAGTCCCCAATACCTTCTTGCGTACCCCTTTTCTACACTTCCTTTTATAAGGGTTAATATTTATCATATTGAATGCTGCTTATTTTCAACATGTACTTGGGGTCGAGATCATGTCTGGAACCAGTTTAGACAAACAATACTATTCATTTGTTCATCTCATCTTTTCCTCTACACAGTCGAAGCTTTTTAGCAGCTAACTTCTACTAGGCCATATATGGGGCCATATATAGGTACGAATATAAGGCGCGTCTTATCTTGGAGGCGAATTGGACAAGTCGCGAACTCTCTGTGTAAACGACACTTTTTTGTCGTAAGACGTGAATAAAATAATGTCGCATTTTATATTTATGGAGTGCTATCTGAGGGAGGAAAACACTGTTCTGTTACCAGCCACATCCAGACAATAGGATGGGTAACGGACCTTGCTCTCCAGGTTCACCTTAGTCTTACTTATGCCTCCAAGAAATGACTTCAGCCATGGCACACCCGGCCTGATAAACTGATTTAGCTGTCAGGCTAAACAGAGCGAGGCGACTGTAGAAGGAGTAGCGCTTTCCGTCTGAAATGTTTAAAGTGCCGTTTATACGGGGAGGTTGGCATCACAGTTAAGTCTCGTCTTATTTTCGCTCTTACAAATGGCCCTAATCTGAAGTCACTGAAAGTTATGATGTGGGAGTTAGGGTCACCAATCAAGAATGGCTCTCGATAGTAACAATTATCTTTATTTGTATTAAAGGGGTGCTGACCTGAAGGCGTACGTAGAATTGGCTGAGAGAAATTGAAAAAAATAAAGGCTCTTCAAGAATGGAATAAAAAGACTGCATGTGATTTAGTTGCTGCATGTTACGTTTTAGCTGTATTTTGTATTTTATGTACAGAAACATTGTAGAGTACAAACACTAAAAGTGTGCAACATAAATAGTACTAAATAGTGCTAAATTATGCAAATTCTTTTATTTTCTATTGTTTAATTAGTGCTATTTAGTACTAAATAGTGCAAAGTATTGCACACTTTTAGTGCTTGTACTCTATAAGTTATGAATGGAATTTACCCTTAAGTAGCTAGATGTCGTTCAGTGAAGCGTTAAGTGTTGAATTAACTCCTGATAGATATATTGCCTAAAAGATTTCTTCTTTTTTTAAATTCCTTTGGAAACTCCGTCAGAATGCCATACATAGAATTACCTCTCTTTTTAGATAAATCCGTAACATTTTTTTCGTCATCACATTCGATTAATCGAGTGAGCTATTTTTAGAAAAGTCAGAGCGCATGTACGTTTCATGGCAATATAATGAGGTAGAAAAAGTTTTCTCTTTTTTTAATTCCTTTGGAAACTCGGCTCCGTCACAATCCATACATAGAATTACCGGCTCTCTTTTTTATAAATCTATCATATTCGATCGATCGAGTGAGCTATTTTTAGAATAGTCAGAGCGTATGTACGGTTCATGACAATATAATGAGGTAGACAGTTTTCTCTTCTTTTAATTCCTTTGGAAACTCGGCTCCGTCAGAATTCCATATAATAGAATTACCGGTTCTCTTTTTTATAAATCTGTGACATTTTTTCATATTCGATCGATCGAGTGAGCTAATTTTAGAATCGTCAGAGCGCATGTCCGTTTCATGGCATTATAATGAGGTAGACAGTAGTGTTTATCAAATTCAGTCAAATCCTCCACCGTGAAGTAGCTTGTTTGATCATAACAAGAAATGCATGGTTTTGATGTTTAGCACTGTATAACAACAAAATATAATCAAAAAAAGGTTTTAGATCCATTGGAGTGACGTCATTGTTGTTTACAATTAACTTCGTTTGTCACTTCAACCAATCAGATAAGAGTGTGTGTGTGGTTGAATATGAGGTTTTCTAAAATTAGCGCAAAACTTAATCACATTGTAATAATGTGCAAGATTTTGTGATGCGTTTCACGGGTTTAGCATTTTCTCTGTCGTTCTTTTGTGTCTTGCTCATCAGTCAAAATGCTGCAAGCGAAGGATTTCATTCCTCTAGAAGCATAAAAGTAAACGGATATTGAAGTCTAGAAGTATGTGCCATGACACAGCAACATTCCTATATAAAGTAACACTTTTCCAATTATAGACTATAATTGCTGAGTACATAATTGTTAAGTACGACGAAACAGAAGAGGCTCATGAAAAGGTACTTATTTGTGGGTGGCGTAGGTGGTATAGTGGCGTCACTTATCCTAGTTTTTCAAATTGTTTTTCGAAGTGTTGATCGCAATGTTAGTATATTATAGAATTTGTCGTTTGTTTTTCGTAAATTAATGCACTAACAATGCTCGGTAATAAGTCCCCATCAAAATACGTATGTGATCTCACTGCATGGCCGTATTTCTCTCACTTAATAAAGAGAACATTTATAGAATTTTAAAGCCTGGTTCTAGTCACACTAGCTATAGAAGAAGAAGCAACATATAAAGACTCAGTAATGTACGGCTCATTAGCAGTGCTTGTCTTTTCACTGTCTAGTGACAAGGATAAGCACAAGCAACATAGACTAATCAGCCACTGGTAATGTGTTGCTGAAGAATAAGTCTTTGGCACACCTGTGTGAGAATATAGTACTGAGCTTTGTGCATATGTTTCTTGGCTAATTCTTGTGTCGCTATAGTATGAGTGTGAGGCTTGTTAAGCACATGCTTGCATGCTTAGAATGACGTATTTGAAGTACAAAGGAACGCAAAATATGATTTTTGAGGATGACGGGAGGATGTAGCACTTGTATACTGGCTAGACAACAAATATCATTAAAGTTGGACCTGTGTCAAGCGATCGCTCTGTATTTAGTGGTGTGTTACACTTTATTGTGCTTTGCTGTAATTGATGATCAATTAATTCTTTGATAAGCTATAACGTGTATAATGGAGAATTCAAAAGTGGTTGCCATACTGGAGAGTTAATAGGACAATCATTTATTTCAAAATCAATGGTAAATTACAATCCGGGGAGACTGTTCAGAGAACCAAACCCTTGACTTTTTGTGTGCGATTTTCTGAGAGCAAAGGTAATCTTTAGGCAAACATTTAATAGGAAATGGTCCATTATTGGACAAGCAACCCCTCGGGCGTTGCTGGTTAGCTAATAGAACTGGTCGGGCATAGAGGTTCCACCTTATTAGAAACGAGGTCAAAATCATGGTCCCTGAACTGAATCAGATTTACATGCACATGTAAGAAATAGCTGACTGGAAGCGTCGTGCCATACCATACCATGCAAGTAAGGAATTCCTTCTGACAACCACACCTACTATTAGTAAAGGAATGTCTTTCTGGTTGGCCTGGCTCAGCCTCAGCTTGAGGACGAACTCTTAGCTTGTAAATAGCTATTGAATAAAGTACAATAAACGAGTTGGCAGAGCAGCACGATCCCTAAATAGTTCCTCTGGCCTCATTGAAAGCAGGAGTCGCTTTGATTTAATAAAACTTTTACACTTAGTAGATCTTTGAGTGTAGCTATTGTTTTAGCTGCCAAGAACAATCTGAGATACAATTAAATGACAAGTGGAAACGTTTTACTCTGAAGCGACCCCAAGCTAGTGTGATGTGTACTTGACTGAATTATATCTCTATTAAAACAGAAAGTGAAATTACAGTTGTAAGTGCAATGCCTGATACACTTATTTCAAAAACGTTGACGTTTGAGAAGGAACAATTTTTTACGGGTTTTCCTGACTAAAATACGCAAAAGCTCAAAACTATAATACTATAACTTATATTTCAATGTTGCTGCAAACTACATTATTAGGCTTATACGGTATATATCATTTGCAGCTACTCATTCAGTTCCAAATGCCAGATTCAGGTTTTCGACCGTCAATACTTTTTGAAGCAGGTGTATATAACATGAAGGTGATCAGAAGCATTCGGTACGTAAAATACGCTTTCAATTTTCCCATATTCAAGCCGGCCACATTCCCACGCCAGGAACACAGCTGAGCGACACTGTAAGCTCCCCGTGTGTGCTCCTACGATATTTTCTGTTTTTTCGTTCAAAAATCGATCCATTATTGGGATCCATCAAGCCACAATCCTACGCTAAGGACACAGCTGAGCGAACATTGATATTTTTGTGTCCTCCTACGATAATTTCTGGTTCCATGCGTTCCAGCATCGATCTAGCAAGCCACACTCCTACGTCAAGGACACAACTGAGCGAACAGTGACATAGAATCTATCCAGCTATGATACAACAGTTACTACAGAAATATCATGACGTCACTAACGCAAGCCGTCCAGGCTCTATGCCAAATTGTTACAAAAAGATAATTGATTTACAACTTATTTACCTAAAGATCTAAATAACTCAAATAGCTTGACAAGTTTCAAGAAAAAAGTGATCTTACACAATCAAAACCGCCATAAACTTATAGAAAGCAAAGACAATACAGTGGGCATTTTTTTCCGGGTTTTTTTTTTTTTTTTTAGTTTATTTTCTTACACATTTGTTGTTTTAAACTTTGGTTATATTTAGATTATGGTCTATTCTTATTATATCGGTGTAAGGCAATCAACTCCAAGTTACTCTAATACCAATCATTCTAGATTCAGATTCGAGTACATTTTCCTAATTATAATTCAGTTCATTATTTGTAAAATAATCGTTTTTATTTCATATTGTATTTCAACTTGAATTTCACATCACTGTAACCAAGAAATTCAAAATCTCGTTGAATCAAAACAACTTGAAATCACTTAACGCCAATTTATCTCGAACGTGCGCAGTTAAACATGATCACGAAATATTGTGTCTCAATTAGAATTCACTCAGTTATTTTAGTCAATGCTAAAAGGGGAAATATGTCACACGGTGCAGTGGCTTCTTTGTAAATAGGTCGGCAACGCGGCTGCAAAGCCATAAAGACCAGAAACAACTCATCGAGTTGTGCCGCTTTATCCAGTTAATAATAGACTAGTGTGGTATTGCCTCATCTACCATGGTAAGTAATTGTATACGTTATTGTTAAGATATCATTGATATTGACATTTAGAACATTTATTGGGTGCATTTATACCAAAACTATACCAATACTTTAGAAATTAATTGACCAGTTGAAGCCGAAGTAAAACAGGTGCTGCTCACCTTCGGATACCCCACACAGTCAACCTGCCCAACTTGTGAAGAAAAAAATGGCAAAATATTTAGAAACAGACGGTATGAAAACAAATATCTCGCTCGGAAAATGTAACTGTCAACAAACATTTGTTTGTGGTTAGATAAGAATGATGAGAATGTTCTAGATTGGTCCGGAACAGTACATTTTAGTGTTCAAATTTGCACTGTATTCTGAAATTTGCACAAGTGCCATCATTTCCAGCTTCGTTCTGCTCAGGAAAATGTGAAATCTTGCACCATCTAGCGTAGTTTTAGTTTAGTTATGTAAATTGACCTGTTAGTGTTTACCAAAAATGTATCCAAAGCGGAAGAAGACGACAATTTCATTTCCTCTTGTCTCCTTTCAGAAAGTCACGTATTTTAAATACTATTCAAAGAAACATAATTCATAAGACCACAAAACAGTTGTTTTTAATATGGTTCCGAAAAGTACATTTTAAGTCAATTTAAGTTTTGAAACTTTGACGAAGGAAAATTTTTGAGCTGAAAGTGCGCAGTTTGCACAAAGGACAATTTGAGGTTAAAATTATATCAACACTACTTGAATTTCTTTTTCATTTTTTCTAGTAAATTGAATTAAGATTTTGTCTTGAAAGATCTAGTAATAATGTAACGTCACGAAAAAAATTACTATCGGTACGTGCATATTCAACATTCTTAATGACGGAAGATTCCATTTGATCTATTACATCTCGATCTCTCGTGTTATGCGCGCTCCGTTGCATTCAAACAATGTCACCAATTTCAGTTCCTGTCTTAATTCCTACGTTCATGTTAATTAAAACGGATTTTCATTTGTTTCTTTAATCAATCCTAATCAAGATTTCTAAATCGTGAAAAATGTTTTAGCTTAAGGGGTTTTAATCCGACTGATCTTTATTTGATGTTATAACAGTTTCATTCCGACCACGGTATTATTACTAACCAGCTTCATATGTGGAAACAGAATTCCATTTTAAGTAATTAATAAGATTTTATTTGGTAATACAAGTCCATATTTGGTAATACAAGTCCATATTTGGTAACAGAAGTTCATATTTAGTAACAAAAGTCCATATTTGGTAACAGAATTCCACATTAGGTAACAGAATTCCATATTTGGTAACAGAATTCCATATTTGGTGACAGAATTCCATATTTGGTGACAGAATTCCATATTTGGCAAAAAGAAGTCTACTTTGGCAGGTCTCACTTTGGCAATAAAAACATATTTGGCGATATAAATAAATTAAATTACTAAATCAAAATGCCATATTATGGAACAAAATGTTATATAAATATTGTAATTATATTAAGTTAATATATATTTTGGTCCAAGAAGGTGATTGTCACGAATTATTCAGTTAATCGAATCATTTTATTTAAATGACACGAAGAATCTCCTCGGCGTTCAATGTTTTTTTTTGTTATTTCATTAGTCTTGGATTTTACTTTTCTAGCAACTACTTTCTATATATTCTCCATCAGTCAATCATGCTCAGCCACCAATCATTTTAACTCATAATTACACTTTGTTTGTCTTTCTGTGAAGACATACATACATGCACCAATTGGATAGTTTTTCAAATGTTTTATTTATGATTACATTTCAGATGAAGACTATAATCCTTCCGTTGGTCTTCGTGATGATCTTGTCTTTAAACGGAAGCCGCGCTGAGAACACAACGACTGCACCAAAAGCTGTGCTTAAGGGTACCCCAAAGGCTGTACATAACGTGTCACATGTACACCCAAGTGATCGACCGCGACCACATCTTCCCAAAAGACTCCATCCCGACCAGTGTCAGTACATAATTCGTACAGACTGCCTCAATAAAACACTGCCACGTGGAAAAAGGATCTGCGCGCAAATTCCTGAGGAGCAACTCAGTAAGAAGCTGCATAAGATCGGCGGGTTTAATCCAATGTATACAGCTATGAACAAAGCAGATGCTAAAAAGTTCCCGGATCCCAGATGGTTCTTCGCCGAAAAACCACGAATCAAGAGACTCCCTAAACGTTACACAAAATGCAAAACCAAAATTAAGAAGAAGAAAAATAAGAAGAAGAAAAATAGGAACAAGAAGAAGAACAAGAAGCTGAAGAAAAACAAGAAGAAAAAGAATAAAACCAAGAAAAAGAAAAACAAGAAGAAGAACAACAACGACAAAAACAAGAAAAACAAGGTGAAGAAAAACAAGGACAAGAACAAAAACAAGGACAAGAACAAAGACAAAAAGGACAAAAACAAAAAGAAGAAGAAGAAGAAGCCGAAGAATATCAAGAAAGTTAAGAAAAAGATTAAAAAGAAACCCAGTAAGAAAGGAAAAAGGGAGTTAGCTGACAATCAAGTACGTGACAACACTACACCAGTTGTTTCGTTAGCCTCCCATCTTTATAAACAAACTGCTAAAGACAAAATGCTGAAGGAAATTGACGACCAAGAGTCTCAAGATGAAGAACAAAAAGATGAACATATCAGCGGAGAGGAAGATGAAACAACATCGCACATGTATTCCGAAGAAGCAAACCAAGAGGATACCGAAGACGAGCCTCAAGAGATAATGATAGCTAAACGAGGAAGCCTGACTCAGAAGTGTTGGAAAAGAGCCGATGTTGTCAAGTCAACTACTAATCTAGGTGACTTCAGACGGCACCATCTTTGTGGCGAGTGTCACGTGGTCACTACACTTGATGATGACGTCAGGCCTCGAATAATCAACGAAGCGGTCTGCCAACATGGCTTGGCGAACACTGATCCCAATAAGGAATTCAATGGAAATAGGTGTGCTTTTCATTGTGGCTTGTGTGAGCAAAGAGTCGCCCATTTTCCAGCCCTGCGATTTGATGGCTATGAATTTCACAAACCTCTTAGTGATCAATTTGGCAGTCCCATCTTTGTGGAAAAGTGGGTTGAATTTACTAAAGAAGTTAGAGCTGGATGTACTTGTCAAATGTACCATAGCCACTTTCAACTTCTAAGCAAGCTTGTACATGGAGAAGCATAAACAGGAGTTTCGTGATTTGGGGGGTAGGGTGGGGATGTTTTGGCGAAGTTTGAATTTTGGGAAAGCCAGACAGTCAAAACTGAGATTTATTTTTCAAATGCTTGGTAGAAATGTACGTGGCAATGCTTTTCTAGCGTAGGATTCCTCTATAAGATGTAAAATGCTTATCCAAAGTAAAGAAAATGATAATTGCACTGGTTCTCTGGGCAACCGAGCAGCTTATATAGAATATTGATACATTCTTGTCATATGGTATCTATCCACCCCCCACCCGCCCACCCACTCGTTTGGTCCGTCCATCCATCTGTATGAGTAATTAGGACACCAACACAGCGCGTATGGTGGAGGTTATGGTACGACAAGTATGCCCGGCCAATCGAAGAAACGATTAGTACACGGTACGGTTACAGTGATGCAAAAAACGTTCTACTTTATTTCTGCTTTTCATACGAAATCTGAAAACCATTGGCGAAGTATGCTTTTCTCGGTGTTTTCTCAGACCCCGTAGATTCAATAAGCGTGAAACAACTAGAACGAATTCTCGAAAACTAGTACGAACATGATGTAAAAATGATAAAGGATGGGCTATCTTCTGGGGGAAGGAGTGGTGGTTTGGAGATGGCCATTTAGTAAGAAGACCAATTCTAGCCCTGAAATCTCTCGGACAACAAGGAAAGTAAAATGGGGCAGAAGAATCTGGGTTGCTTGCTGCTGGCTTTGTGTGCAGCACGTTTGGCGAGGAGTACAGAACAATTGAATATGCTTAGATTCCATGGCCTAATATTGGTGCCGTGACGATTCAAACTCGCGAACAGCAGTGACATCTCTGATTTTTTAAAGATGACGGGTGTTTTCATAAAAGGCCAGCCGTTTTCAAGGTCTGGACGCTACTGACTGGCAAAACATTAATGCATGAAACTTAAGCCTACTAGTATCTATTATTCTAATAGTACGTTTCCCCTGGCTAAGTGCATGTTATTGCTTCAAGGATATAGTAATGGGTTGTAATGAATGTAGTTAACTCGCGAAACAAAATTTAATGATCGATTAAATAACCGAAAGTAAAAGATTTGTAGTTTACTGATCGACAAGTACATGTGTTAGTTCAATTTTCACTTCACGTGTTAGGTAGATATCAACTAACGGACTCATGAAGTTACTGGGAATTTTTGAGGGATAAGTTGGGAGGGGGTCCTAGGGGTTTGCGGGATTGACCATTTCTTTGTGCGGTATTGCGGTATTTTACAAAACAAATTGCGGTATTGCGGGATTCTCAAACCCTGCGGTATTTTCTTTTTTGAGCTGCGGTATTACGGGAAAAACGATTTGAAATTGTGGTAATGCGGTATTTTTGAGCCCTGCGAGATGCGGGATTTTGCTTCTGGCGCTCGATAGAAAATTTCATGTTTCTGTGATTCATGTTTCTGCGCGTGAGGTCCCGTGGGAGTAGTATTTAGAATTTTTCGTGTGGTGAGCCGTATTTTCGAATTTTTCATGCGGGATTGCGAGATTGACCATTTTTTCGTGCGGGATTACGGTATTTTCGAATTTTTCGTGCGGGATTGCGGTATTCGTAACCCCCCTAGGGCCCCCTCAGTTGGGGCATGAAATAGACCTAGTCCAGACCCAGGCCTCTTTTTACCCCGCTCCACTTCGGTAAAACAGAGTCCAGAAGAACTTGCATGCACATGCCTTACATGAACCAATCAGACACCGTAAAATTTTGGTGTGACCTGGTTTATACAAGGCCTTATGACAAGTCATACAGGGCTTGGATTTGCTCCAATTTGGATAAAAACGTGTGCTTCGTACAAGTGAAGGCATATATACTTAACTGCTTCGATGAATTCGTTTTCAAAATGAACCCCATATAGCTGATTTAATTCAGATAAATTTTAACGATAGCTTTGTAACCACACCGAAATTTTACGGTGTCTGATTGGTACTGGTAACGCATGCGCATGCAAGTTCTTTTGGACTCTGTTTTACCGAAGCATAGCGGGGAAAAAAGTGGCCTGGGACTGGACTAGAAATAAACCACGTTCGATGTGTCAACATTTTTGCCCTCTGAAAAAAAACCCGAAATGCCACCAAACCACAAGAGAGTAAGTGGATACAATGGTATAAATTTTATAGCAAATTAACTAATTTTCCAACCAAAATTCTGAAAATATGTCAATATATGGGAACAAACGTCCGGTTCATGGTACATTGGTTTATTCGCATGGGAATCGGATGTCAATGATACTCTCTAATGACTCTGAACAAAGGTATCAAGCCAAGGCTATCAGGCCCAAAGTACAAGAAATGTACAGAAACTTGTCTGATAGCCTCAAACCTTTGTTCAAATTGATTGGAGTGTAAGTAATGTCAATATCAGCTATTGATTCTTAGGGGGTATATTTACATGACACTAGGATCATCTTAGCAGGCGAATCATCCTACTTGCTATACATTAACTGCATTCTGTTTACATGGAAATTTGTGTCTTCACTTCGGGTACTAGGATCATCCTACTGAACAGAATGTAGTAAATGTATAGCAGGTAGGATGATTCGCCTGCTACGATGATCCTACTCTCATGTAAGTAAACACCCCTTAATTAAGCTTTAAGGTTCCAGAATCATTGACTGTCTGCAACTTCACCCAACTTATTAAAGCTTTTAACTAAATTACAGAGTTGTGCAGCTTATAACCAATATACTTGGTATTTGTCGTAAGATGGCAGTCGGAAATTATGACTTCACTCCGTACGTAACTTGATATATTGTGCACGCCTCATATCCGTGAAACAAAACCAAAAATGTATGAAATCAGTTTTGATTTATAGCAAATGGTGTTAAGTGCTCGGTATATCAATGTCTTTATTGCATACACTGATATTGCCCCGGTCACTTGGTGATATCTATATGATATTGACTTCAGTTCATTCTCAGTATTTACCTACTGATTTATATCGGGGCATTATTGAAAACAATTCTGGTTCAACCCTGTAATCATAACTCAAGTAGGTCGGAATTGAAAACATTTGATGATAAACGAAATCATAAAATTGGGAACTTGAAACAGTCAAAAATGTTTTGCAATATACCGTAAAATTCCGAGAATACGCTAACTAACAGCTCCACCCCCTACAATAAAAGACAATCATTAATTATTATCTTCGAAATATTTATCACAGTTACTATTTCTCAGTTACATCTAATTGTACCCAGGACAATACTCTTCCAAATAACCCATCACCACCACTACTACCACCCTACCACCACTACTCCCACCAGCACCACCAGTATCGAACTTCCCCCCACTACTACTACTACCACCACCCCACCACCACTGCTCCCATCTCCACCACCACCACCCCCCACTACCACAACTAACAGCTCCACCCCAAACCCCCCACCTCCAAAAACAACAACAATCCCAACAATACCACCAACAGCAACACAACACGTACCACCACCACCACCATCACCACCATGCACTACTAACTACATTTTATGTGAAGAGAATGTTTGGCTGGGGTTCATTTTTATGACGTCATTCTCAGTGTCGTTGGCCGAATTTTCATAGCTGAATGACAAGTATTCAATACAAGAATGTCTGGTATGTTGAGAATCTATGGTGGTCAAGGTTTGACCACCATTTGAAGCAGATAATGAGGCTGTTTGAAACGCAGCAATTATAGTCTTACAATTAATTGTCATTTTCTGACATCACAGACACAGCTCAGCTGTTCTTCGATAGATAGTTCCGCGGGGGTGTCCCAGTTGCGACAGATTCGTCGGCTGTCATTTTCGACGTCACAGACACAGCCCAGCGCTGTTATCTTCCGCGGGGGTATCTCATCAATGACGTTACAAACTAGGAATATCAAGTAATTCCCATTCATTCCCACGTACCCCATGATCCCATTGTAAAAGCCTTAATACATTTCAGGGCATGGGGTTTTTCGAAGAGCAGTTAGTGTTAATCCTGGGTTGAAATCAATGGTTTCCTTAAGACTCAAGATGAATACTGGGCTAACACTACCCGTCTTTTGAACAACCGTGCTGGCCCGTGTAATTATCTGACATAAATTGTTACCATAATTAATTATTGTACTTTCAATTTCCGCTAAGGAAATACCTGACCAATTTATTTATAGAGGCCATGACGCCATAGATCGTCGATTCCATTGTAAATGTTTCACTAAAAAAGGGTTGGTCGAGCAATTACGAAGATGCTCAGTCGTAATTATCAAAGTTTTTGACCGAAATTCTTACCACAAAGCGGAGTAAATTCCATAGAACTACAATTTGGGTTTCCGCAAAAGAGTGACTCATGTCTGAGACTCCCAAACTATATGACGTTAATGTTTACGATTTAGCAACCTATAATAAAAGACAATCATTAATTATTATCTTCGAAATATTTATCACAGTTGCAAATGAACAATTGAGTACATTTTCATTTGTTAAACTGTTTCTCAATTACATCTAATTGTACCCAGGACAATACTCTTCCAAATAACGGATCTTTTTTTACAGAGCTTGAGAGCCCCTTTGCCTATAAAAATATCTAAAAAACTGAAAAAAATCATGATAAGTCTAGTCAACGTTCGATAGAGCGATGAGCCATCAAGAATATTGGACCTCGAATACCGGAAAAAATATAAAAATAAATGTTTTTGCTACTTTTGTGTAGTTTGGAACGCGGAGTAGAAGTCGCTCTGAAATAACCCAGAGAACAGAGCTATTTGGTGTTAGTTGTGAGAAGTTTTTGGCAGTGCCAGAGAAAATAGACTGTAGCTGTTCTAGACTTAGTATGGTAAGTGTTTGTCCCTTGAAATATCATTTATGTAGACCCATCAAATGGGTTGAAGGTATGAAGTCCTTGAAGATACAATCTTGGACAAAACTTGTCGAGACAAGACTCTTGCAGAGATAAAGCGTCCTACCCCAATACCATCGCTAGAAAACGCGAAAGTCTTCAATGTTATTACACAAGGCTATCGTCAATAAATGATTTTGATCTGACGGACAACAGCAGGTTCTTGGAAAGCGGGAGCAAGAATGATGCCTCAAGGGTTTTGTCCAAGATTGTAGCTTCTGGCATAATGCTTAAACGGAAGCTTTTCAATTGTATAATCTTGCTTGCGTCGCAATTCCCAAGGTCGATAAATCGTATTAAAAGCTACAAATTATTCTTGAACCTGTTGGCTAAACACTTTTCTAAACTGCAAGGTACGCATGTTTGCTCTAAGCAAACCATGATCAAAAGAGACCGCAAGTGCTTTTGTCTCGTACAGTAATCTTCACTCCTTGCAAGCGAATGCCAATGTTTTCAAAACTTCTAACAAAATAAAATTATCTGTCGGAAAAGGATATATTCTAGTTTAGTTTCCTTGAATCACTTGTTGAAGACGAGGGAATTTGCAGAAATACGGACTAACAAAACCTGGATATATTCTCGGGTCATTGCGATCGAGTTTTCAAACAAGGAACAAGCTTAATCGTCTTGAGAAGAAAACAAAACGACTCCTGGACCAGTCGATGAAAGATACCACAACTCAATTTTTGTTTTTGTTCAAAGAGACACAAGTAATCAACACTTATTTCATTATTGATTTGGGTTTTCGTCGGATTTCAGTTTGGTTAAAAGCTATCTCGTTACAAAAACCGTCTGATAGTTCCAGACTTAGACACTTATTGAAGTAAACTTTCTTTCGTTTCCAAACCAGCTATATATATTTTAAATACACACCACGCGGGGGATTGGACTATTTTTAGAACTAAATGCTCAAAGAAAATAAAATGCTTGAAAAATCGATCATCCCGAAACACTCACTCCAACTCAGTACTCAGATGACCCCCAGTGGGGT
Source organism: Telmatactis stephensoni (assembly GCA_029948255.1). Taxonomy (NCBI): domain Eukaryota; kingdom Metazoa; phylum Cnidaria; class Anthozoa; order Actiniaria; family Isophelliidae; genus Telmatactis; species Telmatactis stephensoni. Next base: position 553,436 of record JALIZF010001682.1, on the reverse strand, counting down.
TCAGTTTTGACAAGCTTGTTATAGTATTCATTCATTGGGCAGATCAAAATTATAGCTCGCGTAATTTCGGCAGTAAACTTCAACGCTCTCATAACAGTCAGTTTAAAGATTATCAGTCAAGTTACGAGAATGTTAGACCAGTCTTCAAGGTTTCAATATATGTCTTGAGTTGGAAATTTTTTCTCGTAATTTTCCTTTTTGTTTGAGAAAAAAAGTTTAAAATTCTTTTAAAAGTCGTAGTCACGCAGTTGCAATCACTAAAATTGAACTTGCGCAAGCACATCTACCACAAAACTCAACTCGACACTCATGCTCAAAACCACGTACTACGTCGAAGTTTAACGACCTGTTGCAGGACATGCGAGGATGTGTTTGTTTTCAATACGTAAAAATCGCAAGAATTTTTATCTGTTTATCCACGTACGATGTCGGATGTTCAAAACAGGTTAACATACAAAGCTGCGTACTTTTTCAGTACGTAAAAACGCAAACATATCTGTTTTAATGTTCCGTTTATTCAAAAACGATAACGAAAAATGAAACGGAACTTCTTAAGCACTTGAAAACTTGTCGGTTTTGTATCAAAATGGCAGCACATTTTGTTTTTATCAGAAGAAGATTTAAACAATCTTGACGAAGATAAAGATTCAAAATAAATAAAAAAAGCAACAAAAGCGAGCGTAAAACATTCTAAAACATATCTGGGTAAAAAAGATCAAGGAGCCACCAGATGAAAAAGCCAATATTTTGAAAAATGTTTGTTTCATTCACGTGAAATCATTTCTTATTCAGATCTCGGTCTTCATAATTTATGATAAAGTGATTTTTGTATGGGTTTGAAACATACCGCGCCGTGCCGTGACCGTGTCAGTGCCGTAATGTCTGCAATAGAGTCATTTTCGAATGAGTGGGAAACTTACCGCGCCGTACCGTGACCGTATCAGTACCGTAGTGTCTTTAAAAACATTCGAAAGTCCTGCCGTAACAGGGGCGGATCTAGGATTGTGTATGCGCATCCCAAACAGGGGGCTGTATGATGGCAGTGAAAGCAAAAATATATAGAGTCTAATTCTAGTTGACCATCATTTTTTCATTTTATAGTGGGGGTTGCAACCCCCTAAACCCTCCCCTTGGATCCGCCCTTTCGTAACCGTACCGTGCATTGACCGTAACTGGCACGGTCAGTTTCCCACTCATACGAAAAGCGCTCTATGAGTGGGAAACGGTACGGTACGGTCCGTATCGTGACCGTGACAGTACCGTAATTTGTATAAAAACATTCAAAATCTCTGTCGTAATCGTACCGTGCAGTAACCGTACCGTTTTCCCAGTCATACGAAATCCGCTCTATCATGCTCACCCTCATACAATAACTGTTCATCATAATTTCATTTCAGATCAGGAGTGCTATATTTTTATTTGTCCTTGTGGCAATCTTCTCATCTGGTCAAAGTCGTTGCCCAAAGGCACCTAAACCCCCTAAAACAATTCCAGGATCTTTGTGTGAAGTCAACACCACTCAAGATAAACTGAATAAGAATCTCTTTCGTGGGAAACGGATCTGCACTGGCGTTTCTGAGGCCAAACTCTTACGGAGGCTTCAAGAAATCGGTGGCTGGAACCCACTTTACACTGCTGTGACCAAAGAACAAGCTTCCAAATTCCCGGATCCACGATTGTTCTTAAAGGATAAGCCACTAGCTACTACGCAAGCCCCCACTACTCGTCCAACAACTTTTAGAACGGCTCCCACTCACAAACCAAGAAAACCACCCAGACATCCTTGGTATCCTAAAAAACCGGGAAGAGGAGGAAGAAGAAAACCGTGGCATCGTCCAAGAAAACCGCGAAGGGGAAGAGGAGGAAGAAGAAAACCGTGGAATCGTCCAAGAAAACCGCGAAGGGGGAGAGGGCGAAGAGGAAGGCATCGTCCAAAAAAACCGCGAAGGGGGAGAGGGCGAAGAGGAAGGCATCGTCAAAGAAAATCGTGGCACCACAGACCTCGAAGAGGACGAGGGAAACGGGAAATCGTGCGTTGGAACGTCAAAGCAAAAATCTCTGAAGACTTCCACAACGATGAACAAATTCATTATCAAGAATACGGAATAATGAACGACGAAGTTCCTCAGCGCGACGAAAACGTATTAGTAGCCAAACGGATCAGTAGCGAAACGAAGAATTGTTGGAAGAGGGGTGGACTTGTGCCGAATTCGAGCGGTCAACGCTACTACCTCTGTGGGGAATGTCATGTGGTGACTACATTGAACGAAGGAAAAGATGACATCAGGCCTCGGGCCATCAATGAAGCAACCTGTAAACATGGGTTACCAAGCGGTGATGCCCAAAAAGACACTGATCACGATCAATGTGCTAGAAAATCTGGCTTGTGCCAGCAAAGAATCCTAAATTTTCCCGCGTTGAGAGCCACTGGAAACTTTGTAAGAGACGACTTTCTAACTAATCAAAATAATGGGCAGCCAGTTTACGTTAAAGAGTATAAAGAATACACACAAAATATCAATGCTGGATGCCAGTGCCAAATTTTCAGTCCTCAGTTCAAACTTCTAGCGGCACTTGATCCTACAGTAAAACCCCCTCCAGCTTAAATTTTTGGAACTTATTTACTTTTATTACAGTGCAAGAGTACAGTGTTACTCAATTTAGTTGAGCTAGATTTGCATGGCCTTTCCCGATTAACACTTGAAAAACGTGTTCATTCATTTAGATATTGTTTTGTCAAGTCCAACCTCGACTTGACGCCATTGCATTGAAACGAATTTCTCATAACGGGCTACTGACAGGCCTTTGACACGCTAAACCAACAGTTTCAATTTTATAAGTTTTTATAACTAAAACAATTTATAATATAGTTCAATTATAACACAGTCACGTTCTGATTGGCTGGTGGAGAGACCACCAAAATCTATGCTATTTTCAAGTCATTATTCGGCCATTATATATAAACAGAAAACTCTCTTTTCAACATAATTTTTGCTGAATTCTTTCGATGAAAGTTGTCAAACTGTTTTGTCAAAAACGCCACTTTGAGTCGCACTGACTAGTCAAAAGTACGACAAATGTGATTCGCTTACATTTGCACAAGTTTTGAGAATTTTAGTTTTAGCTTAAATAAATAGCAAATTTTCTCGTTTACCATAAAAAATAATATTTTATTCTGGATTTGGGTTTAATTTGGGTTTAAAGAGAGACTTAGACTGAATCTAAACTGCGTTCGCAACCTTGAGAAAACGGTCTATTCTGGAAAGACACTGCGGCAAAGCGACTGCGCATGCGTGAGCTTTTACGGGTTTTCCTACGGCCGCGTTTTGACCACAGGAATCCCAAGCAATATTAGAATTTTTTTTGTTTAGATTTCTCATGTCATATCTTTAAGTACTGGGAGAAAAAAAGGCGATAGAATATACACTACAAAGTCCTTGACCATATTATTTCTATATTTATTATTTAGGATTTCACGAACGATTTGCTGAAAATAAAGAAACAATTTTAACTCATTATGCTGTTGTGCTTAATTGTTTTAGGGATTTGAATTCTTCTCCCTTTATGTACATATGTTTGTATTTGTATTTGTAAAAATATATGTACATAAAGAGATCTAGAGAAACATTCAAATGGCTAAAACTCCCTCAAATGAGCACGAAACGGCTTGAAATTTCAAATACAAGCACAACAGCATTATGAGTTCAAATTATTTCTTTATTCAAAATTTATCTTTCAGCAGATCGTTCGTGAAATCCCATAGATTTCATATACAAATGCACAGCTTGGGCTACCTGTGGGCAACTTAGTCTATTTCTAGTAATTTCGCCATCCCGCACGCAAGGCTCTTAAACAACAGAATTCAAATGGTCCCGTCTCCGAGCACGTCAAAAATCAAATTCTACTGTTTGAGAGCCTTGCGTGCGCTATGGCGAAGTTACTAAAAATAGCCTTAGTCGCCGCGAACATCGCACAGGCATTAATACTGAATTTCGCTCTCTTAATATTATGGTATCTTGGGTTTCAGATATTTTTGTTGTCTTTCTCACGGAGCATTGCTATGCGACATGTTCTCTCACTAAACTAAAGTGGAACCCAATTTTAAAATAGATCACTTCAGAAAAGTCCTCTTTAAAATATGCAAATTAATTCAGTGGGTGGCTTCAAAGTCGGGTAGAAGTTTATATGGTATAAATGCTTGTTCTTATTCTTGTAGTCACATAGAAATAGTAGGGATTTCTTGTAATCCTCTGAGAAAAAGATAAGAACCTCTAAACTAGGCTAGTTGAATGTAAATAGTATAGTACCATAACCATTACTGATTTTAGTTTTGATTTAAATACAGTAATATGTCATTAACTAATATTTGGATCGAGTTATTTTTGCTATTCTCCTTCTCCTTCTCCTTCTCCTTCTCCTTCTCCTTCTCCTTCTCCTTCTCCTTCTCCTTCTCCTTCTCCTTCTCCTTCTCCTTCTCCTTCTCCTTCTCCTTCTCCTTCTCCTTCTCCTTCTCCTTCTCCTTCTCCTTCTCCTTCTCCTTCTCCTTCTCCTTCTCCTTCTCCTTCTCCTTCTCCTTCTCCTTCTCCTTCTCCTTCTCCTTCTCCTTCTCCTTCTCCTTCTCCTTCTCCTTCTCCTTCTCCTTCTCCTTCTCCTTCTCCTTCTCCTTCTCCTTCTCCTTCTCCTTCTCCTTCTCCTTCTCCTTCTCCTTCTCCTTCTCCTTCTCCTTCTCCTTCTCCTTCTCCTTCTCCTTCTCCTTCTCCTTCTCCTTCTCCTTCTCCTTCTCCTTCTCCTTCTCCTTCTCCTTCTCCTTCTCCTTCTCCTTCTCCTTCTCCTTCTCCTTCTCCTTCTCCTTCTCCTTCTCCTTCTCCTTCTCCTTCTCCTTCTCCTTCTCCTTCTCCTTCTCCTTCTCCTTCTCCTTCTCCTTCTCCTTCTCCTTCTCCTTCTCCTTCTCCTTCTCCTTCTCCTTCTCCTTCTCCTTCTCCTTCTCCTTCTCCTTCTCCTTCTCCTTCTCCTTCTCCTTCTCCTTCTCCTCCTCCTCACGGGTCTCACGGGTTCCTTCTATATTTTACTACTAAGTTTTCTCGCAGTTCTAGGAATCTGCTCTTATCAAAAAATAGAGTAGCTGCAAAGAGACAGAGGGCTTCCCATGAATGGAAAACAAACATACAATATATATAATCATAATGAAGATGCGATGGCTGAAGAAAAGTAGACCATATGTATGTTAAACTTTTTGCTCTCATATGATACGGTCTAATGCCAAAATGGCGGCCGTCCGCTATAGTCTAGGTCGAGTACTATGAAAGCGAGGCATTGAGGACCAAGTGACGGATACTCAAACCCAATCTATTGCCGCATTTCTTCTGGGCTAAAACTTTTGTTCAAAAGCAATTGAAAGCAAATCATAATCATCATTATTATGATATGAATATCATTTGTTATAAAATATTTGAGATATAGCCACAGGTAGCCCAAGCTGTGCATCTGAAAATGAAATATATGGGATTCAACGATCGATTTGCTGAAAAATAAATTTTGAATAAATAAACAATTTGGACTCATGATACTGTTGTGCTTGTCTTTCTGTGCATTTCTGTGAAGTTTCAAGCCGTTTCGTGCTCATTTGAGGGAGTTATAGCGATTTGAATTTTTCTCCCTTCATGTACATATATTACTGGAAGGTTGGAAGGCTCAACTGTCAAAAATTCAAACGACCGACAAAAAAGGCCTCGAAAATCACCCCAAAACCAAAACCAGGCCAAAATATTCCCAAAAAACCATTGCCACATAAATTTCCAATATGTCGATTGCCTTTATTTCGCCACATTTTACGTGCAACACCCTCCAAAAGACAGTTTTTGAAGCTTTTTTTCGCTGGACCTATGCTCTGCAAAACAGCCCCTGCACCACGGTTACCAAGCAAATACCCCACTGGGGACGGGGAAATTTTGGTGCACATGTGTGGGGAGGTAGTGAGGTCGATTTTGTACCGCACATGAGGACGAAGGAAAAGCTTCACCCAGTACTTACAGTTCTTTTTCAGCAGTTTTTGCGAGTTCTTCTGGATATCTTTGAGTAGAATGCCTAAAGAAAGACCATGTTAGCAAGGTACTATAGTAAGGTAAGTGATTTCTCCCTTTTCGATGTAACAACAGTCATGAACAACACCGTGCAAAACTAAGAACAGGCAAATCAAGTAAAAACAAGAATCTTCTGAATAAATAAAGTAGCTTATTCAATTTCGAAAACTAGTAATTAATTCCTAGTAAATAACGGATGTCAGTATATGCTGATTACTATCCAATTTGCAAAGCTAGCGACGAGATGAATACGGTTGTTTTTCAACTCAGAAATTCAGTCAACGCACTGTGAAGATTTTCGGTAAATTTGCCAAAGTTATCTTTACAAAGTTCAAGACGGTGAATTAAACTGAAAGAAACAATTCTTTTAAAAAGTTTTCGTTTATCATTCATCTGGGCAATAAGAATAATAAGCCATGAAAAGGTCCATCAAATAGCAGAAGTTGTTTCCCGCCACATTTTGATGCCAAAGTCACTAAAAAATCCAAAAGTAGACAGTGCTTCTACTTCGTGCAACAAAGAAAGTTTGTTGCGCGCGGGGTGGTAATACGATATCCAGAAGAATTCGCAATTACTGCAGCATTACTATAGTACCTTGCTAACATGGTCTTTCTTTAAGCATTCTACTCAAAGATATCCAGAAGAATTCGCAAAAACTGCTGAAAAAGAACTGTAAGTACTGGGTGAAGCTTTTCCTTCGTTCTCATGTGCGGTACAAAATCGACCTCACTACCTCCCCACACATGTGCGCCAAAATTTCCCCGTCCCCAGTGGGGTATTTGAGCTTGGTAACCGTGGTGCAGGGGCTGTTTTGCAGAGCATAGGTCCAGCGAAAAAAAGCTTCAAAAACTGTCTTTTGGAGGGTGTTGCACGTAAAATGTGGCGAAATAAAGGCAATCGACATATTGGAAATTTATGTGGCAATGGTTTTTTGGGAATATTTTGGCCTGGTTTTGGTTTTGGAGTGATTTTCGAGGCCTTTTTTGTCGGTCGTTTGAATTTTTGACAGTTGAGCCTTCCAACCTTCCAGTAATATATGTACATGAAGGGAGAAAAATTCAAATCGCTATAACTCCCTCAAATGAGCACGAAACGGCTTGAAACTTCACAGAAATACACAGAAAGACAAGCACAACAGTATCATGAGTCCAAATTGTTTATTTATTCAAAATTTATTTTTCAGCAAATCGATCGTGGAATCCCATATATTTCATTTTCAGATGCACAGCTTGGGCTACCTGTGATATAGCGCGCGTGCTGATTGGCTGGCTACCATGTTATATCCAAACCAGAGGCTTGTTTAAAGCTCCGCGAAGACAAGAGAAACAATTGGTTACGCCACTGTTCCATAGTCTCCCTCGCAGCCGCTACCAGTGTCGTCACGCAACGCTTTCTTCCCTGAGTAGCGTTGCGTGGAGACTAACCGTTCCAAAGCTTGCATTTTTACGCTCTACATTTCTCATTGTTTTTATATCTTCACAGTACAGAGACATGTTCGCGCGTTTTATATTGCTAAAAAAACAAGTTGAAAGCCGGGAATGTCCGAGTAACAATTCCATTCATTAACTCTCAAAACATTTACGGAAAATTTAGGAAGGCATTTTTAGGAAGGCTATTTAAGAATACAAGTACAAAAAATCCACTTCAATCTATTCATATTTATTTCAAGCAATTATATCAAAGTCAAATAAAACAGAGCGCAAAAGAATACAAATCGGCTAAAGGAAATCAAGCGTTATACGAACGGTTGTTTAGCTAGGTTTTGTTACCAAGCAACAAATTTACGATAATCTCAGTTATGTGATTCAATTCCAGCTTGAATCACATTTAGAGTAGAATCCCATAGCTCACACGAAACTCGCGCGCTGATTGGCTATCAAGCCCATCGAGGAGGGAGAATTCAGCGTGGAATTGCCCGCTTACACAGGCAGCCCGCGACTGCTTTGATTCCTTTTCCTTCTCATAATCGGTATTTGAAAAGGAATTATTTTTTGTAGTTTAATATAAAATGAGAATACAAGTTAATAAAAAAGATTCAACAGCTTTCAAGAGAAAGGAAAATATTTTTCCAAAGATATTGACGGTAAAACATGGAGGGGAATTCAGCGTGGAATTGCATACTTACACAGGTAGCCCGCGATTGCTGTGTTTCTTCTTTTTGTTTTTAGCGACTTTAATTTAAAATAGCTCAAAAACAAACTTCAATAGCTGCCAAAAGTTATCATGAGAAAACAAGCAAAGAAAAAGACGCAATAACAAATAGCAAAAGGACATTTTTACCCCTAGTATACATAATATGAAAAGCGAGCGTTTGAAGTCCGTCGTGGTCTGGTGTTTTTCGACAACTTCGACATTACTTTTATCCTTTCAGTAGAAAAAAATTATCACTTATTTCAAAACATGAAGAATAGATTATATCCGGATGCAGTCATAGATGTTTTTGAAAACAAAACAACAGAAATACACAGTCCAATAGATTTGTTTGAGCGATTTAAGCTTATTTTCAACTGAAGTTGTCAGAACGAATTATCCAAAAACACCGGTAAAAAGGCATTCAAAACATAACCAAAAAAAACAGCAAGAATAGAAAACTATTATCATGTCTGAATATAAACAAGCTATTGATAGTTAGGGGAACAAAACTTTCGACTCACTTTACTTAACTTACTTTTTTCTCAGTGTCAATGAAATGCTCCAGACCTTTTCCCCGACGAACAAGTGTTGTTTTGCCATTCATGAGATCAACATATCTCCAGGAAGATATAAACTAATGGTCATGTTAGGATCGCAGTTAGGATCGCAGTTAGGATCGCAGTCAGGATCGCAGTTAGGATCGCAGTTAGAATGATGCAATATCATGGATGGATCTTATGTACTTATAGTATATACACCTATTTCAAAAAAGGTTGTCACCGCTAAGAGCGATAGGCGATAGGTAATAGGTCATTCCAAGACCGCAAAGCACTATTGATTTCTTAATTAAGCCATCCTAAATCTTTCTTTACACTCTTCCATCAAATATTTGGCTATTCATATGTAAATCAATTAGAAATCAATAGTGCTTTGCGGTCTTGGAATGACCTATTACCTATCGCCTATCGCTCTTATCGGTGACAACCTTTTTTGAAATAGGTATATGTACTTATAGTATCAGTTTTATATCTTACCATAATTAACATAGTTAATCTAGTAGTTTTTATATCATTTTATCTTTCATCAGTGTTCTATCACTGGTTGGGTTTGGTTGAGGGAGGTATTTCGATTTTGATTCGTATAGTTTTCTATAATGCGTTTTTATATATCGATTAATTTATTTTGTTTAGTTAAGTTGCAGGACCTTATTGTAAAACACTTTGTGAAATAAGCTTCCTGAATAAAGATTGAATTGTTTATTACGTAAAGAGCACACTTCAAAACCCTGCTATCTCGAGCAATTTAAATAATACTTGATTGGTGCATTTTGTCGTAGATACTTTTCATTTCAGCAAACATGCCAGGAAAGAATGCCGACGTTTTAATTCGAATCTGAATCTAACAGGTCAAAATCTCGAGCTTCACAGCCACAGACTCTTGAAGCATCCATGTTTACGTTTTGGATACACCAAAAACTACAATTTAAAGCTGGGGCAGGCATCAGTTCGGTGTGAAAGTTCGCTAGGCAAAAATCAAAACGACACGAAAACGATGGAAGGAACTGGAACGTGCCTTCGAAATTAAGCTTATGTGATCGTTAATAGCATCTTATAATTCCGCCCAAAAAATAGTTAGGTACACAACACTTGCAAAATTACTAGAAGATATAAATGCTACATACAACAAAGACTTACCTTCAGCTGGAAAAACTTCCGAAGCAGGGAAAAATTCCCCCTTTTTAGTGCCTTTCAGAGCGTGTTTACAAAATCTCCACATCCTTTCGTCACAGGGTCTTTAGAAACTCAATAAATATACCGTCTCTTTCATCAATTTCCAACTAAAAACTCACCGAAAAGTCCATTATGGACCAAATAACTGAAAACCGAAAACCAACTTAAAAAACTACTTCTCAAAACAAGTGAAAATGCACTTTTTTTACCGCCCTTTTCAGTGCGCCTTCTCCTTCAGTCTCGCATGTTCAAAGCCTCGATTTCATGACACTTGACCGAGTGAAAACACGCGTTTCGGAGACTAGAACCTAATGTCCACTTTTTGATTCAACGAAACAGCCGTGCTTCGAAACGGTTGAATATTGTTTCCCAATTTTCGTATAAGGGATTTGGTTCTGTATAGTCCAAACTGGAATCCATATTTTGCATTTATACTTTCACCCAGGTAAATACGTTTAATTTTAAAGGATCCCATCTTTGATTCTAACTGCGATCCTGACTGCGATCCAACTAGAAGCCTCAGCGATTCTGACTGCGATCCTAACTGTAAAATAGCAGAACTCTTGTTCAGGACAATGTCTACATGGTTTTCAGTTCCAAATGCAGTCAAATAAAGTAAATTTTCCAGTAGTTTGACAATAATTTTGTTCCTCAAATACTCGACACGAGCTTGAAGCAAAGTAAGTTTGCAAGTGAGACGATTTTCATTCACGACTACAGCTTCATTCTCATTCGCTGGCTATTTTCGTGCACTTGCTCTTGAATGGTTTGCCGTGCGCTTTGAAAAAATGGACAAAATTGGCTTTATTTATTTTTTCATGTCCGCTATGGGATTCAAGGAAAATTCATTTCCCGACTCGGGAATTCCACGTTGAATTTCACTCGAAAAAACGACATTTGCAGTAGTGCATTTGCGGCAAATTATTTTCGGCTCGGTAAAATGTTAGACTGCATGACTCCATGAGTTGTAGTTTTCGCCCTCTTGTACTGGTAGGTCGACCACCACAGGAGGAAGCCCAACGAAGAAGCGAAGCGACTGCATGACTTCTATGAAAATATCAATTATAACTATAAATTTGCATTTATCGGCTAACTACGTTTAGCCACTTTAACTACTATCATTTAACTCTTTATGGTTATTTCTCAGTACACTAGTAGTTTTTAGGCCAAATGTTAGTTATTGAGCTGTTAATTAAATAAAACCTCATTAACATCCTTTCCTACGAACGATTTAAAAGTTTGTAAAGTCAATTGACCCATTTATAACAAAGAGTAGCAAGGTTCGTCAAGCCATTTACAACTTACTATTACTTTATGGATTTGCACTGAGTTGCTGTAGAATAGCAATGATCTTCTTATGCATTTGACATTGACAACCAGCTTTAATTTCTTTGGTGAATTCAATCCACTTTTCCACATAGATAGGTGTTCTGTAGATGAAACTTAGACGTCTGTCCATTTGAAAGCCTGCGTACTTCAATGCGGGCACATGTATGACCCTCTGCATGCATATACCACTATTATAAGCGCACATGTTGCCATCGTGTCCTTTATTAGGGTCCGTCGCGAGGTGATTACAAGATGCTTCGTTGATTATTCGAGGCCTTACGTCATCATCAAGGGTAGTGACCACGTGACACTCGCCACAAAGGTGGTGACGTGCGAAGTCGCCTTGATTTACGGTTGACTTGACAACATCGGATCTTTTCCAGCACCCCTGAATCTTTCTTCCGGCACGTTTGGATATTGTTATTGTTTGATCGCTCGGAGAATCCTCGTGGTACATTTCTTCCGGTTGTTCATCTGAGCTGACTTCTTGATCTTGCTTCTTCTCGTTTGGTCGTAGGAAACTTTTTTTGTTCAATATTCCTGCTTTTTCATCGCTTTCTTTTGGCGTTGGCGGGCGTTTGGGTCGTGGTGGACGTTTGGGAGGGGTTTTGCATTTCGGTTTCCGGTCAGGGAGTTTCGTGATTGGCCGTGTCCCTTGATAGAACCACCGTGGATCCTTGAAATTTTCAGCTTCTGTTTTGTTCATAGCTGTATAAAGTGGATTCCAGCCTCCAATCTTCTGGAGCCTATCACGCAGCTCTTCCTCGGGAATTTGCGCGCAGACCCTTTTTCCACGTGGCAGAGGTTTGTTGAGGCAGTCTGTACGCGTTAGGTATTCACACTGGTCAGCGTAAAGGTGTTTTAGAACATGTGTTGGTCGTCGCACTCTAGCCGGGAGAGCTCTCTTTCCGTCTTCTTTGACTGCTACACCACTTTCGCTTAATGAGAAGATCGCCATGAAGGCCAGTAGAACGATGACAGCCTTGGCCTAAAGAAGCAAAATTATAGCAAATTAGCATTTATACGACATCTAAGGAAATACTGCTGGGTTTCATCCAATTCCTGGTTCCGACTTCTCTAAGCTCCCTTAGACAGAATGTGCACCATTGATTTCAGTTGATCTAATGAGCCTTCCTCGCCCCTTGCGTGACATTTACATTTTAATCAAACAGGAACAAAAATACAATATTTGAAAAGACCACACCAAAGTTAGCAAAACTTGAAATTTTGAGGTAGTTTCGATGAATAGCGCCAAAGTTACGGGCGGCCGAAGTTTGAGCTTTTTTGTATTAAATGTTCATTTTTTGGAGGGCAACATCACGTGATAATGACGTTGAATGATAAGGCTGCTTTGATTTTTTAAACTGAATCATTTTATTAGGTACATAGTTTGTATAAGACTTCTAAGAAGTACTTTGAAAAAATGTTCTATTTAACATCCTTAATTGTTATTTTTAGCAGATATGTTGTAGCCAAATCATCATATTATAGCTTATCAAAGAGGTACTTCAGTCTAGCTTAACGGAATTTGAAGACCCTCTCGCACTGCACACCACCAGACTCGAACCCAGTCGACACTTATTTTTTATTCTGCAAAGGAATTTGGGAAGGGGATTGGGGCGCACCGGTAAATCCTTCCCATCAATCACTTCGCGAATAAGAAGAAGCGACTGGGTACAAGTCTGGCACACCACCACTCCTGTACCAAAGAAAACATTTGACATCTCTACCCCTCCCTCCCTCCCTCCCACTTTTGTCTGCAACCTTACACCACCCCACCCCCATCCGTTTTTATATGTAACGAGCAGTGCTTTGCTCGCTCAACCGATCGAAAATAAAATTCGCATCTTGTGGTTAATATTGTTGTTGAGGTTGAAAACATTCGAGAGGAAACAGGCAGACAGCCCTTGTTTGTATTGAGTAATTTAACATGCTACAAATTCTTATTTGGCTACGAAACATGTCTCCCATAAAGAATATCATGATCTATCAAGTGAACTCAAGTGAATTGACGCATTGAAAATACGTTCGCTGTCGTCAGTTGAGGTATTTTTATTCCACAAAGTGTTTCAATATTGTACTTGTCGTAAAAAAAAGTTTAGTGAAGAATTTTAAGGGTTTCGAATGGACATGGCGAGACATTGCGAGACGCGAAACAAGGCGTATTTTTTGCGAGCCCTAGACTCTTTTACAGCTGATTTTCTTTGTTTTCAAAATTCGAGACCTTGAGACGGCTTTTTGCGGAAAAAACTCGAGATTTCAAAACCTGCGAAATTTGACTGACATTTTGCGAGACTCTGCCGACTTTTCGATACGACTGTGCATTCGACACCCCTACTTTGAAGCAATTTATACATAAACTTCACATTAGACAAGAAAATAATGTATTTAATAATCGTCTTGTTATCTTTTTGAATTGTTGCCGAACAACGCGAATTTCTAAAACTCAAGGCGAGAGCAAGTCTTGGTCGGTTTCGCTGTCGGTTGCGTGCCTTGTAACACGCAATAAAGAATAGTCTATCGCGCGATTTAGCTAGTTATAACACCATTTTGGACAAACCAACTTCAAACTAGATTTAATGACGAGAATTTTTTTAGTGTGTAATTGAAAACATGTAAGATACGTTGTTGTTGTTGATGATCAACAATGTCAAGTTGATTTAGTAACAGGAACTACTGTTGTCAATATAAACATTTGCCTCTCGGTAAGGGAACTAAACCTTAAATTAGGATGGTCAGAAAATGTTTTTTTATAAAGTTCTTATCTCGTTTTTGTGAAAACTGAACAGTCTAAAATTAATAATAAAAAGGACGGACCAAACAGCAATTCTCGACCAATAATATCCAGAACTTCTCGCACATAACTTGAAACAACTGGCCCAAACACTAAATATCTCCTGAGATTGCAAGCTGTTTGAAACAAAGACTGTGATGATTATACTTTTTCTTAGTTCATAAGTTAACGACCCTAACGACCCTGGTCAAACTCACAAGAGAACTGTAGAATATAGTCTCAATTAAGTATTACTAATTACACGTGTTGAACAAAAGGTTCAAAATATCTTTTTACAATAATTATACGGCTTAAATGACGTAAATTGGCTTACCATTGTAATCCAAGAAAAAGAGTACGATCCAGGAGTTCTTTTAGTAAGTCTAAAAAGGCCGACAGTTCTTGCTGTTTTTTCTGTCCCCCTCTCCGCGTTGCAAAGCTATTAGGATGAAAGCAAGGCAATTTATTATCTTTTTTCCGCTTTATTTGATAGATGCTAAAAATACCCCATGCTTCAAACTGAGGTACAATATCCTCAACAAGAAGAGCCCATGTTCGATCTGCGCATGCTCATAACGGCCATCAAGCGAAATGAAGTGCTTTCAAGTTGTTTTGGTCCAAATTCTTTTCGCTACAGAAATGTTTATCGAAATTCAAAACAATTGATTTATGAATAAAATCCACCAAATTGTACACAAAATGTACTTAATGCGGGTCAACTAGTTTGCCGGGGTATACACTTTGAACTATAGACTACCTTTATGTTAGTTGTGTCAGGGACCAGGTCAGCCTTAAGGTTGAACCCCTTAATAGGGAGAGGGGTTTCTTTACAAATGCGAAAAGCCACGTGGCTACATCACAGGGAACCACAGTGATAAAACGTAACGTTCTATGAATATATATTGCTGTGCTCTAACAGCTTTCGCTCGAATAACTTTTACAAATTCTCCCTGTCCTACCCTCCTGAGTCAGAATTGATGAGTCAACGTCCAGTTGACTGATTAGGGTAGGGTAGGGAGAATTGTAAGTTATATAACACTGAATACGTTACGGTCATGGGACTGGCTATTAAACAAAAGAAAATGCGGTAAGTTACCCCATTTTCTCTTGCTATTAGGTTAATGTTTTCATAGATGAACACGTGACCTCTAACGTCACGGAATGCTATATATAAAAATCTCTGGAATGGATCAGGACATGCATCGAATAATCCGGATTACAAATTTGAAAATAAAATGAATATTGTTTATCTCCGTTTCGCTATCTATTGTCTATCAACAGACAAAACATCCTTTTAGCGTGTTTTTGAGTTTATTCAGATAAGTGTAGAGCTATTCTAAGACAAGCGTGGTCGTATAGATATGGATGCACTGTCGATACTGCGCTAGACCGTTTTATTGGTCTGATATTTGCAATATATGTCAGGGTCATCGCCGCGGTATCTCTGATAATCAAGCTTAAATTACTAGGTTTGATCTTAGATAAAAACTTGCTCCCGTTGTATCTTAGAAACTGAATTTCCCCCAAAGGCAGAAAATGGTTTCTGTATATCATTCATCCGGTGTCAGGCATTATGACCCATAATTACCATTAAGTATTTTTAACGCCTCAGGGGTTATACAGTGGGCCATTACGTATATACGATAATTGCTGACGCCAAGATACGTTTGTTCAATATATATCAAGCATGCAGCTTCCAGACAAACAATACAGACTGTACAGCTTCATTCATTCATTCTTCCATCCATCCTCCATTCTTCCATCCATCCGTTTGTTCTTTCGTTATTTATGCAGAAATGGTTTATGTTTCGTGCTAAAAATTGGGAGGAAAAAGGGGAGAGGGGGAATGGGGAGAGGAGATATTCCTGGGAGTGAAATTATTATTAACTTTGTCATCAAAAATATAAATGCAGTATATATTGTAGGAATTAATGTACTGAATTAATGAACGCGTGCTAAACGTATTTCAAATAGAAACAGTTACCACATACAATCAGTATCGAGGTGGTCATTAGGGGTTGGGGATATGTCTCGGTAACTTCCACCAAATCTGAAAGACTTGGGTCCCTACTGTGGCCCATTGTTTTGGCTTCCCTTACTGAGTCACAGGTAAAACCACTAAGAGAAATGAATTGAACAACCAAGAAATTTCATCTTTAATCCTAATCTACCTGCAATCACGCGATGGAAATGTATGAATTAATTAGACAATTAAATAGGACATTGTTCAGAAGCAAAATTTACATAGTATTAAGACTGAACCTTTTATCTCATTCAAAAAAAGATCCACAGCTACACATAACTACAATGTACATTTCATAACAATTTCGTTGCCGAAATCTCGGAGAGAAAATCTCTCTGGCTATTTTCATAAAAATTCAGCGAAGTAAACCAGACATTAGCAGTGAAAGTATGATCTTGTACACTAGAATGTACCATATCACCGAGCAGTGCTAGTCCAACGTGTTTTGCTCCTGGTTTAGATAGTGTTACCTTGCTAGCAGAGGTTTTGTCTGATCCTCAGCATCCCCTAGCTCCGTAGCCTGTATAGCAAGCGTTTCTTTGAGGGAAATAGAGTTTAAAGAGGATTGGGTTTCCTATGTTACACATAAATTTATGCTCTCTTGGTTCTGCTCACAGGGTAGGACACTGTTGGACCAACGTAATCCAATATTGAGTTTTGTTTGTTAAACAAAGGTACAACATATTTGTAGAATGGAATTATTTCAGCAGCAAATTCGATCATCAGCTGAGTTTGTATTATACAAAACGGAAGAAAACTAAAGCAAAATGCACTATTCATATACAATGTCATCTTAAAAAATTACACCAAATCATACTATTTCCTCCTTCATCAATTATTCACCACTTTCAATCTTCATATCAAAACGGAAATCCTTCCATGTTCTCGACGTTCTCTCACGTTGATATTCAACCAAAATGTTCTTTTCATTTTTTTCTATAAAATTCAATTCTTCTAGTATTCGTTTGTTTTGGTCAATTTATAATTGTCAATCTCAACCCCAGTCTCTAGCACCACGAAAAGAAGGGTGGCCTGTGTTGGAAGCTTTGTGTAAACGCGTCGCTGTGGCTTCGGTCGGGATTGCGGTGTAAATCGTCTTCTTCGAATCTTCGTCGTTCCACAGTTACCACTGGCATTTGGACGAGTTGGAGAGGTGACTTCTTGTCACGTAAAGCTTGACTGAGATTTAATATCTGCAACAAGTTTCAAAAATAATGATTATATGATGAGATGTTAACGACTAAGGGTAATTATAACAATCAATGACGGGCTATAACCAATGCATGAACAATGGTCTCCCAGGAAGCCGACGGTGCACTCTTTATCTCATATTTCCATCAGTGCTCTGTTTTACATGTAAAGGTATTTAAAGCTACTAAAAGCTACAGAAAGAAATGTGGAAATTCTAAGAAAATTAAAATAACACTGATGATTTAGATAAAATCCAAAAATTATCACCATAACGATGATTAATAATAATGAATTATAAATATTAAAAATGACCAAAATTTAATAATTATCTGCATTTACCTGTCCTCTCAAGACAGCTAATTGTTTCTCAAATGTTGACCGATCAAAACCTTTATCTTCCTGCAAATACAAACAAAGCAAGTTTAATGAAGAGATGCCATTGAAAATGGCTATAGTGACTTTTTTGTGTCTCCAAATGGTCTAAAATAGTATCAATGGACCTTTCTATGGCAAAAAATTAATACCTGCACATCAAAAAAGTTACTTAAGCCATTTTCACAGACAGCCCTTCAATTCTCAATGGTTTGATCTGAAGCCTAATAAATTCAAACTACTGCATTTGCTTATAATGAAACTTGATGAACAGGTTATCTTCTTACCCTAAATAAGTGATACAAATCCTCCGTTAAGTCCTGTACAAAGTTCATATCAGAAAGTTTGGGTAAAACTATATTGATAACTTCATCAAGAAATGGTTCCTTTGCATAGGGTAGCCAGGCCCAGTAGAATGGATCTACAAAGACCAAAAGTTTAGTATTAGACTATTATTAATAATGCCTCCAACTTGTATGGGCCTAGTGACTCAAACAATTTTTAAAATGATTCATTTCAAGTCAGTTGACAAGCTTCTGAAAAAGGGTTTGTTATTGCACTCTGGGACCAAAGGCTCTAAATCTCACTTTTGTGCTTGCTATCAGATTCAATCTTGCTCTAGGTAATCAAGAGTTTAGCAGAACCTTATAGGTGTCCGTCTGAAATTACGGCTTAACCTGAGATACATGCAATATCAGAATGTTGTCTATGTTTACATAAACAAATAGATGTGCACAAATTAAAAACAAGGATGGCTTACATGCTCTCCAGGAATCTGGGTGTTTGTATGGAAAAGCAAGTCCATTATCAATTGCTGCTACATAAATTTTAGGTGAATTCACCACATCCCATGCTGACTCCTGAAGAAAGATTCATTCAAATAATTATCTCGATTTGAAACAACTGTCTGCATTTTTAGAGTGATTTCAATAAGCTGGGCAACACAATTAGCTGTTTGTGTCTACTAGATGCAAAGGAACAAAAGGAGACAAAACATTTAGCATCTAATAATTTTTATTTGCTTAATTAGTAGTGCCCAAGTTTATTGAAATCACTCTATATGCCATTCAACTTCTGCTGTCAGTCAAGTTTTTAAGTAGAATTCTTACCCCTTCTTCTGTCTTGACAGATTCATCTATTTCAGGTGTTCTTTCATAGTTGATTAGCCAGTTATCATTACCACGATCTATGAATTTAACCATTAAAAACATGAGCTACAGTGTTAAACATTGTACATGTATCTGTTATTATAAAATATTTGAGATATAACGCGCGCGCGCTGATTGGCTGGCTTCCATGTTTATATCAGAGGACAGAGACATGGCTCGCTCAAAAAACGTCGAAAATATTTTATAAAAGCAATATAAAATGATCGCTTATGTCTCTGTACTGTGATATAAACACTCTGGAAGATGTAGAGCACTCGAAAAGCAAGACAAACACTCGGCTACGCCTCGTGTTCCTAAGCTTGCTTTTCTCTTGCTCTACACTTCCATCGTGTTTATATCACAGTACAGAGACATGCGCGCGCGTTTTATATTCCTTAAATATAACTGACTTCTTTCAAAAGGCAAAAAAAAAACAAGGGCTAATGTTTTACTTCGAAATCGCAGGGAAACAGGAGTCAGATTGTTTTTGGACAGTCAGATTGTTTTTGGAAAGTGATTATTAATCGAAATGCCCATATTTTTCGATTAATAATCGACGTGCCAAATTCGTTTATTAATCGAAAGATGCGTTTTTACGCGTACGAAAGCAGAATCTTCATAAAACTTTAATTATTTGTCCAGCAAAATGTATTATGAATATTTTTACTTTTTTTGACGTTCTCAAAAATTTCTAATCACTTTGTTTTCTGGTTGGTTGCTGTGGTTGTCTTCAAAAGTTTTTCTGGACTTGGAAAGCCAATTTGAAGTCAGCTCATTTTTTTGTTTACATATAATGACAGCCAATCATCAAGCGAGAAACGTTTTCTGATTCTCCGCCGCTTTTCTCCGTCCTCATTTGCATATTGATCAAGTACGCTTCAAAAATGCATTTTTGTTTATCAGTGTCAGTAGTTTTATAATTCACAAATCAAAAGTTATAAATTACACAAGTTAAATTACACAAGTTTATAATAATCCGGAGGTTTTTTTCGCGTGAATTCACTTTCATAAACAAACAAATATATTTTTCCTTTTTTACGTTCTAGAAAATTTTCATTCACTTCGTCTGACTTCCAGGTTCTCTGGACTTGGAAAGCCAATTTGAAGTCGACTCATTTTTTGACCAATCATCGTTTGTTTACATATAATGACAGCCAATCATCTAGCGAAAACGTTTTCTGTTTCTCCGCCCGCTTTTCTCCGCCCTCATTTGCATATTGATCAAGTACGCTTCAAAAATACATTTTTGTTTATTTTATAATTCACAAATCAAAACCTATAAATTACACAAGTTAAATTACACAAGTTTATAATAATCCGGAGGGGTTTTTTTTCGTGTGAATTCACTTTCAAAAACAAACAAATATATTTTTTTCCTCTTTTACGTTCTAGAAAATTTTCATTCACTTTGTCTTTGACTTCCAGGTTCTATTGACTTGGAAAGCCAGTTTCGCCCTCATTTGCATATGCACTCTCTAAACTAAAGCAAAACATTTTCGTTTTTGTCTCTAAACTTCTGAGTTAAAAATTCAGGATTTTGTACCGTCACGCGAATAAAACTCCGTAAAATTATAAACTTGTGTAATTTATAACTTTTGATTTGTGAAGCAACCAACACTGATAAATAAAAATCCATTTTTGAATCGTACTTGATCAATATGCAAATTAGGGTGGAGAAAAGCGGGCGGAGAAACAGAAAGTAATTCTCGCATGGTGATTGGCTGTCTCTACTTAAACACACCATGATTGGTCAAAAAATGAGTCGACTTCAAATTGGCTTTCCAAGTCAAGAGAACCTGGAAGTCAAAGACAAAGTGAATGGAAATTTTCTAGAACGTAAAAGAGGGAAAAAAAATATTTGTTTGTTTTTGAAAGTGAATTCACGCGAAAAAAAATTCCGGATTATTATAAACTTGTGTAATTTAACTTGTGTAGTTTATAACTTTTGATTTGTGAGTTATAAAACTATTGACACTGATAAACAAAAATGCATTTTTGAATCGTACTTGATCAATATGCAAATGAGGGCGGAGAAAAGCGGGCGGAGAAACAGAAAACGTTTCTCGCTTGATGATTGGCTGTCATTATATAGTCAATTGAAGAAACGTTGTCGGGTCTAAAAACATAGAACATAGAAGCTGAGACCGAAATGGTGCTTGGGATGTCAATAATAATATTCTGATTTATTCATTTACACTTTGCCTTCGATGCAAAATGCTGAAAGCAAATGGTGGACCTGCGTTGGCGGGCCGTTTGGATTCGATTTTTATCGGTAATTGCAGTGTAAATGAATAATTCAGAATATAATTATTGACATCCCAAGCACCATTTCGGTCTCAGCTTCTATGTTCTATGTTTTTAGACCCGACAACGTTTCTTCAATTGACTATATGTAAACAAAAAAATGAGCTGACTTCAAATTGGCTTTCCAAGTCCAGAAAAACTTTTGAAGAGAACCAGAAAACAAAGTGATTAGAAATTTTTGAGAACGTCAAAAAAAGTAAAAATATTCATAATACATTTTGCAGAACAAAGGATTAAAGTTTTATGAAGATTCTGCTTTCGTTCGCGTAAAAGCAGAGACCTTGTTCCTCGCTCTTCTATAAAATCATAAACTAAATTGTCAGTTTTCGGCTCTGTCCTGACAACTACGAAATTCACTCAACTGCTTTTTGAAATGAGCAGTCTATCGACTTGCGAGCTCGGAATGAATTTGGCACGTCAAACTCGATTGTTAATCGAAAAAATACGGGCATTTCGATTAATAATCACTTTCCAAAACAATCTGACTGTCCAAAAACAATCTGACTCCTGTTAGGGAGTGGTTGTCCAGATCTCTCAAGCCAGAGGCTCATGTATCAAGCATTCAAAGGTGTGCCCTTTACCCCCTCTCTCCATCAGTGCTCCGTTTTAAGGATATTTAAATTAAAGCTATACGGAATTAAAACTATACGGAAAGGGAAGAAGTCGCAACAAGGATGTGACATCACTGGGAATCGAACTCCGGCCCTCTCGCACTGAAGGCCATGCATTACTTAACCAACTGTGCCATCCTTGCTTCTTCACACCATGAACAGTGAATTATATTTAGTAATATAAATAATCTTTCAGTGCAACTACTACAACAAAGGCCAAGATCCTACAGTCCAAGATGCTTCTTGTTTAGGGAAGGTTCATTTAATATGACGAGGGGGGGGGGGGGGGGGCATGAAGATTTGGAAATCTAACCCGGAAAATTTTCATAGCCCCCCATTTTGACCTTGTCGATTATTTTAGGCCCCCCCTTATATGAATAAAAACTTGAGGCCCCCCCGTTTGACCATCCCAAAAATTCAGAAACCCCCCTTAACATCTTTTAAAAATCAAAGGGTGCCCCCTTGAAATCTTCATGCCCCCCCTCGTCATATTAAATGAACCTTCCCTTAATCTCAATGTAGTTGGTACAAAGCAAATGATATAATTCATTGTAATTGAAATATTAAACATTTGTTGATATTCTATTGTTTATATATTTGATCATGATTGGAAAGTTTGTATGAAAATTAGTTTGGGTGGCCTTGGTTGGAGACGTTGCACTCCAAATGTTATCAATGGATTTTCCCATCACATAGAGCTCACATCAAAACACCAAAAAGTCACTTAAGCCACTTTCAACGATGTCCCTTCATATGCATAAATCATCTCAGAGGTGAAAAATGGGCCACCCATGCCAACCAAACTATTATTGCACGACAAGCTTGTATCACATTGTGCAATTATTGCCCATTAATGCACTAACCTGTATTTCTTATCACATAATCCAGACAAACCATCTTTTGAAATTGAATTAAAAAATCATGTAATGTCGTCGATGGAAGGGGTTCTGATTCAAATCTTCTTATGTGGAATTCTGCATCTTTATAACCCTCAACAAACAGTTGAAATGAGCCAGTCTATATAAATTAAAGAATCAAATTTTGATTATCATTACTTGTGCTATGTAGAGTATTCAAGTTTAGTCTTGCAGTAGGAGATAGGTGAGGTTGGGCAGTTTTGTCTAGAAGGGAGGGGGAAGGGAAGGCAGCTTGGTAATGAGTGCTCACTTTGAAGATGACAAGCTTCTGGGTTGGAGATTTGTCAGTGTAGACCAAACAGTCACATGGACTGCTGAAAGGCACTATATTTGTTGATGTGAATGTCTTTGTACTCCTTTTGTATGTATACACCTATTTCAAAAAAGGTTGTCACCGCTAAGAGCGATAGGCGATAGGTAATAGGTCATTCCAAGACCACAAAGCACTATTGATTTCTAATTGATTTACATATGAATTGCCAAATATTTGATGGAAGAGTGTAAAGAAAGATTTAGGATGGCTTAATAATTAAGAAACCAATAGTGCTTTGCGGTCTTGGAATGACCTATTACCTATCGCCTATCGCTCTTAGCGGTGACAATCTTTTTTGAAATATGGGTATATAAGACCATGAGAATAATTTCTAAAGAGGCGGTATGTTGACAATGGCATGTATTAATTAACTAAAGAAAACTTCAAGGCATGGACTTTGTCATGCTGTATAAATTATTGTCAATGTAGGGAGATCCCAGTCTGTCCTACTACACTACAGGGCCCACAGAAATGGGGTAAGCAGTTATGGTGTCCCTTCCTTCCGATCATAGAAAGCAAAGTAAAATTAACTATATCAAGGAGGAGGGAATTAGGAGGGAATTATGTACCTTTGGTGGAAGACCTGCTTTGACATGTTTTCCTAAAGAATCAGGAAATCTCTCAGTAGCAAATTTCTTTGATCTTGCCTTGGCTCGGTCAAATGGTGTATAATTGAATGTGTCACTAGCTAATCGAACAACCTGAGAAGAGAAAAAGGAACTTTATATAAACCATCAATATCAGCACCTCAAAAAACCTCACAAAACAAAACATCACATCATCTTAAACAATGTAAATGTATAATGCACAAGTACAAATATAAAATATACAAATATATTACCCGTGTCTTTGGTACAACATTTAGTCCTATTTTCATGTCAACAAGACTTGCTCCAGCCTCTGATAAGTACCCTTGATTTGGAACTAAACATGTTCGGCCAAAACAACAAGGACAACACATTTTATGACACCATTTTGTCCATTTGGGATTCAAGTGTCCATATGGTTCTTCATCTTTTGGTTTGAAAACTCCAACTGTTTTCTGTTAAATAATAATAATAATGTGGAGTTCTTAATAGCACATCATACGAAAGTCTAGATGCTCTTTACATTAGGCCAGGTAGATTACAGAGTTTCTTGGAGTTAAAAAAATACTATTAGTTTATGCATTCCTGGTAAACAGGTGGAATGTTTTCAGCAAAATGTTACTAATAACTCTCTGACATTAAGACTGAAGAAAACTGCATATTTTAATATTTTAACATTTAAAAATGTTTTTTGATACTTTGTTGAGACTGCAAGCCAGTCAGTCTTGGAAGATTGTCTGACTTTAAATTTACACTTAAATGCTAATGAGGGATGGCAAGACAAAGAGTATGCAATAAGAGATCTTTTTAAGCTTTGGACTTAAGTACAAAATAAAGACTATACATGTAATATTTACAACATACAATGAAGGTACAGGAAACACAGAGAAGCACTGCTTATTAACAGTACTTGCACATTACTGAGTCTGTATGTTCGTTATGTATACAGCAACTTTCAATATAAGTGGGAAATGGACTGCACTGTAGCATAACTGTTTCAGTGCCATAATAAAACTCCTATTTATAACCATTCTATGACATGACCACGCTGTTCAGTCACACAAAAACTGCTCATTTCACAGTGAAAAGATAAGCACTGTGAATAAAAAGTGCATATTTCTGAGTGCAGACAATAGAATGTTTGTCACTAATGACAAGACAAGAATTGCTAATAAGCAGAATAACTTTCCTGGCAAAGACTCAAAAAGCCAGCCTCTGAGATATTGTTATTTGAATTTATAATTGGTTCAATTTTTATTTTCCTTTGATCTATACTCATTATCATACATTACCATACACAAAAACAAAGGAAAATAAATCTTGAACCAAGGATAAAATTGAACCATAACATATAGTAACTTGACTTGCCGTGGACATACAAAGGAATCAAGATGAGGCTACATGCACGAATTCAATCATTCAAGACAGAATGATTATGCACATGTTATATGATTGAGTCAGTTTTCTTTGCTATTTCTAGGGCTTTACATGTGTATCCCATATTTCCTTAGTCATTATGAATCCAAGGGCTGTAACTAGATATTGCCCTATGTACGAAGGCTTTATACAGGATATTGCCCTCGTCCCATACTTCCTTAGGTCATCTACATTTCAATATAAGACTTAGAAATTTTCTACTGAGCCTCAAAATCATGTACTAAGTAGTGAATTTTGGCGAAAAAATATACTGATGATAACTGTAGGATTCAAACAGGAGAGCTTCTGTACACCTATACCCACTTTTAACCTCTATACTACCGAGCAAACTGGTGGAAACTTATCAACAAAAAATCATTTTGTCTGTTATGATAAAGTTCGTTAACTTTACCATGAATCGAATTGAACAGTAATTGTGTAAGATTTCCTTCTGTGAATTCAGTAATGATCAGTCGTTAGATCGTTTGGGATTGTTTTTGTGTGGAAACCTCCTCAATCATATAGCCTTGTCCTCATTCCCTTGAATGTCAAAGCTGAAGTATATCTCAGAACTGGAGTACTCAATTAGTATGTTGTAAAGCAAAATCACAGAGTGTCTATTTCTTTTTAAAGCAATTTCACAGTTTGGGACATCTCAAAACATGAAATTATATTTCAGTTTTGTTGGTAAAACTGATATACATGTATAATAATCTGTAAGTTCACTTTATTAATCCATCTTCCATGGTTTGTAAGCTGGTCAACATTTATTTTATATTGTAGCAAACAAATTTCATTTAATTAGAGATACATACAATGTATCTATATGTAACAAAACTTTAAAAGATAAGTTCACAGATGATAAATTTGGTTGATTACAAATGGGAGAAAATGGAAGAGGAAAACTAAATGACTTGAGAGGGGTGACAATAGTTTGAATTTTTCAAAAATGACTTGTTTAGCAAGGTGTTTTTGACTTGTACTAGTTAGACAATGAATAGAGACATGAATAATATATGCTGTACAAAAACCCCAAAATAAAACTCGACTTAAAACAAGAATTAACCAAGGGGAAATGACCAACATGCGCAAATTAATCCAGAAAAAAGACTTCAAATTCAAAATGTTTGTAGTATTTGCTTTGTATGTATGTGTTAAGACGAGTGTAGAGTACCGGAAGTGGAGGAGTTTGTACCAAAAAAACAATCATTTATGAATACATTATGAAAAGGATAGGATACCCTTCACGTAAAAAACTCAACGATATCAATAAAATATCAAAATATCTATGAAAACAGCAGAAATATTACGACTTACCCCGTCTTTATTTTTAACAAAGTAACTTCCACTAGACCCTTGGTAAATCCTTTGAGGAAGAATCCCTGCATCGATTGCTTGTTCAACAGAACGAATGATAGCAGCAAATTCCGGATCATCGATAATGTTAGATCCATACTCTGAATCACTAAAGCTCTCCATATTTCGAGATCTGCCTCGTCCCAGAAGAGGTCTCTGCTCTGATGTTCTTGAGTCGTATCTTTTGCTTGATCCAGAGATTATAGCAGTGCTGTAACTGGAGGGATCCGCGTGATACGGCACCACATCGGGACCATTGAGCCGGTTCTCAGAGGCAAAATCCAACAGTTGACGCCCTGGTTCTGGTACAGACATCTAAACAGTTAGTCTAAGTTCTAGTTTAGGAAGTTTTGTCAAGTTTTTCACGTCATCTCATTCGTTCAAAGAACAGGGCTTTGGATTATTTTTACCAACTGATTCAATCATTCGATCATGAGTTCATAGTTCCTCTAACCTGCGCATGCGTAAGAAAGACCGCTGTTTTACCGGGAACAACTCACTCCACTTCCGGGGACTCGACAAATATAAACACAGGAAGTACAAGTAGAATAGTGCTTCCGGTTTGTATAATTTTTGAAAAAAATAAAGAAAAAAAAGATTTTGTAAATACGTTTTCTGAAATCCCCATGTAGACAGATTAGTCAAGATTTGAAATGTAAATGGATACAGGAAAAATTGATATTATAAATATTGGTTGCATCATTTGAAAAGTTCACTAGCGTTGCTATAAGCAACAAATAATTCCGACAATCATTTCTTCATTATGAATATGCAAACAAAATGGAGCCGTGGTCCCAGAGAAATAAAATATTCAAAATGTTTCCAAAAAGTACACCACGAAATATTTGTGGTAATAAGTTTGTAAATATTTTTATATTTATTTTTATATTCAAGTTTTAAGTTTCACAATAGGGTTCCGCTCGGTAAATCTTTTCTCCACACTTTTTTCCGCTACTTGAAAGGAGAAGGAAAATGGCCTGAAACTGAGCTAAAGCATGCGAATTCGTTATTAATTTTCATCTATCCTTTCCCGTTCTCATGCCCCGTTCTCATGCATGCACGTAATAATTCTAGTATGTTTCTCAGTTAGCAAACTAATAACCTTACCTTCTTGTTAAGTCTTTTAATAGCTCTCCACAAAATAATTCAATATGGCGTTCCACTGAGTCTAAATGGCCTGCATAACTACCTAATATGCATATGAAAACAAATAAACAAAAAGTTTACATAATTGAGAAGTAGTTATTTAATTAGTCAAATTAGATACACTGTTTCTAGAACAAAGGAACAAAAGCTCTATTAGTTTAAAACTACTAAAACAGCAAACTACACAACTTACTTACCAAGAAAAAGTCGAGAACGAAAAAGCTGGATAAATAAGAACTGAATCTGTCATTTAATGCTCGTATCATACAATTCGACTGCGTTCTTACCTCTATAATGCGGCCACCTTGAGTATTGCGGGGAGATGCTAAACTCCAGCTAGAGTGGTTCTGCTTGAAATTTGTATTCTATACCTCTATTTAGCGACCAACCCAATCACAATGGTTATTGTGTGGTTACTGAATTTGGCAGCAATATTTTTTTGCGGGTTTTAAACACTGTGTGTAATATATCTTATACTCTAAACGCTTTATGATGCTCATTTAAACGATCGAAGTGTGGAGATAATTTCTCGCGGGTTTAGAGTATATATTTTAAAGGAAGGGCTGTTGTACTGTTACTGACAAAAAACAAAATGAGAATAAATTCTATCAGAGAATAAGTCATGAATATTCATGAGACAAAATGCGCGCGGATGACGTATTTCGTGTTAATAATGTTTTCGAAATGCGTACTAGTATTGCCAAAATATTAAAGTCTGCTTGAAAAATATTTATTGTTCACAATGTGTTTATAGCATTTTGAATATCTTCACGATGTATACCTTTCTAGTAAAAAAAACCTGGCAATCAGAAAAAGTGACGCTAAGACATTTCAGATTCCTTTTTATTTTTTCACCAAAAAGTGAAAACTTGGATTGAGGCGTAAATTGAGCGATTGTTTTGAAAGATATTCACAATTTATAGTGCTTTTAGTACAATGTAAAGAGACAGTAAAAAGATCATGTGAGATTGCTAAAGAATTTTGTTGCATTAGCGATATCTTATCTAATTTGACTCATAATTACGAGCCGGCAGTAAAAGCTGTTACTCTAACTGATATAATCACATTCTCAAAACTGAAATATTCGAGCCAGGTGAGTCGCCTTTTCTTGCTGAAAATCTGAAAATTGATCACTCTTGCGTCAAGTAAAACTCACAGTTAGTGGTGGCCGGAAAAGTCTTTTTGTGATCTTGCAGTCTTGATCAGTTTGTACACACATAAACGATTTGCTACAGGTCGGTGTATGGGCTACCTGTGGCGTAGAATATTTACATAGAATATTTGCGTAGAATATTTGTATAGAATATTTGTGTTTTAAAAAAGGATTAGAAAAGGGTAAAGTGAATGTTTGCATACCCTTTCATACCTAAAAAAATACAACAATTAAAGTAAATTCATTTTAAAAGTAAACAAACATATTTAGTGGTCACGTAGAAACCAAAAAATACTCAATCGTCTCTAATATAAGTTCGGTTTCAGGTAAATTGAACATAGACTGAGCTAAACCCCTCTTTATAAAGGCCATTAATAAGCGGATACAGTACTTCCGTCAGCCCCGTGGGGTAGATTATCAAAAATATTGTCTTAGTTTTATAGGTACAGACAATAATAATGATAATAGATGACAGGCTCGTAACATGGTATATTTTCGTCTCACTGATCCCGTTTTTTTACGGAAATTTTGATCCCTGAGCCCATATTTTTAGAAATTTTTGATCCCTGATCCTTGGTGTAAAAACTGAGCTGATCCCTGATCCTGACCCAATGTCCCTGATCCTCGATCCCAACCATTTGATCCCTGATCCCTGGCCTCTGATCCTGGCCATGATTTGGGGCTTGATCCCTGATCCCATATACCATGTTACGAGCCTGAGATGAGCTGTTAGCTATGAATTGTAATAATGTAATAAAAAAAACATCAACATGAGTTGAGCGATGTATAGAAAATATTTGATGTAGAGGTAGGGAGTGTGAGAGTATATTGTCCCCCAATTAGTGCGCAAACGCTAGAAGACACTTAAAAACAGTTATAGATGAGCCTACGTTAATGCTGGTCAGCTGTTGCGCTCAATGGAAACATCTTTAGTGGGATGCAATTTATTGGTAGTGACTTCTTCAGTAGTTAATCAAATTTCATTGACAAAATGTCGTTTAGTCAATCTAGGAAAGGGATAGGAAGATTTCAGAGTTGAACAACAACAGAAAAACATCCCAGTAGAAGCTTAACCGTGATTAGAAGCTAAGCCTGTAAGCTAGTATTACATTCTTCCAAAAAGCCCTGCACTCTAATTGAATATATTTACAATGCTAAAAACCTTCAAAACTGAATTGAACAATCGTTTTCTGATAAATCGTCAAAATCGAAAATCTATGTTTACCTGTTGACTGAACTTTGTTGCTATTCGGGCGAACTTTTATCAAAAAGAGAAAAGGTAAACATTTATATACCTTCATTTTGTAAGAATCCTTTTAGTTTGAAAATATAAAAAGGTTATGAGTATTCTTTGCATTATGGAATAGATAAAGTATGTCAGAGAATAAAGTAAACATACATTAAATCATTCAAATCAGTCTAAATATTGGCTATCCGGTAAGTTCTAGATCATCTATATACGTGGGTGAGCAACAGAAAAAATGCCTGTCATAGTGTCAAACACTAGGCTGTAAGTCATATTTCACCGACTCTATTGAGCTTCAACACTCGTTTTTGTTGTTGTTGGAGTTGTTGTTTTTATACTGCGTTGTTAGTGATGCCAATGTTGTTGTTGTTGTTGTTGTTTTTGTTGTTGTTGTTGTTGTTGATGTTGTTGTTATGAGTTAGATATATATTAAAACTTGCGGCTAGGATGGTTCATAATTACTTGTGATACGGTTGTCTCTAGCTTGATTTGTTTCATTCACAGAGTACAGATGTTCGGGTCCAAACGAGGACCTTCAATGTATAAAAGAATGTACGGCCCTTGGATCGAAAGGTCTGTGTAAAACTATGAATAAAAAATCAAGCTAGGGACAACCGACTCATGTAACTTTATTCAAAATTACCTAACAACCAAAAGACTGCATGAATAATATTACGTAATTGTTCACGTCGTTTTCTTTTTTTTTTTTTTACTGTGTAGTAGTAGTAGTAGTAGTAGTTAGTAGTAGTAGTTAGTAGTAGTAGTAGTAGTAGTAGTAGTAGTAGTAGAGTGCATTTCATAAGTCTGTGAAATAAGATCAAGTTATTTGTGCCTATTTAGTTGTTATTTAGTTACTACCATTGAACCAGAACTTTCTTATAATAGCAATACACTGGATGTGTAGAAAGTCTGTTTCAATGAAAGAAACAATGAAGGTTCATTTGAAGTAATAAAGTAATTAAAAGCTATTATGCAAAGTCATTTGTCTCAATTCTCTTGTGTATTTGATGTCTCCAGTGTATTGCTATTATAAGAAAGTTCTGGTTCAATGCTAGTGACTAAATAGCAACTAAATAAGCACAAACTAACTTTGATCTTATTTCACAGACATATGAAATGCACTCTAGTAGTAGTAGTAGTAGTAGTTGTTGTTGTTGTTGTTGTTTTATTGCCCTTGGCCGTATTCACTGTATATTTGTTCAGTTGTTGTCGTTATTTCCATGTCCATTTCATATGATAGGAGAATCCGCGAATGGTTTCCGGAGATGATTCTCGCACTTTTCAAGCGGATTTTACCGGTTTCTCCCGGAAACAGGGAAAAGGTATATGCCAAGAAAGTTCAGTGCCAATACTTCAGATTTAATAAAACAAGTTTACAATTAGCTCAATAATGACCACGATATCTGTTGTCAACCGACACTTAAAGCTTATCACTAATCCTAGTTCTAGTCCTGAAAATAATGTCCATAGGTCTAATTTAATTTTTAAGTGCAGGAAACTCTATTCCCGCCCCCTGATTCAATTAACGTCAGGTTACCATAGCAACGAGCAGCTAAATATTATGTTGCTATGGCAACAAATGTCCAGAAGCCTTTTATAGTATATCAATTGCAAACGGCTTTCTGTTGCCTTGGATTATTTTATTGTGATAATAAGAGATACTTTTGGATAATAAGTTGCTCAACCGCAAATAAAATTTCATGAGTGAGCCTTTTTAGCACTAGTGTCAAATATACAACTCGTTAGATCAGTTTCTTTGAAAAACTAATGAAAAATCTAGTATTTGCTTAGGTGAGGATCACTGAAGTGATGAGGCAGAAATATTGAAGTAACTGTCCAACTATTTGATCAACTGAAAGACACCCTACACTTCCACATGTATGCATTAGAAGTGATGTGATCTCTTCAGTATTCAAAAAGGATGCCTGCTGGCTATAAATGACCTGCATGTGCAAAATATCACATCAAGAAAAGAGCTTGGCTTCCATAGAGAACCAATTTAACAGCACAGGTGAGTACACACATTTTTTTCTGACGCATTTTTTTTTCCTGACAAGAAAAAGTACTGCAGTGTGAGTGTGTTTTCCTTTTCGTTTTCATAGTTGTGTCAATAAATCAATTTCTTGAAAGAGTTCACTTACATCAAGTTTTGTCGGTTTTCTTTTCTTTTTCTTTTTTGTTTTTCTTTGTGTTTCTTTTTTGCCTAAACTGGCTTTTGTCTAATATTTCACCTTTGCTTGGTGAACTTTGACTCAGTGTAAAGCACGGGCTGGAACATTTTTAATCCTAGCTCTAAAACAAGATGTGTTCACATTTATTACTTCTTGATTCCATTATGCAGTTTCCACATATAATATATCTAAGCAAATTCACCGTGTTTCACATATTTTTTCGATATTTCGGTTTTCAAACGAAAAATAAACTTCAACAGTACTTGCGTTGCAGATGACAAGCTTACAAATGGTATTATCAGCTGCTAGTTTTTAATACTGCATTTTTCTAATTATTCAGAATCATTTTATTCCCATTCCGGTCCATTCGATTTTCAAGTCTTATAATTCTAGCATTCCATTCCAATTTTCCATTAAAAAAAGTACCAGTCTGTGGTTTTTCAAATTATATTAGTTATATTTCTCACATTGACAGAATATTTATTTATCAGCTTATTTTATTGCATTTGCTTTCATATTATTTTAGTATTGTTTACATACATGGTGTCTCTTTAATCAAAAATAATTGTTTAATAATACTCATGAAACACTAGTTCAGACGATACCAATATATCAGCGTCTGGTCGGCACTCTTGTCT
Organism: Telmatactis stephensoni; assembly: GCA_029948255.1. Lineage (NCBI taxonomy): Eukaryota > Metazoa > Cnidaria > Anthozoa > Actiniaria > Isophelliidae > Telmatactis > Telmatactis stephensoni. Next base: position 520,799 of record JALIZF010001682.1, on the reverse strand, counting down.
TGCATGTTCTAGATTGTTAAATAATTAACTTTCATAAAAATATAAAACTAAAGATTACACAGCAGGATGGACCATGCATACAAGGATTATTTATATTTCTAAAATTAGCGATGATGGGTAGTTCACCCCTTATAATTGTAGATCCCAAATAAGGTACCAAATAAGAGAGTTGCGTCTTTCATGCTAGATATAAGCAGTGACGATAATCCAGCACTTATCAGATGAAGGACTACATAGGGAGGCTCCGTCCGAAAGAAATACCTTTTGTCAAGTTGTAGGTATCTACAGGGATCTAGCAGGGATTTCAAGAGATGAAGTATTAGTGTAGAATGCGCTGTTGAATCATTCTTAAGAACAACAATGAAGATTTACCATTTTTACTTAACTGCAGGATATAGCTCAATATTTTTTTGTTCTGTCTGCGGATTAGCGAGTACATGCGAAATACATGAATACAAATAATGCTTATTATGATTTTTACATATCTCAGTCTAGGTATAACTTTGAGGGTGCAACTAAAATACACTATAGCAAGTGTAGATCAATTGGTTAATGCGCGGCTTTCTGATGCGAGAGGTCCATGCAAGTTTGATTCCCAGTCACCGCACAATTGTTTCGACGTCTTTCCAATCTGTGTAGCTTTAAGTAGCTTTCAATACCCTTAAAACGGAGGACTGATGGAAGGAGGGGGGAAAGAGAGCAAGGTCGACTTCCTGGGAGACCAGAGTTCAGCTGAAAGATCTAAAAATACATATAGCGATTTACTTTTTTACCTAATTAGTGTTAGCCACAGAAAGCTCAATTGAAGTTGTCACTTCTTCTTTCGTGTTTATCGCCTTTATTGGTTAATTCTCTTCAGTACATACATACATACATCCTTTATTTGGTTGAGCAGGTTGAAAAAAATGGCAGCTATTGCTGATGTGGACCTGCTGTGTCATATAATAAATTTACATCTAAAAATATATCCTAATATAAATAATTATAAATACAAATAATACATAAATAAATAGATAAGCTGAAAATGACTGAAAATGTCCTATACGATTGCTAACTTCTTCATTTTCTCTTTATTTTTATTTATTTCTCATCTCTTCATGCATCCCTTTTTAATTTTAAAGAAAAATTATTTGAATATATTTTGAAGCAAAAAGAAAATTCAACAACTATAGCAAAAATTGTAGCTCCAGAAAAACTTAATTATTCAGTATCTAAACATGGATGAGGCTGAGTATGATACTGATGAAGAATTATGCATGCAGACCAAGAAGGGTGTTATCTGCCAAAGCCGAGGTCTGTATAATCCTTCATATCATTGTTATTAGAGAAATCTTTTGTTATTAGGGAAGTTCATTCCTGTTGCTGTTTCCCAGCAGCATGTATTAGTTTTTTTTTGTTTTTTTTTGTGCTGTAAAATTATTAAAGTAAAGTATCATACGAAAACCGAATTCAATAATTGTTTTATTACATCCATTCAAAATATTTTCACAGCTTTAATTAAAAGTTAATAAAAAAAAGGAAACTTTTGTTGATGTGTTCACAGGTGAGTCAAAGTTTATATTTTTTCCATGGAGAAGCTCTTCAAATAGTTGAGTTTGTATTCTCGCTTTGTTCATTCGCATTTTTTCTCTTTTTTTGGGTAGAAATTGGGCTATTTTCTCCTCGTTATGCGAGGAAAATCTTCTAGGAATGATGGAAACTATTTTCTCGCTCTCGCTTTGCTGAGTGACGTAAATGATACAATAATTTTTCATTATTGGACGAATGACGTCAATCGTCCAATATTTTTTTATTGGACGATTGGTATAAATCTTCCATATTATGGTCTGCAGTGTTATTTAGCTGGTCATGGAAAATTATCCAGGGAATTTCTGATCCAATCAGAGAAGAAGAATTTTTTTGAATGATACAAATTGGTATGTCACAGTGTTTAAATTGTTTCAACTTATCTTTGCTATGGTAACGATGTGTGAAAAACTGATCGTATATGGCATGCGCGCATTGATAGAGCTTCATTATTATTTTTTATTGAAAAATCTATGATACAGCAATGATAGTACATTTGGTTTTACGTTCAAAAGTGTATTTAAAACTTTTCTTTCTCGCGCCCACGCTGGTTGATGTAATAATACACAAGCTTGCTAAGCGGTCTTTCTTTCTATCAAAACTACTCAAATAGAAACATGATAGCGTTGTGATTGCAGAAGAAATCTTATTTTAGTCCGGTCTTAACGAGGTGATTAACCAATCAATTTTTGACGGGTCAGTTTGATAATTTGTAAAAAAGTCAAAAATGTTGAATATTTTAACAATTAAAGTTGACGAAAATAACAAACATGAAACTGAATATCATGAGCTTTGTATGAACACCTTTGTAGGCTAATGCAAAAACATCGCGGTTGTTGACAGTACTGAGCTTTAAAAAAACCCGAACATCAAAGATTTGATCTTCAAGATAAGGTGAGATTTGATTTCGAGAAGAGATTTTTGCGGTTCTGTAGTTTTTCCAGAGTGTTTTGCACTGTATATATGCACCCATATGCATTTCAATAGCGTCAAGATATTTATTATATTTTGCTATAATTGCTGTTGTAAATACATTATTGGCATAAAAGATAGCGCGCAAACAAAATGAATCAACAATTTTCATCAAAAGATCCGCGAGAAAAACTTTACAAGTAGATTGTAGTTTTTGGTCCGATGAAATCTAATGAAAAAATTATCATTGTTTTCACTTACTTTTCTCTTTACTTCCCCTTTCATGCATCCACTTTTAAAATTTTCATTGACAAACAGGAAAATTCGCATAAGAAAGCACACAAAAAAACTTTACATTTTACGAAAAAAAATTACATTTTACGAAGCAAGTTGCGGTGCCAAGTGCGCGGTGGAAAAAGCCAGAGATTGTGAAATAAGATAGGACAAAAACTCGTGAAGTGATATAATGGACTGTTAAATGAATTTCAGAATTTTTTTATTTCAATATTGTTCAGAGATTTTCCGTATGAAAGAATTTATTTGTTGTATCTGAGAATCTCAAAAGTACTTTGAAAAAATATCTATCGATTGTTTCGCTGTATTTTCAATCCGACTGTATAGAATACGGTTCCTGCGCTTTGCGCCAAAATAAATTTGAAAAATTCTAATTCCACAGGGAGAGGAATTAATAGCTAGAGCAATAAAAAGGCCTTTTGACAATAGGCGTTTTTATGTCAAAATTATCTTGGAGTTGTCGAGATACCATCACTTTTGAAATATTCTCCTCGAAGCAAAGATAAGTAGATGCTTAGAAAATGTAGATAAATATGTTTTGAAATGAATATGATAAAAAACAAAAATTTAGATAATCACTTTATTATTGCACTTTTTCACAGTGTATGAGTCACTCTTTTACATTATTTTCTCCCCTTATAATCCATTTTTGAAAGCCTATTTCCTATGAATCATATGCCTAAAAGAATTAATGGCGCCTCAGGTTGCCGCGCGCGCGCTGTTAATCCTACTTCACATTCAAACATTTCAAAACAAAAAATTATAGTATATCCTAAATTTAGAAAAAGAATATGAATTGCAGCTAATAGGATGTGGTGTCTATCAGAGACCAAAGTCAGAGCGCTAGCTAATTATTTTTATTATATTTTGAAAATAATTCAAGAGTTTTGATTGGCTAAGAGCCACCAGATAAATTACCATAGTCGCCGGCTAGCTGCCCAAATTTGGAGTTATGAAAATGTTGAAAACCATTATTCGAAGTTATGACGTAATTTTCTCGAATATGGAAAATTAGCTTGCGGTATGACGTCACGCTAATTTATGCGATTCATGCCAAAAGCGGGAAAACAACAACAACATGTATTCTTGTCAACAAAGAACGAACAACTGAGAAAGAATTATTTTCAAAAAATAATAAAACAATTATTGAATTCGTTTCTCGTAGGATATGGGGAATTATTAAGGCCTCGGTTTGTGTTATCTGCCTCAGCCTTCGGCTTCGGCAGATAACACGAACCTCGGCCTTAATAATTCCCCATATCCTACTCGACCTCATCCAATAATTGCTTATTATCAATTTTGTCCTTACTATAACAATTTTAATTTAAAGATAAGGGCTTAGACTCTTTTAGGTTGTACCTCCAGGCTTTCCAGCAGCCTTTTGGTTGTTCGTTTTATGTGGGTGTTGGATGAAAGACTATTTATTCTATTTTAAATGCTGTCGTAATTACCTCAGGACAGAACAAAAAGCAGAAGTGCTAGGTGTACTTTCATTGGATATTTTGGCCGCTTGAGAAAGACTGCTAAAGTTCTGCCAAAAGTTAAAATTAAGCTAGCTAGAGGTACGTGAAGATGAATTGGAAATCAAACAGTCTTAATTTCCATATATTTTTTCAAGTATCTTTTGATAACATCATAAAAACTTCTCCTTTAAACATCTCCCGCCACAGGGTGAGTTTCCCGCGCTTTTGTTTTCAGTAACGCGGTCGCCATCTTCAACTTATCGGTCAAATTCAATTACCTTTATAATTTGTCAAAAATAGCTTTAGTACACTCGCTTTTTTTTAAAAAGCAAGGTTTTTGGGTGAAAACCGGCTTAAATCTAAAAAAAATGTTATTTCAGTTGGATAGTTTCAACTTTATAACACGAAAGCAAATTAGATTTTTGGTGCCAAACCCAGTAACACACGGCTTTCATCGCGAATTTTAGCATATACTTACTTTAATTTTCACTCCTTCGGGCAAACACCAAAGATTTGGGCTAGCTGGAGAAATATAAGTCAGGTAAGTTGTAAAACTGAATTCACAAAAAGAAATGAGAATTAAACAAGCTCAAGTTTTGATACTTCATCAAAATTACTTACATAACATTAACTGAATATTGAATGTATAGTTTTATTCAAATGCTCTCAAGATGATGAAATTAAGAAATCGCATTTGAATATTCTAGCTGTTTACATTTTGACACCATCTTATAGTTTATTTTTTCACAAGAAAACCATTCTTTATTTTTTTACTTTCGTAACTTTTTGGGCATATACATCGTATATCATGCAATTTTTTTCCTCAGTGAATTTCTTAAGTTCCATATATATCGTTTCAGTTTCTCGGTTTATTGTTTTTCATTATCTTATCTTGTTTTTTACTCTTAATTGAATACTTAATTATTCCAGCTCAAAACCTCCACCAAACCAAAATAATTACAACAACACTGGAAATTTTTCCGCACAAATATTCGTTAAGGGTCATGCTCAGACCAATTTACCGCTGAGTGCACCCACGATTATACTATTTAGATGCCATTTTCTCTCAAAATGTAGGGTAATTACTTTAAGAAAATAATCAACAACATTCAGTTTTTGATGCCAATTGTTCCGCTTGTTATTTCAGTTTTTAATTGTCTTTGGTCTCGTAGCTCGTTTCATGTACTTGATATTCCCATGTTCTTTACTTTGAGTAATTTTTGCATCGAATGTTTCTCGCGATGTCATTAACTTACTTGTTTTGATTCTCATTTTTTTACTTGTTAAGTTTATGTAAAAAGGCCGATTAGGTTTGTTAGTTTTCATACATTTCTTGTATTTATCAAGTCCAACTCCAACTTTAAACCATTGTTCGTACGCACTGAACTCGTGAAAGCTGTCACAATTTTGAGTTTTAAAAAAGCACATTAACTTGCGCTTTTTTGTTTGCATTCTTGCTACAAGGTTCTATGCTTGCTTGCTGACTTTCTTCTTTACTTCAGCTGTTTATTTGTGTTTGTTTTCATGTCTGTTTAATTTATTTGCTGCTTATTTCTTAATTCTCTGATTATTTGCGATGTATGACTTGGCGACCTGCATTGCTTGCTTGATCGCGCGTTCTTGCTTTCTCGCCTTGCTTACTGATCTGAATTCTTTATTTGCTTGACACCTTGCTTGTTTTACCTATTTTTTTAAGTAGTACGCACCGTGGCAACACTAGTGGTTTAATTGCTTCTGCAAGTTATGTTTTATTTTGTTTTTATTTGTGTTTTTCTGTACTGTTTCTTCAGACGCAATTTCTGGTAATCACTCGTATACAAGCAATGTTAAAAGTCCATTAAAGCATTTAATCATTTTCTCTTACGCAAATAATTTACATCGAGACCTTCCGGCAAAAACCCGTTATAGAACAATTTTCTCAATTTCTTCTCGTAAAAAACAGGTGCTTGAGAGCTTCTAAAGGAAGTTGAATTGCAGAACTGTTTTCAAAAGAAAATTAGTGCGTTCAGTCTAAAACTGAATACGTTCACCTGGTCGAGATAATTGGTCCATTTTTTCATGAATGAGAAGACATTAGTTTGTATTTAATCTCAGTTTGTCTTGTATATCCATAAATATTGGTTTTAGATCTGATAGTTTGACTGTAGTTTTCATTTTCTTGTTGTTGTTGTTGCTGCTGTGTTGTTATTGTTGTTGTTGTTGTTGTTGTTGTTCTTCTTCTTCTTCTTCTTCTTCTAATTCTTCTTCTTCTTCTTCTTCTTCTTCTTCTAATTCTTCTTCTTCTTCTTCTTCTTCTTCTTCTTCTTCTTCTTCTTCTTCTTCTTCTTCTTCTTCTTCTTCTTCTTCTTCTTCTTATGTCTTCCTCAATTTCCTACCGTAACGTCTCCTTGAAGCCGTATTTTCCCTGTTTGATCTCCCTTTCACCTTTTGGTATTTTCTTCTTATTGTTCGTTTTCATTTCCGCTCTTTTCCAATAAAATGAAAACAAATTATCGACCATGCAGACTCCCCATCTTCCTCTGTCTTTCACTCCTACGCATAAACTATAGCAAAACAGATGCAATTTTTTATTAAGGGCAGAAACCTTCATAACTAGCTCAGTAATAATACAGTGCTCTCACAGTGCTCACTGCACGGTGTGGCACCCTTTTTAACGCGGCATCGGCTCTGTACGTTGACCAGTTGGCAGCCCTCTGGGTTGAATAATTGTTATCATGCAGTTATGTACGACTGAAGAGACCTTTCCAGTTGGCACTGGTCTCCATAATTTAGGTTCGTGACATTGATTGATTAATTGCTTTGGCGGTGAAAATATGAATTCTAAGTTACATAATTAACTTACATAAATGCGATTGCACTAGCTTTTGTGTGTGTTCATCGGGAGTATGTTCTTGCAGGTTCCATTTCCAAACTGCCTTCCTATTTCCACCCACACCTCGCAAATCCCATTTTCGTTGTTCGTCGCTCGTTGGGCGCGCGTGTGTTCTAGCTGGTTCTATTTCCAAATTGCCCTCCTTATTTTCCACACACAACTCGGAACACCCCTTTTTTGGTCGTCATGAAATTTAATCAGTTATAGATACTACAATATATTGTAAATTTACCGGTCAAAAGCAGTCCATTCTCAAATTATGATTCTTCAATGTCCATGACTTAATATCTATTTTAAAGTACTTTTATAAAATATTTGAGATATAACGCGCGCGCTGATTGGCTGGCTACCATGTTTATATCAGAGGACAGAGACATGGCTCGCTCAAAAAACGTCGAAAATATTTTATAAAAGCAATATAAAACGATCGCTTATGTCTCTGTACTGTCGGATATAAACACTCTGGAAGATGTAGAGCACTCGAAAAGCAAGAGACATACTCGGCTACGCCTCGTGTTCCTAAGCTTGCTTTTCTCTTGCTCTACATCTTCCATCGTGTTTATATCACAGTACAGATATTCCTTAAGCAAAAGTTGTGATTATTCGATCGATCATTTTGCAGCTTACAATTTCCTTTCCTCGTATCTTCACTAATTCAAGTTTCGATGATTGACCTCCACAGACAGCTTTAGATAAACATCATTTTAATTTCCGTATTAATTCAAGATTTGTATAAACAGTTCTTAAAATATCTATATAACCATCTACAAGGGCATATTAATTTAAGTGCTATATTTTGTTTAAATGTGAGTTGGAGAACACACTCGATTGCGCGCGAGCCAAATGCATGGATAAACATATTGAAATCCTTGTGAGGGCTAGCTATTGGCCATGGGTTCTAATATGTAATAATAGTACGCAATATCAAATAATTATCGTAGCATTTAACTGTAAGTTTTGTAATTTTTCAATAATTACCATGTACACTTATCATTAAAAATAGGAAATTAAATCCTACGCATAAATTTTTCAGTACTTAAACCCCTTCTTACATGAGTCGTATATCTGTACTGTACTGCACTACACTGCACCATACTGTACTGTACTGTACTGTACTGTACTGTACTGTACTGTACTGTACTGTACTGTACTGTACTGTACTGTACTGTACTGTACTGTACTGTACTGTACTGTACTGTACTGTACTGTACTGTACTGTACTGTACTGTACTGTGATTTATACGCGTAGGAATCAAACACGAGGCCGTGCCGTGTGTTTCTCTTGCTTTTCGAGTGCTTGACACTTCCCAGAGTGTTTATATCACAGTTCAGTTTTATATCCCAAGCGACCGTTTTGTATTCTGTTTTTCAACGTTTTGGCAATCTTGGTAGCCAGCCAATCAGTGCTCTCGTTATATCTCAAATATCTTGTAAATGAGTAAACAACTGAACTATTTTTGCTAGCTGAAACTCCATGTGTAAACAGCCGTTTGTTCACAAGTGATCGTGTAAACTTACAACTTCAAATTATTGCCATTCAATGACATTTTGAATACGCACTCCACGAGTTTTACCACCCACTATAACAAAGCTTATCAGAACACAAAAATTTGAGTCTATAATCGGTTGTTGACAAGCCACCGGCTGAGTCTATTGACGTACAACTTCACCCAGTATTTGATCAATAAAGTGCCAGATTGTCGCATTACATTTGGTGAAAGAATATAAAGTGAAGCGAGCTATATAACTAGAAAGATTTTATTTTTGCTCGTTTATATTACAAGTCGCGGATAGGAGCAAAGCATACAGACTTTGTTGGATCAGTAAAACCTAAGGTAAAACCCTATTTTGGTATTTAGATCACAGTATAACTTCAAACTTTGAGTATATGGTTTTTAAATGTTGACTTATGAACTGCTCATTTGAAAGTTTGTATTTGATATTGTAAATTATTAGTTTAGTATTTTCAAATGCTTGCGTAAAACGTGCGTCAGTTTCACTCTTTTTATCGTTTTTACACCTCCCAAATGCACAAATTTCTGTGAAGCATGAGGGAAATCAGTTGTTTTTACAAACGTTTTCGCGAAACATGCGGTATAATTATTTAAAAGGAGCAAGTGCAACTCATTTGGTTGGTGCGCGGCTTTCTGATGCGAGAGGTTTAAGTTGGATTCGCAATTACCTCACTCTTGTTTTAACTTCTCTCCATTCTGTATAACTTTAGGGAGCTTTAAATACTCTTAAAACGGAGCAATGATCGAGAGAGAGAGAGAGAGAGAGAGAGAGAGAGAGAGAGAGAGAGAGAGAGAGAGAGAGAGAGAGAGAGAGAGAGAGAGAGAGAGAGGTGTGGTGTCTGCTTCCGGCTGAGAGACCAGCGTTCAGCTGGAGGAATTACCGACGCTAAATACAGTGCTTTACTTTTACCATTAAAACGTTTTACGTTTCCCAAATACTGTGATAAAAAATGTTTTTTATTGTAATTATTTTTGTTTCTATCCGTTTACATTAACAAGTTTACACAGGTGGACATTTAGCTTTATTCCACTGTTTTGCATTAAAACGTTTTACGTTTCCCAAATACTGTGATAGAAAATGTATTTTATTGTAATTATTTTTGTTTCTATCCGTTTACATTTGACAAGTTTACACAGGTGGATATTTAGCTTTATTTCACTGTTTTGCGACTGCGCACAATGGAACGAAAGCCAGTTTAAGGGTAACCCTAGCATTATGGTTAACACTTTATTTTCCTTGAAACCCTAAAAACAAAAGAGTTAGCCCTACTTGTACGGTTACCTTACCTCTATGTAAACACGTTCTTGTATGGCCGCGTTTTTTGTAGCAAGTCATTTTCCTTGAAATGCTTAAAAGAAAAGAGTTAGTCCTACTGCTACGGTTATCTTTCCTCCATGTAAACATGTTCTTGTATGGCAGCGCTTTTTGTAGCAACTCATAAAAAATTATCATGTAATATAACTTGCGCTTTTACGGTTTGTGTATTTTTGTTGCTTCCTTGCTTCGGCTAATAAAGGTAAACGTAAAGCAACCTTATTTAACATCGGTAGCTCGTAACAGTTGTACACTGATAAACTTGAGGCCGACGGTGCGCTCATTTTACCATTTTACCCCCTCTCTCCATCAGTGCTCCGTTTTAAGGGTGTTTAAAGCTATATGCTACACAGAATGGAAAGAAGTCGAAACAAAGATGCGAGGTCAGGACTGAGAATCGAACGAGGGACCTCTCGCACCGAAGGCCGCGCACTAACCAACTGTACCATTCTTGCTCCTAATAATATGGTCGTCGTACAATACAAGTTTTGTAAATCTTTGATTTTTCCAAAGAAAAAATAACTAAACGCAAATTTTCTCAGGCAAAATTATTTATTTGATCAGTTCCACAAATTCTTCTTCTTTATGTAATACAGCTTTAATTTATGAAAACCCAAATTCTTATCAAACAGAAAATGCCTTTGGATCTTCTGGAAAACACTTTGTCGTCTGGTCCTTTCCGGCGTCGATATAATATCAAGTCTTCATATTTACGCAATATATAGCACAGCTGCTCTCATGTTTTACGTATGCTATGACATAAGTATACGCCTGGAAAACAAACTTTGGAACACGAGGCGTTCCCGGGTTTTTCTCGCTCTTTCTTTTGGAGGGTTTCACTACCTGATGTTTACGAATGGCATAAACACATCGATGAGTAACATATAATATAAAGGGGCACTGTTGATTTCTAGAGCTTATCTCATGGCAGTTCTTATATCAAAAACTTGGCTGTCACTCTTAAACCACCCACAGTGAAACCAAATTACTGCCTTCAAATCCTACGGCTATTTTTAATCTTAGTGGCGACTTGTCTCATTTCTAAATTTATTTTCATTTCAACTTAACCGCGTTACTCTTTGTAACGATGTCGAATATACATTTATAATGTCCATAAAGACAAACAGGAACTGTATATTTCTTTATAAATCCATATATTGCCTGCTATATTGCTTAGCTCTGTTTGCACAATAAATGTCAACCCATTTGGCCAAAGACCATCATTATGCATGGTTATTGGGCTGTCAATATTTTTCACTATATTCGGTCGCACGTAATCGTCATAGCCTAACACAAGTGAAAAACGCATTGCGCATGCTCGAATATTCGGCGGGAATTGGTGGACGCGTTTGTGTGTTAACAAATAAAAGTACCGTCGATTTAACTGTCATGTATTATGCGAATTTCTCGTGTATTATTTGACCAGGAAAAGAAACAACTAAAGCGATGTTTTAGGAAAAAAATCAGTAACCACTAACTTTTCACGGACAGCCTTAACTTCCAAGATTTACTAAACCCCCAGTGGTTTTATTTAAAACTTCCGAGTACGTATTCCGAGTTTTCACGCATGTCTATATCCTAGCCTGTATAGCCTAATCATATACCCCATATATTTGACCGGATTTGCCATTCATCATATTCGCCCCGTCCTTTTTTTAATACTGGTGTATATATACTGCATGATATAATATAAGCTGATATTGCGTAAAGTAAACTACTTGTAGGTTTTCCAAGTTTTTAATCCCTTGTGTCTTAGAGATGATCAAGTCTATAATTGAGTGTATACATAAGCAAATATATAATATGCCGGCCTCCATACAGCATTACGTCACTGACCTCACTCATATAAGCTGTCTGTAATACTCCTCAATTTACCATTAGATCGTTCACAAATGAATGATGAATGCTTCCTTTAGAACGCGAAAGGCGCGATCATGAAAAACGTTGTCGGGCCACCTTAATAGCCATAATTCCACCATTTTCATACACTCGGTTCCAGAGAGTTTTTTTTTTTCAATATTTCATTGGGTAAAAGTCTTGCACACAGAGAAATATTGTCAAACCTCATGAATTACACCTTTCATGAATCATTGAATTGCGCAAGCTCTGATCACCGCAAACGACGGCTTTAACGTACTCGAGAAATGACTTTCAGAATATTGATTTTTTTCCTTTAAGCTTTTAGAACTAAACAGTCGGCTAAATAAAAACATATGTCAGACAACCATTTATCAAAATGTCATAAACTGGTTAACGATACGGCTAGCTGGTATTAAGGGACTAATTTAAAAACGCGAAACAAAACTGAATACGTCAATTATGGATCCGACTTGACAGGCAGCACTGCAGGTGTAAGTTTATGTAAGTGCCTCTTAGCTTACAAGTCTTACAAGTAATGAGTTTAAGATCCATCCAGCCGATCTTACTAATGGTACTTTGCACTGAGTCACGTTTCGATATTAATTCCTGAAAGATCTGAATTATCTTGCTGTAGGCGTTTGGAACTGTGGCCCTTTGTCAATTATCTTGTGACAAGTCTCGAAAAGTATAGAAAACCAGAGGACATCGATAAATCGACTTGTTAAGGCACTTTCTTCAGATCAGTACAGCTTTCTGAATAACAAACAGAAGACGTCCATTTGGAAAGTATGTGAGTTTTTCTCCATTGCATTCATTATTCCACAATTTACTTTAGAAACAACTGCTCGCGCGCCACCACCTAACACTTTTTCACACACTCATTTGCTGTATCAAACTAGCGTTCGTTTTATATGAGTTTGATAAATTCAGACATTTAATTCAAACTTTGTTTTCTTAGAAACATCAAGCAACTTCAGAATTTTAGGAATCAAAGGAGCGACCACTACAGTAATTGAAAGCAACCGCAAAGAAGACTCCAACAACCACGAAATTCTTGAAGACCTTGAATTCTGATTTGATCGTTTTCCTGAACAACTCGAAATGAATTCATCGAATGTGCAGGATAACCTGACGCGCACTGAACTTTTAAGGAGACAGCTCGCCACTCGGTCTACAGCTGAAATTATTATTGAATCCTCTGCCTTGGTCTTCATCAATGGTTTGGCACTGTCTGGTAACACCATGGTTGTCATAGTATTCCTATGGAAACCAAGGATTCGCAACATCACCAATACGTTTATCATTGCCTTGTGCCTTTCTGACATCTTGATGGCGCTGTTCCCGATGCCAATGTCTACCGCGGCAGCAATGATGGGAGATTGGTTGAATAATGCTACTATGTGCACTATTCAAGGTTTCATGGTCAACTTTTTGGCTTTTGTGTCCTTGCAGATCATGGCGTTGACAGCTATCAATCGATTTTACAAGATAAAAAGGCCATTAAAGTGCAATGCCATCTTCACATACCGTTCTACAATTCTCATGATTTGCGCCGCGTGCTTGGTTTCATTTGGCATGGCCATCTCTATCGTCTTCACGACCACGGATCAAGCATTCCTGCTTCATCCAGGAAAACTTATTTGCGTGCCAATTAACATGGGTTTCATGTATTCACTTATCTATACCACCACTTCAAGCCTTTTCTTTGTCATCCTTCCAGCTATTATCATTGTAGTATGCTATTCTAAAGTCTTCAGAAAACTCAGAAAACACAATCAACAGCTTCAACAATCTGTAGGCAAGATGCAAGAACAACATCCCGATGCAATAAATATTCGTCGGCAGTCACAGTTGAGTCGCTCCGAAGTTACTATCTCAAAAACTCTTTTCGGGACAGTGCTCGGGTTCTTCGTGTGCTGGATCCCGTGTTTCGGGATTGATATTGCGGATGTGATGATCCATAGTCATTTGAATCGTCGAGTGTATTTAGTGTATATGTATTTGGCTTACCTGTCAAGTGCAATCAACCCATTGATTTATGGCATCCTCAATCCTTCATTCAGAAGAGAATTCTTCCGCCTAATGTTCTGCAAAGACAGACGAGAAGTGAGTGCATAGCATGCAGCCCTGGTTGCATACTGCAGTGCTCTGTGCAATGTTGACGTCGGTGTAGCCCGTCGTTGCGTATACAAGGTATACCATGGTAAAAGACAAAAAAGATTTACGCTAAGTGACTCTAAGTCATGTCCATTGTCGTTAATACCATGGTGTAAGTTCGAAAAGAAACATTAATATCTGATATTGCGTGTAATGCGGTTAGTGTGAAGAAATAGCATGGTGAAAGACAGAAAAACTGTCTACTATATATGCATGTCAGACTATAGGGACCGAATATGTGTATAATATACCATGGTAAAAGACAAAGAAAAGATTTACTCTAAGTGACTCTAAATCATGCCTATTGTCGTTAACTGATACCATGGTGTAAGTTCGAAAAGAAACACTAATATCTGATATTGTAATGCGGTTAGTGTGAAGTAATAGCATGGTAAAAGACAGAAAAACTGGCTACTATATGTATGTCAGACTAATATGTGTATAATATACCATGGTAAAAGATAAAGAAAAGATTTACTCTAAGTGACTCTAAATCATGTCTATTGTCGTTAATACCATGGTGAAAGGCCGAAAAGAAACACTAATATCTGATATTGTAATGCGGTTTGTGTGAAGTAATAACATGCATGGTCAAGAGACCATAATACTAAGAGAGCGAAGCTCAGTATTGATGTCTGTGCCATGTTCGTGGCGGCTAAGGCTATTTTTAGTAACTTCGCCATCGCGCGCGCAAGGCACTAAAACAATAGAATTCAAACGGTCCCTTCCGCGCGCACGCCAAAAAGCAAATTCTATTGGTTGAGGGCCTTGCGCGCGCGACTGGCGAAGTTACTAAGAATAGCCTTAGCCGCCACGAACATGGCACAGACATCAATACTGAGCTTCGCTCTCTTAGTATTATGGTCTCTTGGCATGGTAAAAGACAGAAAAACTCTGGCTACTATATGCATGTCAGATTATACGGGGACAGAATATGTGTTACATAATATCATAGCGTACGATAAAGGCAATATATATATAATTTTATGTCTAATCTTGCTCAAAATCGGTAATTACCCAAACTTCTCAACAAAATACAAGACAGCAATTCGATAATTCTCAGTCGCTTATTATATGTATGGTTTTTTCTTCTCGACTGAGTTTTAAACTTAATTAATTCCCACGTGTTGAAAGGTGAAAACTAACAGCCGCCGGTGACAGAGCGGAAAAACAGCAAAGCGGCTGTTTTCATCGCTTTTTCATAAACTGATAATGAAGCATGAAAAACAGTTGCTACACTTTTACATTTTATTATCAAACATATCTCTATAAAAAGTTGTCGTTCGCACGGCCACGAAATCTATTCCATATATGAGCATGCATTACCTTATTTGGAAGTCACGTAGATTTGTTTTTGTTGATTTTCCTGCAATTTTGAGCCTCAAACTGTCAAAATTCAATCAAAACTTGCAGATATTGTAGCGATGAAACACATCACATTGGCCTTGTCCACCATCTTGAAATTGGCTTAGAAACCTAGCTTTTCGGTAAACAGGAAACCCAATAGTAGAAACACAGGAAGCACGCACGAACGATAACATATGTTTGATATCTGGCTTAAGTTAAAACGTTTTACAAAACCTTGTGACGTTACAATAAAGGTTCGTGGGGATATTTATTAAAACAATGATAAATTCAGCTGATCAAAATGTCACCTCTTCGATCCAAACTACAGTGCATTATATCTCCTAGACTCCTAGACGCATGTACCAAATTTTGATATTATTTGATATTTTGTCCTTTGTGTCTAAAATGGCTTCCATACAAAATATTGAGCTTAAAAAATCAGGTCTATGGTGTCCTTATAATGAGAGGTTATATATAAAACGACCTTAAACGTTTTTCCGCCCTGACGTCGCCGCCGGTAAAGCGCTACATACATTATACACCTATTTCAATAAACGTTGTCGGGCACCAAAGCTGTTGCCCACGGTACCACCAAACGTTTCTTAGAAAAAAAGCAACTGACTTCGGCAGCCCATAACTTTGGCGCTATTCATCAAAACTGCTTCAAAACTTCAACTTTGACTAATTTTGGTGTGCTCTTTTCAAATATTTATTTTTGTTTTTGTTAAAATAAAATATAAAATGTCACGCATGATGTGCAAAATCCCCATTTAAAGGCATTTAAGAGTTTTTTTTAATCTCCCTAGCAACGGGCATTTTTTATACGTCAGTACATGCACCCTTAAGATCTCTCGTACGACAAACGTTTTTTGAAATAGGTGTACCATCTCATCGTTATCATCATTACCATATTAAGACGACACTGGCAGCCATATTGGATTTTTAACCTATGAAACTCCCTTGTGACGTCATCCAAGATGGCCGTTACCTCGTTGTAAACCTGTATGATTCTTAACAAGAGAATTAAAAAATATACTCAAACGATTCAGTACTGTGCCAGATATTTATTTCTTGAAGAACTATTTCAATTTACAATTAATAAAGAAATGAATTAACCACGAAGACATATAGTTCTTGTTAGAACAAAGCTAAGCTAGACGACTTGTCTTACTTTCATTCTGTTTGAGCAAAATTTACGTTTTAGACACACTTGTTGAATAGTGTCAATATCATATCCAAACTCTAACTAAATTACAGGTAAAATGATTTTGTTTTAAAACAATCAATTTGATATTGTAAACTTTGTGTCTGTGTGTATAAAACTCAAAATTTTCAAGAAGAATTTAAACTTATGTAGCAGTTAATATTCTTTACTATATTTTGCGTAACTAACGTTTCCAGAATTGAATGGAATTTACCTGTTTTCATAAAACAGGCCCATTAGTTTTTTCATCATTTCCCATGTTATTGTTTCTCTAAACCAATAAAAACACAAGCTACAACGCTTGACCACCCGCCCGAACGATCAACTCCCGATATCCTTCTACGAGCCAGGAAATCTCATTCAAGATGGCAGCGTCTACAGGTTGTATCCCAAAGCGTTATATATTATCCATGCTAATTTTCTTAGGTTTTTTTACCATGTATGGTTTACGAGTTAACCTTAATGTAGCTATTGGAGCAATGGCAAAGAACCACACTGTAGAGTCAGACGATGGAAAGCCAAGAATAGAGGTAAAGGTTAACTATATAAACTGGTTCCTGAACAGGTGGAATTACTAAGGAGTTTGTTTACATTTCACAATAGAATGATTTTGTGAAAAAATATTCTGATTTCAGTACTATTCTATAAGAGTTTTGTAGACGATTTGGCTCAACTTAACAGTGACTCTATTATGAAACTGATGCTGTGAGAAAACCGAGAAAAAGTAGAGAAACAAAAGATCAAGATCAGCGACTATTTATTTAGGGAGAATTTACATACAAAATTACTTCAAGTACGGTTTTAATAAGCATTTATTCCGCCGGAGGAAATGGATTATTTAATGGGAAAATACGGTCATCAGTTAAAGAGATGAACTTTTACATCGTATTAGCCTGATTAACAGCTGTCTTTTCGCTCGCGTCTTACTCAGATCAACGTCGAATTAGAATTAAAAATGCAACCAGCCGAAACACGACTGCTCATCCAGGTTCCTTGCTTATCATGCTGACGCTTTTCATTTATTGACCTAAAAATTGTCTTTTGTGAAATCTTTAGGGTGTGTGCCTCTTTAACTTATCATCTAGGCGTGAAACTATAGTAATTAAAGACTAAATGGGCAGAATTAAAGGGCCACATTAAGAACGTTAATACAAATACGAAGCAAATAAATGGCGATTCAGAATGACTCGGGCCACCAGTTAAGCACCAGCAAACGTCAGAACTTTAATTAATCCCACGGTTTCCTGCGATAACATCGAAACATAACTATTCTCTATAACTTGCAAGTTTGTAGGTAAACTTGTGCAGTTAATCAATGAGAAATTTTGCCTAAAATTCACATCATTTCTACCCGGCTGAGAAAGTAAAAATTATCAAATCAGACCGTAGCGCTGAAAGCCAACTCTCAGTATTTACTCTTGAAGAAATGGACAACGCGCGCGCGTGCTGAGTGCAGATTTAGAGCACGCGTGGATTGATCAGAACACGAGAGAAGTGTTAAGAGAAACACGAAGGGTAGCCGAGTGCTTCTCAACGCTTCTCGAGTGTTCTGATCAACCCCCAAGTACAGCAGGCAAGTTTTCTATTTCTTTTATAAAATACAACGTTCTTTTCGAGCAAATTCAGTGTTCATTTACACTGACCGAAAAAATTCGATAAGTGCGCGCGCGTGCTGTTTGCATATTTAGAGTTCGCAGTATATGCGTCCTTCGGCCAATGAGAGCGCGCGTTATATGATGGTTATTTTTTATAAACTGAAATAAACAAACACGAAAATTTTCCTTTAACATTAGGCACCGGAATTTCAGTGGAGTTCAAGATTGCAAGGTAAGATTGAAGCTTTTGCAGACATCTCTTTTTCTTATTATGTGCATGACAAAGACTCACTGACTGATCTGACAATAGCTGAGTCAATTCATGATTGGGTTGGACTGGATTTTTGTTTATAATTGTTTGTTTGTTTGTTTGTTTGTTTGTTTGTTTGTTTGTTTACTTGCTTGCTTGCTTTCTTGCTTGTTTGCTTACTTGTTTGTTTGTTTGCTTGTTTGCTTACTTGTTTGTTTGTTTGTTTGCTTGCTTGCTTGCTTGCTTGCTTGCTTGCTTGCTTGCTTGCTTGCTTGCTTGCTTGCTTGCTTGCTTGCTTGCTTGCTTGCTTGCTTGCTTGCTTGTTTGCTTACTTGTTTGTTTGTTTGTTTGTTTGCCTGCTTGGTTTCTTTTCGATCTTTTTTCCTTAATTTTCTCTTTCTGGTTTCTAGAAACGAGCAAAAAATTAGTACTCCTTGTTCATTGAGTATGATTGCAAACTTCGTTTGCATACAAATGATCAATAATGAAAATGCAATCGTGGAATAGCAAAATTAACTTCAAAATGAGTGTATTTTACAGGGGCACTAGGTGTAGTGTGGTACATACAAATGCATACAAATGATCAATAATGAATAATGATTAATTAATTATTATTAATACGAAGCTTTGAATTGTTTTTATAGGTGTAGTCCTAGGGTCCTTTTACTATGGATATATCGCTCTTCAGATTGTCGGTGGATGGTTGGCACTCCAAATTGGTGCGACTCGTCTCTATGGCTTCTCCCTTTTTCTTGCGTCACTGCTGACGTTATTGACTCCCATAGCAACCAGAGCAAGCGTCTATTTACTAATTGTATTGCGTATCATCGAAGGACTGGTACTGGTGAGAGAATGTGTGTTAAGATCAATTGACGTCATGTCCATTTTGGGGATCAGTGAAATTCAGTCAAATCACGTGATTTAAGACGTATTTTTTCTAATTTAAGGGTGTGATGTTTCCTTGTAATCATGCTATGTGGAGTAAATGGGCACCATCAATGGAACGTGCAACACTGCTGACCCTCAGCATTGCAGGTGCGTGTATAGTTAATTTTAATAATTTTAGTACAGTTTCATATATCATCCTTGCATATCCTTTTGTACTTTAGTTTATTACTTTAAAACCGTTCCTGCCTTTCAATCCATAGAAATAACATTATGCCAAGAGACCATAATACTACGAGAGCGAATTAAAATTCAGTATTGATGTCCGTGCGATGTTCGCGGCGACTAAGGCTATTTTTTAGTAATTTCGCCATCGCGCGCGCAAGGCTCTTAAACAACAGAATACAAATGCCGAAAGCAAACGGTCACGTCCGCGCGCAAGGTCAAAAATCAAATTCTATTGTTTGAGAGCCTTGCGCGCGCGATGGCGATATTGCTAAAAATAGCCTTAGTCGCTGCGAACATCACACAGACATCAATACTGAGCTTCGCTCTCTTAGTATTATGGTCTCTTGATTAAGACCATAACTGAGGAACATACACAAATTCATTAGCACACTGTTTAAATTGTTCTGACGATATTTGACCTCTGACAACTATGAGACAAATACAACACTTCGTAAGCTCAAAAGGGTAGGGAAGAGGGCCAAGAGGGAGGAGGAAGGAGACAGGGAAGGATATGGCGGGATCGGAGAAAGTTGTATATACCTATTTCAAAAAAGGTTGTCCTCAGTTTTAACGCATACTGCATAGTGAATACCGCATACCAAGACCGAAATGCATTGTGGATATCAAATTTTGGGTATTTTTCACAGTTTTTATAAGTAGAAAAGTTGCGGAAAAAGTTCACTTAGATTCAACCTGAGAGTATAAACAGAGAATCAACATTAGTAAAGCCTCTTGTTACTCAATTACAAATTGTCCATAATACATTTCAGTCTTGGTATGCAGTATTCACTATGCAGTATGCACCAAAACCAAGGACAACCTTTTTTGAAATAGCTGTATATACTCAAGAGACCATAATACTAAGAGAGCGAAACTCAGTATTGATGTCTGTGCGATGTTCGTGGCGGCTAAGGCTATTTTAGTAACTTCGCCATCGCGCGCGCAAAGGCCCTCAACAAATAGAATTTGATTTTTGACGTGCGCGCGGACGGGACCGTTTGAATTCGCAATTCTATTGTTTGAGAGCCTTGCGTGCGCGATGGCGAAGTTACTAAAAATAGCCTTAGCCGCCACGAACACTCGCACAGACATCAATACTAAGCTTCGCTCTCTTAGTATTATGGTCTCTTTATATACTTTTATAAGTTTAACCCTTACCTTAAGCATTTCACTCCAAGGATGCACTACTGGTAGTGTTGCTGCAATGCCCATATCAGGATTACTCACCACTGTAGGACTTGATGGAGGCTGGCCCATGGTGTTCTATTTTTTCGGTAAGTTGAGTCAATATATCCTTTTATAAATGATCCGTAAAAATGCAATCGTGGAAAAATTAACTTCAAAATGAGTGTATTTTACAGGGGCACTAGGTGTAGTGTGGTACGGCTTTTGGTTGTACTTTATTTATGAAACACCGTCAGTTGAGTCAATATATTCTTTAAAAAATGATCCGTAAAAATGCAATCCTGGAATAGCAAAATTAACTTCAAAATGAGTGTATTTTACAGGGGCACTAGGTGTGGTGTGGTACGGCTTTTGGCTGTACTTTATTTATGAAACACCGTCAGTTGAGTCAATATATTCTTTAAAAAATGATCTGTAAAAATGCAATCGTGGAATAGCAAAATTAACTTCAAAATGAGTGTATTTTACAGGGGCACTAGGTGTGGTGTGGTACGGTTTTTGGCTGTACTTTATTTATGAAACGCCGTCAGTCCATCCCACGATAACAGTAAAAGAGCGAGAGTTCATTGAAGAAACTGCTGTTAGTGCTGATGAGGTATTTCCTGCATTCTTAATATTTTTAGGGGCAAATGCATCTTAGAGAGTTGGTGTGCCGCTCGCGCGAGCTTTTATCGACGAATGTTTCTATAAATCATCATATAGATTGTTTTGAGTTAATTCAGAACATCAAATCAATAAAGAAAATGGGGGGTCACGGTGCTAGTTTTGGTGCTATGATAGCTCGAAAAAAGCGCAATCTCGCCTTTTCGAACGAAAACAACAGATTTCAGAGTTTGACCTCTAGCGTACGGTGAGTGTTTGTAAATATGCAAACTAAGGCTTTCAGACATGCTCAAGTGGACAAAGTATCATGAAAAGTGATATACCTTGACTTATTTGTAGGTAAAGCTACTAAGTATTCGCATTTAAGAGATGAAAATCGAATGCGCGATCCCATTACCTTAAGAAACTTCGCAGTTAGAAGTTTTTGGTCCACGCTACTTTTGTAGGGCGGTGGCATGGTGTGAGTGGTCTGATGGATGTTCCTCCTCTTCCGCCCTACCCCCTCTCCTCCTCTTCCCTCTTGACTACCTCTGACCCGTGTGTCGTAGAATTCGTGTTGCACGAGATCAATGAACTACGAGCCTTGTCTACACTAAACTTATACATAGGTTCGAGGCCGATGAACCAACTAACCCACCTCGATCAAGGTACACAGCTAGTAGTTTTAAATTCGGTATTAAATGATTTCGCTGTTTTAACAGATGCGAGGTAAAGTGCCATGGCGTGATCTTCTCACATCGCGTCGAGTTTGGGCTATAACAGCAGCTGCTTTTGCTGGTGATTGGGGTCTATACGTTCTTCTCATTTGCATTCCATTGTACTTACTTGACGTCATACACTACGATTTGCATAAGGTACGTCACAAAAATGTCACGCACCTATGTCACGCAAAGCTGAGTTGTAATTGAACATGGCTATCAGTCCCTTACCTTTTGATTCTCAAGCAGTTATAAATACACAGGGTTCCTAATTCACCACCTATCAAACCATTTATCTTTGCAGATGGGTTTCGCTGCAGCAATGCCATTCCTCTTTAAAGGAATATCATGTCCATTAGGAGGATGTTTGTCTGACTGTCTTCTACGTCGTGGTTATATCAACGTTTTGACAGCAAGGCGACTCTTCTTTTCCATGGGTATAGAACTTTCTATTAATAAGCTTAATAAATCTAATCTACAATCATAGACATATCTGTTTGGGACACAGGAACTCCATCTTGATTGATTTGAAGGCCGCGAGACGTAGTGAGCTGTCCCCACCCCTCTCAATCCTCAATCAATGTTGTGGACAAAAGTGCACCTACTGAATACAGGGATAAAACATTGTACGGGAGAAGGGAACGAGGAGCGTTGGTAACCTAATTGAGTCAATTTTTACCCCTTTTATGTATAACAAGGAACGTAGACGTATGGAAAAAGGGAATTTCTAAAGAAATCAGCAGGCGAGGCTCCGTACCGTGGCCGTGCCGTGCCGTGACCGTGCCGTAGTTTTTCAAAGTCATACGAAATCCACTCTAGCCAATCCGTTATGACCAACATAACGATTGCAGCTGGGACATCTAACATTGTCTAACCACACGCACCCTATAAAAACGCAAATGCTAAATCGGTCAAACACTTGAGTCTTAAGATATTTACCCAATCCTTAATTGCGCATCAAAGGGTGCCAGTTAAACGTCCAAGTTAGATCACATGGATTGATAGTTGGGTGGTTAGGTTGGATTATCACAATACAACATCTGAAGACCAATCCCTGAAGATCCTACCTCTCGTTTGCAACAATGTGAAAGTAAATGAATTCTTGTCCCGGGAGGGTTTTTATCCTGGAACAAAATTATCCCAGTCTCAATGTAAACGCAGTGAGTAGTGCTTAGTGCAGATTTCGTATGAGTGTGAAAAGGACCGCGCCGTGCCGTGACCGTGTCAGTGCCGTGTTTCCTATCAAAACAATCGAAAATTCTGCCGTAACCGCGCCGCGACCGTGCCGCGGCCTTTTCACACTCATACGAAATCTGCACTAATTTCTTATTTTTTTACTCTAAAGGAGCAACCGCCAGCATCTACATTGTTCTTGCTGGCTATACTGAAGATCGATATCTCGTGGTTGGATGGATTACGTTAGCTGGATTTACGTCAGGATTTGTCTACGCTGGGTTTCATGTCAACATGTTGGACATTGCGCCACGAAATGCGTCCATTATTATGGGACTTTGTAATACAGTTGGTGGGACGACAGGATTTATTACGCCAATGATGGTGGGATTTTTGACAAGGAACAGGGTGCGTGACTTGTAACGAAAGGGATACACTGAGATAATCACGCGTCACGCGGCGCGGCAATTTTTTGAACTGCTCTGTGATCGCCAACCCTTGAGCGTGTAAAAAAGTCTTTGAACATTGGCACAAGATGTAATTTTTCTCTCAACTTTTTCTGAAAAACTGTGAGCAACATAGTGTTGCACCATTTGTCCACTCCTGTAACAGAAGCGCCCTACCATTGCAGATTTAGGATCGAATTCTACTTAATTCTGCAGTGCAACTTTTTCTGCAGTGCATGTTGCACGCAACATTGCAGGGTTGACAGGGCGGAAAAACAACTAAGCGGCTGTTTTCATAGCTTTTTCATAAACTGAAAAAAAATGTTTTACAAAACCTTGTGACATTACAATAAAGCTTCGCGGGGATATTTATTAAAACAATGATTCTTCTGCTGATCAAAATGTTACCTCTCCCAAACTACAGGGCATTATATCTAAGAGACGCATGTACCAAATTATATGAATTCAATTAATTTTATTTTATTTTTCCATTGCAGACAGCACAAGAGTGGAGAACAGTATTTTGGATAACACTAGTTATTTATGTTATGGGCGCAACTATTTTTTCTCTTTGTATAACAGACCAACGCCAAGAGTGGGACAAATCAAGCGCCACATCTTTACCTCGTAAAGAAATAATACAAACTCTTGAGGAAACTGAACAAAGTGACGAGAAAGAGAAATGAGTTTTCTCTAAGGCATGAAGTGAATTTTGCGATAAATCTAGTATTGCTACAGTGATCACAGGCAGCCCAAACAATGCCTAAACAAATCACTTAAAAAATAGTAAAACGTGAAAAAGCTAGGGAAGGAAGTATAACCTTCTCCGTGGGATAGAGTGTATTACACAGGTAGCCCAAACAATGCCATGTTCAGGAAAGTGGCCTTGCATGAAGAAAAAAGGAGAATATTAGAAGAAACGGGCTGTACAAAAGCGAAAACGCTGCAGGAAGGAAGGCAACCTTCTCCGAGGGATAAAATGAATTTACGGTAAACAGTATTACACAGGTAGCCCAAACAATGGCACTGGAAAGTGTCCTTGCATGAATAAAAGGAGAATACTATAAGCAACGGGCTGTACAAAAGCTTAGTGCAGACATAGGAGTACCTTCCCTAAAACATGAACTGAACTGATTTACAGTAAGCCCTATTGCTACGGGAATCACAATCAGCTAAAACAATGCCCGAATAATGACTGACTTCAGTACTTCAGTGATGAATAGAAGAGATACCATGAACAAGTTGCAGGCATTTGAGTGTAACCTGTATCTTATGAACCATCTTAGTTTAATTCACCGTTGTCATGACAGTAGCTAGTCTAGACAGTACTCGATGGCTGATCTTGAGCTGCAGTTAGTCGAATTCCCAATCAAGTTACTCCGTCGTTATTACGGACAAAACTGTGATTAACAGCAGGGTTCCTATGATTGGCAAATCTACGGCCGCATGCGGAACGATGTTGAAAACGGCACTGTGGAGCGCTGCATGCACGTGGTGTTTTCTATTTACAAAAACGTTGTCATGGTTCAAAGCAACAAGCGTCAAGGCAAGCCTGAAATTAATGCTGGTTTTGTGCTGCTAATATAAATCGATAATGTATTCAAATCAGACTTGTTATCAAAAGAATTGAGTGCGGTACACTAACAAGGACTTGAAAATGCTCACATTTTGTAATTAGTTCAATAGAAACGAGTCTGATTTGAATACATTACAAACAAAACCAACATTCATTTCGGTCTTGGCTTGACTCTTGTTGCTCTGAACCGCGACAACGTTTTTTGAAATGAGTGTATATGAATACGATGCTAACAAGCATGACCAGCACGGGGGAGGGGAGGGAAAGGGTAGGCTGAGGGACCTTCCTTTCCTTACTCCCACCCTTCCCCTCCTTTCACAGTCGGATACGCAGCCTAGCTATATGCGTGCAATATGTACATGGTTGTTGACATAGTAATAGGTTTTTTACAACATTTGACTAAAATCTTGCAATCTGATTGGCCGAGAGCCATTGTTAATAAGAGTACTGACAATAGCTGACGCCAACATGTCACGCTCGTCCTTACAGAAAAAAGTTTGGGACAGTTTTTCAAACAGATTTGGACGGAAAAGATCTAAGATGATGTTGTAAAAACAAATTGAAGATAGTTTTCCATTGTCAGTACTCTTATTAATCATGGATGACGTCAAAAAATGTCCAAAACTTAGCAGTGAAACCACTCGCTGCGCTCGTGGTTCCACTTTAGTTTTGAACATTTTTTGACGTCATCCATGATTAATAAGAGTACTGACAATGGAAAACTATCTTCAATTTGTTAAATAAAATCGTATTGTTTTGTAAACAATATTGTCTCGTTTTCTAATAAATGTTTGTTGTGTTTTGTAATAACTTTTCCACGACATTACCGGCGACATTACAATATAGAACTGTCTTTCAAAGCAGTCAAAGGGGTTTGCATGACTCCTTTGAACATCATGATTAATGCTGATTATTCACAGACAGTCAAAGCTCTTCAAAATCATTCTCATAAAACACTTCTTGTTCAAATACAGACGTCATTCATCACGCACAAGTGATTTTCCGCCAAGATTTTAGTTCTTTGCTTAGCTTGTGTTAACGGTTTTCACAGTTTCCAATCTATTTTTATAAAGAGAACTAAAATCGTTTTAGAAAAATAAAATATTTTATAAACAACTTCCCTGGGGATGGAAACACTAACAAAGGTTCGTGACGTCATCTCAGGTTCGAGACTGACTTGTTATAGAGCGCAAACACGAATAATTCAATAAACTAAATAGCACAAAATTAGTAAAAAAGCTCTTTTCGTGCGTTTTCCACGGTTTATAGTGTTATTTTGTACTGTTTAGTTATACATAAATGAAAATTTCTTGCGAGCGGAAACGATTGCCAATTTTTGACCACAGGAAACCCACAGTTGTAGAAATAAGGAAAACACGGCTTGTTCTCTGTGCATTCAAAAACATTAACTCAAACCAAGGGCTTCTTTGACGTACGTTCGCTCAGGCGTTAATGAAGAGCTTACAAAAACGTTTCATCTTTAATACTAACTTGATTTCAGCCGATAAAATGACAAAGAGGACGCGAGAGTATTTTGTAATTGCAGGTAAGAATGTTGTTTAATTTTATAAAGCTTTCCAACTGTGTTGCATAAGAGTTTCTACAACAATAATGAAGGAACAGTACCCGAGAACAGTATCAAAGCTTAATGTTTGCATGTTTGTCCTGTTTCATATTTTCAGTTAAAGACGTTATAGTTAAAGACGTTATAGTTGTTAGTTTGTTGTTGTTACGATAGTGTTAAGAGGAGACTTTTTTGATATCGAGTAATAATGGCTGTATAAACTGAGCGGCAAAAACTTAAGTCCCTAGCTCTTGCAAGTTTTAATTCAAATTTTCGTTTTGGATTAACAGATTAACACTCAAATTCTGTTTTTATCAGTTAGGAGAAAAGCAAGATTAGGAACACGAGGCGTAGCCGAGTGTTTCTCTTGCTTTTCGAGTGCTAGAGTGTTTATATCACAGAACAGAGACATAAGCGATCGTTTTATATTGCTTTTATAAAATATTAATTCGACGTTTTTTGAGCGAGCCATGTCTCTGTCCTCTGATATAAACATGGTAGCCAGCCAATCAGCGCGCGCGTTATATCTGAAATATTTTATAATAAGTTATATATATAGCTATTTCAATTAACGTTGTCGCTGAAAAAAGCCTAAAGGCTAAAGCCTTTCAAATATCTTTTGTGTACTAATAAACTTCTCTGTAGGCTATCTGAGAAATTTAGGAATATGTGTCCAAGTTGTAGAATTTGCAAGCATACAGTGAGTTTTTTTTATTGTAATGATGTCACGGTGATAAACACTTTTCGTGATTCCGCTTTCAAAGCTTTAGGCTTTAGGCTTTTTTCAGCGACAACATTAATTGAATTAGCTATATATGGCGAAGATTAGGCCTAAAACTCATTTTCGATTCAAATGTTCACCCTGGATTAACCCTTAATTTTGTTTATCAAAATCACTTACAAAGACCTTACAAACAACTTAAATTTTCTACTTTAGCTTTGTACAGTTATTCTTCAGCTGAATTGCAACTAAAATTTTTGTTGCCCGTGAAAAAGATCTCCATGCCTCTTTGAATTCGAGCAAAGTTCAAAGTTTGGTTAACTTATTCATACTTTCCAGTTAAAGGTTCGTGACGTCATCTACGTTCGAGACTGACTTGTTATAGAGCGCAACTGAACACGAATAATTCAATAAACTAAATAGCACAAAATTAGTAAAAAAGCTCTTTTCATGCGTTTTCCACGGTTTATAGTGTTATTTTGTACTGTTTAGTTATACATAAATGAAAATTTCTTGCGAGCGGAAACGATTGCCAACTTTTGACCACAGGAAACCCAGTTGTACAAATAAGGAAAACACGGCTTGTTCTCTGTGCATTCAAAAACATTAACTCAAACCGAGGGCTTCTTTGAGGTACGTTCGCTCAGGCGTTAAATTGAAGCGCTAACGAAAACGTTTAATCTTTAATACTAACTTAATTTCAGCCGATAAAATGACAAAGAGGACGCGAGAGTATTTAGTAATTGCAGGTAAGAGTGTTGTTGAACTTTTTTAAGCTTTCCAACTGTGTTGCATAAGAGTTTCTACAACAATAATGAAGGAACAGTACCCGGGAACAGTATCAAAGCTTAATGTTTGCATGTTTGTCCTGTTTCATATTTTCAGTTAAAGACGTTATAGTTAAAGACGTTATAGTTGTTAGTTTGTTGTTGTTACGATAGTGTTAAGAGGAGACTTTTTTATATCGAGTAACAAGACGCATAGCTGCGTGAACTCGGGCTTTATATGTAGTAAATCATGAGTTCTCTTTGTTAACATTGTCCCTTAAATTCTCCATTCGTTTATTCTGCTGTGCTCTTTGACCTAAAAGCGCATTTATGCAGGCTTAGCCTTCTTTTCTAGAAAGACCCATCGGATTAAAAATTGATTTTTGTTTACCTGTGAAATAGTTTTTTCAAACTAACTTATTTGACTTCTGCAGTGTACTATCAATTTTAATCATGATATTTTGATTCATTTGCTTTATTAATAACAACCGCTTTTACAATTATTTGAAAAGACAAATAAATGTATTTGAAAGTTTATCTATTTATCAGTTTATCTGAAGGCTTAGTGCTTGAAGTTCGGACCGGAAATCCGAATGTCGTAGGCTCAAATCACGCTGAGGGCCGATGCACGGAATTTAAGAGCTGAAATTTGTACACTCGTAGAAGCGTTCACATCCAACTAACACATTTCCGAGTGACAATCCAATCATTTACTTACATATCAGAATTGTTGATAATTCTGCCTGCCTTCAAACAAACTAACTTTAATATAACTGATTTGCAATACTTACTTCAACACATTATTAGCAGAATTGATTCCCAGTTGGTGATCATTAGAGATGAAAACAGTGTCAAACATTGACTACTGCTCTATGTTTTAACTTTATTAGACTACGTTGAATTCTGCTACTGAATTTAAGCACAAACCTTCCTTTATTTTCTTGGTTTTTAGCTTTCAAAAAGCAATACAATTTAGATGACTTGGGTATAGTTCAACAAATACGTTCGTATATTAAACAAACTCAAAAATGTTCCGGCTCGTAAATTGATCTCTCGTTAAGTTCGCGGACCGATTCGTTTCGAAAACGCTCGACATCTTTTAGTGTGGCCCTACCGCGAACAAGGTGTGCATTTGTATGTAGTTTGAGGGTATTAGACAACATATTTACCCTTAAATTTGACAGCGACATCTTCGATAATCCAGCCGCCATGATGTCCAATCATGTGCTCTTCTTAAGCCCGAGTAATTAATTCCACGCATGCGCTCTACTATCTACACGCATGCGCTTTACGTACTAGACTGCGTTTTGCGTCCAATCTCGTACCCAGAGCCTGCGTTCCTCTTGGTCAGCGACCGAGAAACGAGAGGTTTTTTCTCGTTTCTCGGTCGCTGACCAAGAGGAACGCAGGCTCTGGGTACGAGATTGTTTTGCGTCGGAACGAGGAAAATAACGAAGCTCAATTTAATACTCGAGCATTCCTACGGAAGCCCGAGTAATAATGGCTGTATTGACTGAGCGGCAAAAACTTAAGCCCCTAGCTCTTGCAAGTTTTAATTCAAATTTTCGTTTTGGATTAACACACTCAAATTCTGTTTTTATCAGTTGGGAATTGATCTACTAAGATACAATGCCTGTCTTTTGAATTGTACAAAATTGATATCCCGTATTTTTATTCGAATTCAATTAGCAACTTTCAAATGTATTTAATAAGTTATATATATAGCTATTTCAATTAACGTTGTCGCTCAAAAAAAGCCTAAAGGCTAAAGCCTTTCAAATATCTTTTGTGTACTAATAAACTTCTCTGTAGGCTATCTGAGAAATTAAGGAATATGTGTCCCAGTTGTAGAATTTAGCAAGCATACAGTGAGTTTTTTTATTGTAATGCAGTGTCACGCGGTGATAAACACTTTTCGTGATTCCGCTTTCAAAGCTTTAGGCTTTAGGCTTTTTTCAGCGACAACGTTAATTGAATTAGCTATATATACTATACGTAAACACTCACTTAAAGTTCATTATTATTGTATTATTATTAATCTCTAAATTTAAATGCATTATTATGTAGAGGGATTTCATGGCAGCCATGCTTGTGGGCCAGTACAATAGAAAGTTTTATTTCATTTCTCTCGGGAAAAAAAGCTCTTTTAACCACAGCCCATGGCTTACCATGAAATCCCTCAATCCCTCCAAGTTGTAGAATTTGCAAGCATACAGTGAGTTTTTTTATTGTAATGATGTCACGGTGATGAACACTTTTCATGATTCCGCTTTCAAAGCTTTAGTCTTTAGGCTTTTTCAGCGACAACGTTAATTGAATTAGCTATATATGGCGAAGATTAGGCCTAAAACTCATTTTCGATTCAAGTGTTCACCCTGGATTAACCCTTAATTTTGTTTATCAAAATCACTTATAAACAACTTAAATTTTCTACTTTAGCTTTGTACAGTTATTCTTCAGCTGAATTGCTGAATTGCACAGGGAGCCCACAGCTACTGGTAGCAACGGGAGATTCAGTTAATTGATTTTTTTTGGTTAATTGGATTACATTAGGAGCGGCCGTTTGGTCTCTTGTACTATGTTACGTTACTTAGTTTCTCGAATTTCAGCGGCTTATTGGATTAGCGTTAAGAGCGGTTACCGGATTGGTCGGAATTCAAACCGCTCTTAACGCTAATCCAATAAGCCGCTGAAATTCGAGAAACTAAGTAACGTAACATAGTACAAGAGACTAAACGGCCGCTCCTAAGGGACCGACCATTAGATTTTTGATGGGGGGGTTGGGCAATAACCAAAAAAAAATTCGAGCACAGCTTTAAAGGAAGAAAAAAAATTCGTGCAAAGCCAAAGTCCTCCAAAAAATATTCATGCAAATTGAAAATTAAATTCGTACATCGTCACTAACGACGAAAAAAAATTCCTGCACGACAAAAATTGCCCAACCCCCCCATCAAAAATCTAATGGTCCGTCCCTAATGTAATCCAATTAACCAAAAAAAAATCAATTAACTGAATCTCCCGTTGCTACCAGTAGCTGTGGCCTCCCTGTGAAGTTTGGTTAACTTATTGATACTTTCCAGTTAAAGGTTCGTGACGTCATCTACGTTCGAGACTGACTTGTTACAGGTATAGAGCGAAAACACGAATAATTCAATAAACTAAATAGCACAAAATTAGTAAAAGAGCTCTTTTCATGCGTTTTCCACGGTTTGTAGTGTTATTTTGTACTGTTTAGTTATACATAAATGAAAATTTCTTGCGAGCGGAAATTAAACGATTGCCAACTTTTGAGCACAGGAAACCCACAGTTGTACAAATAAGGAAAACACGGCTTGTTCGGCTGTGCATTCAAAAACATTAAGTTACGTTCGCTCAGGCGTTAATGAAGAGCTTACAAAAACGTTTCATCTTTAATACTAACTTAATTTCAGCCGATAAAATGACAAAGAGGACGCGAGAGTATTTAGTAATTGCAGGTAAGAGTGTTGTTTAACTTTATAAAGCTTTCCAACTGTGTTGCATAAGAGTTTCTACAACAATAATGAAGGAACAGTACCCGAGAACAGTATCAAAGCTTAATGTTTGCATGTTTGTCCTGTTTCATATTTTCAGTTAAAGACGTTATAGTTGTTAGTTTGTTGTTGTTACGATAGTGTTAAGAGGAGACTTTTTTGATATCGAGTAATAATGGCTGTATAAACTGAGCGGCAAAAACTTAAGCCCCTAGCTCTTGCAAGTTTTAATTCAAATTTTCGTTTTGGATTAACAGATTAACACTCAAATTCTGTTTTTATCAGTTAGGAGAAAAGCAAGATTAGGAACACGAGGCGTAGCCGAGTGTTTCTCTTGCTTTTCGAGTGCTAGAGTGTTTATATCACAGAACAGAGACATAAGCGATCGTTTTATATTGCTTTTATAAAATATTTTCGACGTTTTTTGAGCGAGCCATGTCTCTGTCCTCTGATATAAACATGGTAGCCAGCCAATCAGCGCGCGCGTTATATCTGAAATATTTTATAATAAGTTATATATATAGCTATTTCAATTAACGTTGTCGCTGAAAAAAGCCTAAAGGCTAAAGCCTTTCAAATACCTTTTGTGTACTAATAAACTTCTCTGTAGGCTATCTGAGAAATTTAGGAATATGTGTCCAAGTTGTAGAATTTGCAAGCATACAGTGAGTTTTTTTATTGTAATGATGTCACGGTGATAAACACTTTTCGTGATTCCGCTTTCAAAGCTTTAGGCTTTAGGCTTTTTTTAGCGACAACGTTAATTGAATTAGCTATATATGGCGAAGATTAGGCCTAAAACTCATCATGTTCGATTCAAATGTTCACCCTGGATTAACCCTTAATTTTGTTCATCAAAATCACTACTTTAGCTTTGTACAGTTATTCTTCAGCTGAATTGCAACTAAAATTTTTGTTGCCCGAATGCTTGAACGTGAAAAAGATCTCCATGCCTCTTTGAATTCGAGCAAAGTTCAAAGTTTGGTTAACTTATTGCTGACGCAGCGAGCGAGCCTGAAGCGAGCGAGCAAGGAAGCAAATCTAATCTACAAACTAGGTCTCTGACCGACCTCGATTTTAACCACAATGCTCTCTGTTCCGTGTTGAAGTACTTCATATAAGACCCGAACACTATACCACTCTAGAACAATAACCGTATTAATAATATATTGAGTCATACATGACGTACAGGGCTTTAAAAATAATCCAAAGTCCTATACTTCATGTCTGACCCTCTGGATAGACTTTGGCAATACAAAGCACAGAGTATCCTCAAATGTGGTCATACACCAGGTGTCAGCCTTTTTTACCACACTGCCTTGCGAGCCTAGCGTATAAATTCGTCCTCTCCACTCGCAAGTTTGACAACTTGAAAGTATAGAAGGTGAGTATCAGTAACTGCCTCTAAAGGTAATTTCTATTTCGTACTGCTAAGTAAAAGCGTAATACTTTTAAGATGTTGGTTATAATTCTTCTTGAAATGTTCATCCTGCGAACATGAGCTGAATTTCTTGCTTCTGCCATCGAGAATTTGGCTGAAGTTATAACCCCTGTCAGAGGTTATATTTCGAGTATCATTTTAAATTGTTATTTGGAAGTTCAGATTGTTCCCTTTTGTTACTGTGTCTATGCATCTAGTGAGCATTTTTAGATAAAATCGCATTGTTTTTATGAGATCACGCAGGTCACGAGCCCAAACTTCTGATCGGCGAATTGTTGCTCAACAGTTGCCAAATTCAACCAAGATGTCTCCTTACAGTCGCATCTGTAGAAACGCGATTTTATGGATTAAGGTAGAAATAGGACTTAAAGTTCAAATTCACTTTTAAAAATTATATCTTGCTTTGACAATTTTTTTTTTAATTTTTTGGCATATTTATTATATGTTGATATTTCACATTCATAATTTTCTTGTACTGAAATCTATATTAGTGACATTGAATTCAATTATCATATACCTTGTTACTGTTAATTTTCAAAGTTAGTATTACAGTACAACCACTAAAATTGTGCATTTACTAATTTCCATAAATTAGTACTGCAATTTTTTAATGTTATTTTGATGCACATTTTAAGTGTTTGTACTCTGTATTCACAACTCTTAAAATTCCAGTCCATGCGGACTTAGCCTCACTTCTGTGATACAAGAACAAAAGCAGAAATTTGAACAACAAAACAAATAGCTCCTGGGGTCGCTGCTGGGTTCGAGGCTAAGCCCGCATGTACTGGAGTTTTAACAGTCATCAATAACTCAAATTTTAATAAGAAAAAATTGATTTGTTTATTATGTGGTGAGATATATAGTATTAGGATGTGGCTTCACGCAGCATCATCAAAATGCTGTAACACAATATATCCCACAGTAATCTTTGAATAGTAGATATTAGAAAACTGAAACTTACTATTGTTCAAAATAATCTTAAAGAACTGATTGTTTGATAAGTTTTTTTATTTTTCACATGTTTTTTATTATTTCTTTATAATATCTTTATAATTATTTACATAAATTTCTTGAAGTGCATTCAATATGAATTGCAATGAAAGAAACATTTTCAATATATCTTGTTACAGTTAATTTAAAAGTCTATATTTTATAATTCAAATATTTCAGAATAAGATTAATTTATTTAATATTGTATTTTCACTGATTGATCAGAAGTGATTTTCATCCAGTTTTGAAAAATGACTGTAATGATTAGTAGTTGATCAATATAATAAAAATGTAATTATAGCTTACTACAAACTATTAAAGACCAGTCATTAAAATTATCAATTTATGGACAAAAAGATTGTTAAACAAGTGTTTAAGTTGTCTAATTTGAACAGGCTTTGAGTTTGTAGTTTGGAATGTTTTGATAAGCCTGTGAATCAAAATGTATTAACTAGAGTGTGATGTTTGACAAACAAAAATGAATGCATCATGATTATCTAAACTGGACCGAATACAAGTGGAACTATGTCTTCAGTGGGAGATAAGTGGCATACTCAAATTGTTGAATTTTGGTGCTCAGACTTGGGAGGTCCTTTTCCCAATATTTCAATGCTCAGTGAGGGAGAGGGGTACCTTTTCCTAATATTCATTGGGTGAGGGGGAAAGGAAAGCAGTGGACCTCCCAATTACTGAGAGCTTGCACAATTATAGATAAGCGGACCTTTGGCTTCGAATGGGAAGGTGCACATGCACCCTCTGCAACCCCCTTGGTTACGGCCATGCATTATTGACCAGACTATATGAACAAGTCTGGAAGAAACTGAATAAAGTTTAGTAGCCTTGAAGGAAAAGAAAACTTAATGCAGTCCAGTTCATATAATCAGGTCTTAAAGCAAAATATTACAAGCAAAATATTCATAATGCATTCATTTTTGTTGTTTCTCTAACATCGCACTTTAGTTCATACATTTTAATTCACAGGCTTATCAAAACATTCCAAACTACAAACTCAAAGCCTGTTCAAATTAGACAACTTGTGTTTTCTCCATGGAAAAAAAATAAATCCCTACTATATATGATCACCCTCTCTCGTCTGAAAAGCCCTTAGAATGATTGATTGAAAAGAAAAAAAAAACTGAGTGATCACTTTTAACTTTTGAAATAAATAGTGGCACTATAGCTAAGTATTAGACAATAGAAACAAGAGATTTTACTTTCTTATAGAAAAATTTTTGGGGAACTACATTTTTGTATAATTTAATTTTCTTGTACTTGTACTTCTTGTACTTCTACTTCTTACACCTCTGCATTAAAGTCAGCATTTTCTACTGTTAGGTAGGCTAGTTCATACTTTCCAGTTAAAGGTTCGTGACGTCATCTACTTTCGAGACTGACTTGTTATAGAGCGCAAACACGAATAATTCAATAAACTAAATAGCACAAAATTAGTAAAAGAGCTCTTTTCATGCGTTTTCCACGGTTTATAGTGTTATTTTGTACTGTTTAGTTATACATAAATGAAAATTTCTTGCGAGCGGAAACGATTGCCAACTTTTGACCACAGGAAACCCACAGTTGTACAAATAAGGAAAACACGGCTTGTTCGGCTGTGCATTCAAACCGAGGGCTTCTTTGAGGTACGTTCGCTCAGGCGTTAAACTGAAGAGCTTACAAAAACGTTTCATCTTTAATACTAACTTAATTTCAGCCGATAAAATGACAAAGAGGACGCGAGAGTATTTAGTAATTGCAGGTAAGAGTGTTGTTTAACTTTATAAAGCTTTCCAACTGTGTTGCATAAGAGTTTCTACAACAATAATGAAGGAACAGTACCCGAGAACAGTATCAAAGCTTAATGTTTGCATGTTTGTCCTGTTTCATATTTTCAGTTAAAGACGTTATAGTTAAAGACGTTATAGTTGTTAGTTTGTTGTTGTTACGATAGTGTTAAGAGGAGACTTTTTTATATCGAGTAACAAGACGCATAGCTGCGTGAACTCGGGCTTTCTATGTAGTAAATCATGAGTTCTCTTTGTTAACATTGTCCCTTAAATTCTCCATTCGTTTATTCTGCTGTGCTCTTTGACCTAAAAGCGCATTTATGCAGGCTTAGCCTTCTTTTCTAGAAAGACCCATCGGATTAAAAATTGATTTTTGTTTACCTGTGAAATAGTTTTTTCAAACTAACTTATTTGACTTCTGCAGTGTACTATCAATTTTAATCATGATATTTTGATTCATTTGCTTTATTAATAACAACCGCTTTTACAATTATTTGAAAAGACAAATAAATGTATTTGAAAGTTTATCTATTTATCAGTTTATCTGAAGGCTTAGTGCTTGAAGTTCGGACCGGAAATCCGAATGTCGTAGGCTCAAATCACGCTGAGGGCCGATGCACGGAATTTAAGAGCTGAAATTTGTACACTCGTAGAAGCGTTCACATCCAACTAACACATTTCCGAGTGACAATCCAATCATTTACTTACATATCAGAATTGTTGATAATTCTGCCTGCCTTCAAACAAACTAACTTTAATATAACTGATTTGCAATACTTACTTCAACACATTATTAGCAGAATTGATTCCCAGTTGGTGATCATTAGAGATGAAAACAGTGTCAAACATTGACTACTGCTCTATGTTTTAACTTTATTAGACTACGTTGAATTCTGCTACTGAATTTAAGCACAAACCTTCCTTTATTTTCTTGGTTTTTAGCTTTCAAAAAGCAATACAATTTAGATGACTTGGGTATAGTTCAACAAATACGTTCGTATATTAAACAAACTCAAAAATGTTCCGGCTCGTAAATTGATCTCTCGTTAAGTTCGCGGACCGATTCGTTTCGAAAACGCTCGACATCTTTTAGTGTGGCCCTACCGCGAACAAGGTGTGCATTTGTATGTAGTTTGAGGGTATTAGACAACATATTTACCCTTAAATTTGACAGCGACATCTTCGATAATCCAGCCGCCATGATGTCCAATCATGTGCTCTTCTTAAGCCCGAGTAATTAATTCCACGCATGCGCTCTACTATCTACACGCATGCGCTTTACGTACTAGACTGCGTTTTGCGTCCAATCTCGTACCCAGAGCCTGCGTTCCTCTTGGTCAGCGACCGAGAAACGAGAGGTTTTTTCTCGTTTCTCGGTCGCTGACCAAGAGGAACGCAGGCTCTGGGTACGAGATTGTTTTGCGTCGGAACGAGGAAAATAACGAAGCTCAATTTAATACTCGAGCATTCCTACGGAAGCCCGAGTAATAATGGCTGTATTGACTGAGCGGCAAAAACTTAAGCCCCTAGCTCTTGCAAGTTTTAATTCAAATTTTCGTTTTGGATTAACACACTCAAATTCTGTTTTTATCAGTTGGGAATTGATCTACTAAGATACAATGCCTGTCTTTTGAATTGTACAAAATTGATATCCCGTATTTTTATTCGAATTCAATTAGCAACTTTCAAATGTATTTAATAAGTTATATATATAGCTATTTCAATTAACGTTGTCGCTCAAAAAAAGCCTAAAGGCTAAAGCCTTTCAAATATCTTTTGTGTACTAATAAACTTCTCTGTAGGCTATCTGAGAAATTAAGGAATATGTGTCCAAGTTGTAGAATTTGCAAGCATACAGTGAGTTTTTTTATTGTAATGCAGTGTCACGCGGTGATAAACACTTTTCGTGATTCCGCTTTCAAAGCTTTAGGCTTTAGGCTTTTTTCAGCGACAACGTTAATTGAATTAGCTATATATACTATACGTAAACACTCACTTAAAGTTCATTATTATTGTATTATTATTAATCTCTAAATTTAAATGCATTATTATGTAGAGGGATTTCATGGCAGCCATGCTTGTGGGCCAGTACAATAGAAAGTTTTATTTCATTTCTCTCGGGAAAAAAAGCTCTTTTAACCACAGCCCATGGCTTACCATGAAATCCCTCAATCCCTCCAAGTTGTAGAATTTGCAAGCATACAGTGAGTTTTTTTATTGTAATGATGTCACGGTGATGAACACTTTTCATGATTCCGCTTTCAAAGCTTTAGTCTTTAGGCTTTTTCAGCGACAACGTTAATTGAATTAGCTATATATGGCGAAGATTAGGCCTAAAACTCATTTTCGATTCAAGTGTTCACCCTGGATTAACCCTTAATTTTGTTTATCAAAATCACTTATAAACAACTTAAATTTTCTACTTTAGCTTTGTACAGTTATTCTTCAGCTGAATTGCTGAATTGCACAGGGAGCCCACAGCTACTGGTAGCAACGGGAGATTCAGTTAATTGATTTTTTTTGGTTAATTGGATTACATTAGGAGCGGCCGTTTGGTCTCTTGTACTATGTTACGTTACTTAGTTTCTCGAATTTCAGCGGCTTATTGGATTAGCGTTTAGAGCGGTTACCGGATTGGTCGGAATTCAAACCGCTCTTAATGCTAATCCAATAAGCCGCTGAAATTCGAGAAACTAAGTAACGTCATAGTACAAGAGACTAAACGGCCGCTCCTAATGTAATCCAATTAACCAAAAAAAATCAATTAACTGAATCTCCCGTTGCTACCAGTAGCTGTAGCCTCCCTGTGAAGTTTGGTTAACTTATTCATACTTTCCAGTTAAGGTGACTGACTATATACGTTGGCACTGCGCATGATTTCGCGCATTACGTCTTAAGCAATGTCATAGCGCGCGGAGATTTCAACGAACAGCAAAAATCATAGAAAAACTTAAGTTTTTGTACAAAAATCAGCTCCAAATTTATTCTTGTGGATTTATACTCAAAATCATTAGAGAATGAAGTAAAAATATTTTCTTTTTGGAAAAAACAGTGAGCGCTCGCTTGTTTTCGTCAACACAAATTTGAATCAAGCTCGCGCTACGCGTCATTTTTAAAATGGCGGCACTTCCGGTTAGCACTTTTTAGCCCTTTTTAACAACTTCAAAGGCACAAAACCCTTCATTTTTGCACGGGACAATATACTTTTTTTTCGTTTATTTAAAAAAACACCTAAAAATCTCCATCATATCAATTTTGCAAAAAAAGTTAATCATTCTAGCATATGAAAAAATTGATTTTTGTATAAAATTTTGCTCGACATGAGGACAATTTTGGTTGGTACTCGCGGCACAAAAGCCAAGGAATGAAGGTATTTTGCTGTTCTCACATCAAAAGTATTTATGCCATTTTACAGAATACTCCATTAGCTAATATTTACGCAATTGTAGCCTTTGTAGAAATGTTATTTCCCTAATTCTTAATTTCTTTACTATTCACTTCCGGTTGAGCGATTTTCGCATCAAAAATTCGGAGATAGGCATTCATACAATGCTGATTATCTCGAAAACGAGTGCGGGACCCCCCTTTTTTCTTTTCGTTTTTGGGATCAGCATTAAATTTCGTTCTAGAAAATTGTGGTTTAAACGCTATTTAATTACTTTTTGCCAACCTAGTCAGTCACCTTAAAGGTTCGTGACGTCATCTACGTTCGAGACTGACTTGTTACAGGAAAAACACGAATAATTCAATAAACTAAATAGCACAAAATTAGTAAAAAAGCTCTTTTCATGCGTTTTCCACGGTTTGTAGTGTTATTTTGTACTGTTTAGTTATACATAAATGAAAATTTCTTGCGAGCGGAAATTAAACGCGATTGCCAACTTTTGAGCACAGGAAACCCACAGTTGTACAAATAAGGAAAACACGGCTTGTTCTCTGTGCATTCAAAAACATTAACTCAAACCAAGGGCTTCTTTGACGTACGTTCGCTCAGGCGTTAATGAAGAGCTTACAAAAACGTTTCATCTTTAATACTAACTTGATTTCAGCCGATAAAATGACAAAGAGGACGCGAGAGTATTTTGTAATTGCAGGTAAGAATGTTGTTTAACTTTATAAAGCTTTCCAACTGTGTTGCATAAGAGTTTCTACAACAATAATGAAGGAACAGTACACGGGAACAGTATCAAAGCTTAATGTTTGCATGTTTGTCCTGTTTCATATTTTCAGTTAAAGACGTTATAGTTAAAGACGTTATAGTTGTTAGTTTGTTGTTGTTACGATAGTGTTAAGAGGAGACTTTTTTGATATCGAGTAATAATGGCTGTATAAACTGAGCGGCAAAAACTTAAGCCCCTAGCTCTTGCAAGTTTTAATTCAAATTTTCGTTTTGGATTAACAGATTAACACTCAAATTCTGTTTTTATCAGTTAGGAATTGATCTACTAAGATACAATGCCTGTCTTTTGAATTGTACAAAATTGATATCCCGTATTTTTATTCGAATTAATTAGCAACTTTCAAATGTATTTAATAAGTTATATATATATGGCGAAGATTAGGCCTAAAACTCATTTTCGATTCAAATGTTCACCCTGGATTAACGGCCTTAATTTTGTTTATCAAAATCACTTACAAACAACTTAAATTCTCTACTTTAGCTTTGTACAGTTATTCTTCAGCTGAATTGCAACTAAAATTTTTGTTGCCCGAATGCTTGAACGTGTGAAAAAGATCTCCATGCCTCTTTGAATTCGAGCAAAGTTCAAAGTTTGGTTCACTTATTCATACTTTCCAGTTATTTGATCACATCTAAATTCTAACTTCTTCTTATTTCACTGGGCAAATATTTGTTGTACTTTAAAACCGGCTTTTCTTATTACCAATGTACACATTCCAATTCCTTGCTTCCATGAAACAGCCTACGCTGGAAGGGGTTTAGCGTGGTTCGTGATCCGTGAAAATATTAAACCAGATTTTGGCTTGATTTTTGTGAAATCGTTATTAAATATGCGTGGTTCGTAAATTGACAGAAAATTTGAAGTGTGATTCGTAAATTGACTGAAAATTGATGCGTGATTCGTGGTCAAGACCCCTAATTGATACGTGAATGGTATATACACCTATTTCAAAAAAGGTTGTCGTATGAGAGGTCTGAAGCCTACGCGACTAGACCGAAAAGGAGTATGGGTAGTAGCAAAACTTTACTTTATTTTCCGCTTTTGTATTGACTTTAGCATCAGTAAGTGAAGTTCTTAAGTGTATAAGGTCAGAGCAAGCTGAATTTCAGTAATTATGTGGGATTTCTGTAGTTTTATAGCTTTAGAAACTTCTTCCCATACTCCCTTTCGGGTGAGTCGCATAGGCTTGATACCAACAATGTTTATTGAAATAGGTGTATATCGATGAACTTAATATTAATTCTTCTCGAATTGAGGGATTTCATGGTAAGCCATGTCTGTGGTCAAAAGAGCTTTTTTTCCCAAGAGAAATGAAATCTTTTGTCAATTATAAAACTTTCTATTGTACTGGCCCACAAGCATGGCTGCCATGAAATCCCTCTACATAACAATGCATAATTTAGAGATTAATAGTAATACAATAACAATGAACTTTAAGTGAGTGCATGTTTACGTATAGTATATATAGCTAATTCAATTAACGTTGTTGCTGAAAAAAGCCTAAAACCTAAAGCTTTGAGAGCGGAGTCATGAAAAATTTTTATCACCGTGATATCATTACAATAAAAACTCACTGTATGCTTGCAAATTCTACAACTTGGACACATATTCCTTAATTTCTCAGATAGCCTACAGAGAAGTTTGTTAGTAAACAAAAGATATTTGAAAGGCTTTAGCCTTTAGGCTTTTTCAGCGACAACGTTAATTGAAATAGCTATATATTTAAGGTTAACTTTATTTGCATGACTATAATATTGCAATCAAAATGAATAATGACCATAATTATATTATATTCTCAGTATTTGATTGAACTGGAACTTATATAAGCTTAGAGGGTCATGTGGGAAATCTTTTGTAATGCAAATATTTTTAATTATACTCCCAAGTCTGTTTTATAAAAAAAACTAAAAAGAACCTTGCCTTCCCTGAGTAAATATCACAAATAAGTTAGTGAGCTCAAATGGATACTAATCAGGCCACATAAAACACTATATAAGATATAAAACACTGCATTACAGGGTAGTAACGAGGTATATATATTTTTTTCAGTGATCCCGATCCCAGGGCTAAAATTGTAATCCTTGATCCCCAAAATAAGGACAGTTTTGATCCCTGATCCCGTCTTAAAAAAGTGATCCCGTTTTCGAAATTCTAAAGACAGTGATCCCAATCCCAAGGCTAAAAATCTGATCCCTGATCCAAAAAAATAACGCTGATGTGATCCCTGAGCCCCAAAATAACACTGATCCCTGATCCCATATACCTCATTACTACCCTGGCATTAGTATGATAATTTGAAAAAAGATGCCTACAATACTGTACATGACTTGCTACTTCCTGTACCTTAGGTGCATGAAAATTGTTAAAAACATCATATTTTGCCATTTAATTTGACAATTTATATCTTAGCAAGATAATTTAACTTGGAATAACTCTGATACATTGAGGAATGCCACCAAGAATAGTTAAAGCAGAAGCAGGGGATTGAAGGGAAGGGGAAGTAAACTAATGGAAAGAGGCCAGATAATTGAAGGGTTCCATGTAAAAATGGCCTAAGTGACTTTTTTGATATTTTTTCAATGGTATAAATTGATATATATTAATTAACTTTCCTATGCTGAAAAATTAATCTTGGGACATCCATCAAAAAGTCACTTAGGTTGTTTTCACAGGAAACCCTTCAATTAGGGAGTGAAGTCACACAATGAAGAATCTCAAAATCCTGGTAATTGTATGACCCCTACTGTCATCCAGTTCCCCATGTGCACAGACCACTAGTACTTGTATTGGATGAGAAGCTAATTCACAGGTTTTATGCAACTTACTGAAAGAGCTAGCTGTTTGGCAAGACATTTAAAACCTATGAAAAAGGTTGCAAATTTGAACCTGTGAAAAACCTTAAATGAATATGATTAAGTTGCTACATGGTGCAATTTTGTCTGCAACTATAGTCTTGCAATGGCATTGCCTGCAAACAAATATGTTGCATGAACCACTAACTACACCAAATGAGTTGCTGTGATGATATTTGCAGTAACCTGCCTTGCAATGATATTTTGCATGAAGCAGCATACATTACATGTTGCAATGGCTCATGCAGCTTGTTTTGCAAAGCCGTTGTGAGTTGACCAATTGCAGTGTAAATTGCACCATGTAACATTGCCTTAATGTGAATATGATTTTCTCCCTGAATCCCTCAAATCTAGCTTTTGCTTATAGCAATTTTTATTTTTTCTGCAGCCTTAATGCTGTTAACAGTGCATGCCATAAATGGCAAGACACTCATAGCAAATGTAAGCATGTCTGGTATCAAAGGCAAAGTTATGTTTACACAAGCCTCCAACTCAGATCCAACAACCATCAATTTTAACCTTGATGGCGTCTCTGAAGAACTGACCGTTCAGATCCACAGCCTGCCCATGATATA
Source organism: Telmatactis stephensoni (assembly GCA_029948255.1). Taxonomy (NCBI): domain Eukaryota; kingdom Metazoa; phylum Cnidaria; class Anthozoa; order Actiniaria; family Isophelliidae; genus Telmatactis; species Telmatactis stephensoni. The sequence continues at coordinate 477,272 of JALIZF010001682.1, read as the reverse complement.
CCAAGGTGGTGCCAGCACAAGCTGCAGTAGTCTGGCTATTGGCACAGTGTATGACCCCACCAATTCAGGTCCTTGTTCCATGTCACAAAAGCAAAATTGTTCCATTGGTGATATTTCTGGCAGGTTTGGTAACCTTAACCAGACTAGCTCCAAAACAAACTTCACTGATTCAAATTTACCACTTAGCGGAAAGAATAGTATCTATAGCAGGACTATAGTGTTGATGACAACATCAGGTGTGGCTAAGGCATGTGCTTTGGTAACAAGTGAAAACCTTGGGCTCACTGCAGTAGCGCATTTTAAGGGACCTGTTGCTGGGACTGTGTACCTTAGGCAAGCAAAGGAACAAGAGGCATCATTGTTGTATGCCAATTTGTTCTTTGTAAATGATTCAGTAGCCAAGAGAGAGTTCTTCTTGGAAATCCATAACAAAAAAGTAAGTCAGAAATTTACCTCATCACAGTGTGCAGATGTTGGAGGGGTTTTTAATCCCTACGGAATTGCAAACAAAGACAACTGCAAGAATACTAATCATGCTGGCTGCCCCGTTGGTGACCTCAAGACTAAACTTGGTTATGTCAATGTGTCAGAAGCAACATCAAGCCTTTCTAACACCCAAGTGGCATACACTGATGTAAACTTACCAGTTCTTGGTGGAAAAACTGTTATTGGTCATTCTATAGTGCTATATGCTCGTGATGACCCTGACACACCCATAGCTTGTGCAAATATCCTCAAAATCCTGATGAGAACTGCCAAGGCAACATTCACTGCTGAAGCCACTGAAGGTGTTGCAGGAACATACACATTTTCACAGAAATCTCCTTTTGATCCAACCGATGTTGAAATTAAGATTTCAAACTTGAGAAGCAAAGCAGAGGGTTTTCATGTTCATGAGTACCCTAACCCAAGCTATAAACAAATCACAGATAATTCAAAGGCTTGTAGTGCAGATGCTGCTGGAGGTCATCTTAATCCATATGGCATTGATCCCAAAAAAAAGCCCTGCAACAGGAAAAGGTGAGAGAAGGAAGAGAACCAATCATTGTTGATTATGTTTCAATATATAGGCAGTTTATGTTAGACTTTATCTGGAAAGTCTGTTGTTTTGTCTGACAGACATTGAGAGTTTTTAGGATGCAGTGGATACTAGTTTTGTGTGACAGTGACATACAAAAGTCTGTACCATGCCATGTGGAAACCTTTTTGAATGACCAGTCAATAACACAAAAATGCCACAGCTTGGACTTTCGACAGTCATATCCATAGTGCTTTTTATTGAAGGGGTACTGACAACACCCATCAACCTTGTAAATGGGGTACTGACGACACCCATCACCCCCGTGAAGGAGTATTGACCACACCCATCAACCCTGTGAAGGGGTACTGACAACACCCATCAACCCCACGAAGGGGTACTGACAACACCCATCAACCCTGTGAAGGGGTACTGACAACACTCATCACCCCCGTTAAGGAGTATTGACCACACCCATCAACCCTGTGAAGGGGTACTGACAACACCCATCAACCCTGTGAAGGGGTACTGACAACACCCATCAACCCTGTGAAGGGGTACTGACGACACCCATCACCCCCGTGAAGGAGTATTGACCACACCCATCAACCCTGTGAAGGGGTACTGACAACACCCATCAACCCCACGAAGGGGTACTGACAACACCCATCAACCCTGTGAAGAGGTACTGACCACACCCATCAACCCTGTGAAGGGGTACTGACAACACCCATCAACCCTGTAAAGAGGTACTGACAACACCCATCAACCCTGTGAATGGGTACTGACAACACCCATCAACCCTGTGAAGGGGTACTAACAACACCCATCAACCCTGTGAAGGGTTACTGACAACACCTATCAACAATTTACTGATACATTAAATATTTGGGAGCTAAAGCACAAGACGTTTTTGTCAACATGGATGTCACGCGTACGTTTTTGTTCATGCGCACGCCGTCATAGATGAAATCTAGAACCCTAGATAGCCTCGACTAGCGTTCTAGCAAGAACGGGAACCTCATCTTTGACGGGGCAAGCACTAAAAACGTACGCGTGTCGTCCGTGTTGACCATAACGTCTCGTGCTGAAGCTCCTTATTCATTTCCAGGAACATTTGACCAGTATGAGATTGGTGACTTGTCAGCCAAATATGGCTCCTTCTTAAACCAAGACAAGCGTGATAGCAGTTACACTGATTTGAATATACCCTTGTTTGGAAAGAATAGCATTATTGGTCGATCCATTGTCATCCATTTTCTTAAAAAAGATGGAAACAAGAGATGGGTCTGCAGGAACATTGAAGTGGCTATGTCATGGACTTCATTAATTGTAACACGCAGTCAATTTACTGGTCCTGACATTGAAGGGGATATCATTATGGTATTTTAACTTCATTGAATTTTTCTCTATGTTTCCTTGATTTCTCGTATAGTTTGATTATTCTCTCTTATGTTACAAATGTATATTACATTTTCCTAATTTTTCACGTTCTCTTTCTTCTCGTTCTTTGTTTTTCGTCTTTTTCCCCCCTTTTTTCTCTTCTATGTTCTCCCCTCTTCATCTTTCCCTTCTCCCTTCTTGTATCTGTAATTCGTCGACCTTCTTTCCTCTCCTTCCGTTTTCTTTTTCATTTTCACCTCTTCACTACTTTTCTCTCCTTTTCTCTCCTTTTCTCTTTCTTTGATGTTTTCTCTTTTCTTTTCCTCTTTCCCTCCAGTTTTTTTCCTTTTTTATTTTTCTTCAACTTCTCTTCTTTTTCCTTTCCTTTTCTTCACTTTATTTTCATTTTTTTCTTTTACATCTCTGTACTATTTCAATCTTTCTTCCTTTCTTTCTTTCTTTCTTTCTTTCTTTCTTTCTTTCTTTCTTTCTTTCTTTCTTTCTTTCTTTCTTTCTTTCTTTCTTTCTTTCTTTCTTTCTTTCTTTCTTTCTTTCTTTCTTTCTTTCTTTCTTTCTTTCTCTTTCTTTCTTTCTTTCTTCCTCTTTCTAGCTTTCTTTCTTTCCTTACTACTTTAATTTTTTCCCTCAGTTATCTTAAACGCCTTTCCTGTTACCATTCTAAATTCTAAATAAAAACCTTGGTTAAATTTCAGGCACAGTATGTTACAACCACTACAGATGCAGCCCCATTCGATACAGCCATCTATCTTGACCTAGTTCACACGAATGGACAGAAGGTAGATAATCTTACTTTTGTTAACATGCCAAGCAAAAAACGTCGCCATTGTCCACGTCTATACTGTTAGTATGTGATGAGAAATTAATATAAATTTAAAAGTATCTAATTCTTAGTTGGAATTGATTTAAACAAGAGAAGAACTAAAAAAATTGTTTTCGAACAGCTGCTTGGAAACGTCCAGAAGTGTCGTACCCTGCCTCAAAACGATAGTAAACTTTGACGTTTGCGTACTTTTGATTATGCAATGTTCCATCACTTTAGATTGACTTTTAGTCGAGAAAATTCCGCGCTATACGAAAAGTTGAAAGCAAGTGTATAACGTGACTTTGGTGAAGCATTTATATGTACCAGTATTCTCATAATTATAAGTAGTATCGTTAGTTTTACAACTGTACCGTATTCATCTGGATTTTATAAGATCATTTACCCTTCATATGGTACTACCATTACAGTCTCCTTTGAGGAGTGCCCGTATTGGACATGTTGGAAGGAGGGCGATTATGGGAATCATTACAGCATGAATCTGATTGTATACCACCATTCTAAGGAACGATCTAAGGAACCATGCGTAAACGTAAACGAAGTTGCACCTGCACAATGAACACTCGCTTTTAAAAGCTGCATCGGACGATTGCTTCGCCTGGTGGTAATGGTGATGATGATGATGATGATTACGACGATGATGATGATGATGATGATGATGATATTGGTTTGTTTCAGACAGCAAATCATAACTGGCATGTACATGAGAAGCGAGTAGGAGACGACATGGCAAAGGATCCTGGTAGATGCCAAAGTCCCGGCCCTCACTTTAACCCCTATAACGTTTACGTAAAGGTACGTCTACGTACATGTAGTCTACGTATACCGTTAGCTTGTGTATATCAATGAATTTCGATCCGAGGCTTTGTATGATATTTGTTTAATTGCTCATGCTCACGTCACAATTTGAAACTCTCAGGCTAAAGTGCATGTAGTATGCGTAGGCCGTGTTCCAGCACAAGGCTCCGTAATACGAGCAACAGAATCGTACAACTTGTTGCGCAACATTGTTGCATTGCAAGTTGCAGAGCAAATGAAGCACTGTCTACTTTTTACAACAAAGAAAATTTGTTGCGCGCAGAATGCTAATACGAGCAACATTTGCTCTGCAACTTGCAACGAACAATGTTGCGCGACAAGTTACACGATTTTGTCGCTCGTATTACGGAGCCTTTAGTTTTGCGTGACGAATCTACACATAGCTGTGTTAGGAGACTAGTATTATTGTTAAATACTAAAATACTTCAATTGTTTTGTTTGTTGTGCACTTTCAAATAACAGGTGCAACACGAGTAGTTCTGCTAACATACATTTCTTTTTGAGTGTACAGTTAAAAAACAATATCTTGTCCGCAGTATGGACAATTTATGAAACTTCAAGATCTTTCTAATTTTGATTTAACAAATTAAATTCATTTTGTAAATATAGCATTTTTTCAGACGTGTGAAAAAACTTGTAGATCGACGCTTTGTGTTAGAGCAGATTTCGTATAAGTGTGAAACGGACCGCGCCGTGCCTTAACCGTGTCAGTGCCATGATCTCTTTAAAAACATTCGAAATTTCTGCCGTAACCGTGCCGTGACCGTGCGGTACCGTTTTCACAGTCATACGAAATCTACTCTATTTCATTGAAATTTGGATGTTTTTCTAGGGTAATTATGCCAACACATGCAAACCCGACAACCCACTTAGATGTGAACTTGGTGATACTTCAGCTAAAACCTCCCAGTACTCTCTTGGTTCTGGTCCTAAGTTTTATACGGACATCGACACGCCTCTATCTGGTGATAATTTAGGTAATAGCGGTATGTTATCTGTATTCTCCCAACCACCTGTCCATTCATTTTCATCCTCTCCATTCCCCAGCCATTGATTCCTTCCTTGCTTCCTTGCTCCTTTTCTTCCATTCATTCATCTATCCACCCTCCCTCCCTTCCTCACTCCCTTCCTCCCTTCCTTCCTTCCTTCCTTCCTTCCTCCCTTCCTTCCTTCCTCCCTTCCTTCCTTCCTTCCTTCCTTCCTTCCTTCCTTCCTCCCTTCCTTCCTTCCTCCCTTCCTTCCTTCCTTCCTTCCTTCCTTCCTTCCTTCCTTCCTTCCTTCCTTCCTTCCTTCCTTCCTTCCTTCCTTTATCATTCCTTTATCCTAACAATGAACTCCATGCATCCATCCATTCGTACCATCCAAATATTTCTCCGTTGAAGGGCTAGTGCCGTGATTTCATTCATAGCCAAGTGATGCTTATTTGGTAATAACGCTGCACACTAAGCTGAGTTATTCAATCCCCAGTGACATCAACTCGATTCGACTTCTCTCTAATCCGCTGATGGAGAGAGGAAGAGGATAGCGCGCCCCTTTGAACTCAAGAACAACGGTCAAAAGACTACTAAACCCTGTACGAGCTATCTACGTTAATATAACTGTTTTACCCTTTTTCCTTTCTTCCCAGCAGTTGTTGATAGGAGTATCGTCATGCATGAGAAGGACGGGGGACCTGATCGTAAAGGATGCGCTGATATCAAACGTTTTAAAGAACAGGCCCCGTCAAGTGCCAGTAGTTTATCCACTACGGTGTCACAAATTGTGACTGGATTGTTCATCGGTCTACTAATGATGATTTAAATTTGATTTGAATCCTTTGGGGTGGACCATCTACATGAATCACATTTCGTGTCCTGTTTTTATAACTTTTGTTATTATACAATTCTCAAAAGAACACACGTAATATGCACAAGAACCCGAAAAATATGAGACCGTATTAGGTTAGTAACATTTCCCGGGGGGGGAGGGGGGTACTCCCATATATTTGCTATACGGGTATGTGCCGCTGGATAGGGTATGGTTTTTGGCACTGCTGTCTTGAACAGGGTATACATTTTACCCAAAATTGTCTTAAACAGGATCTATAATTTTGACGAGATCTCTTTTTGTGTCTTAAATAGGGTACTATATTCAAAATAAACAAAAAGGCGCTTCCTCAGCCGTTTTTTGTCTAATCATATGCAACGGATCGGAATCGAATGACGAGGCTAGGGTCGACTTTCTTCTCTTTTGTCTTGAACAGGTATGATTTTTTCACTTTCGAGTGTCTTAAACAGGGACAGGTTTCTAGAACTCCGGCGGCACTCCATCCCTATCAAAGTACCCCCCCCCCCCGGTAACATTTGAATGGCTTCCCGGTGCAAAGCCGCGCGCTAATCAAAGTCAAAAGTGGCAATAAAAACGACATCATTTGTAATTGATTTTTGCAGAATTGTATAATAAATATGTTATTGGTCGATTAACCAGGGAATACAGTTGTGAATTTTTACTTGTCACTTGCATTTTGGCTCGCCTAAAGGCTTACCAAAATACAGCGCGACTCATAAAAATACACAGCTGTATTAGCTGGTTAGTCGATCGACCAATAACCTATATTTATCTCTATATTTCGACACTTTGCTCACTGAAATTCCTCACAGTAAAATATTAATGAATTGATGATGATGATGATGATGATGATGATAATAGTAATGATAATAATATCATATTATTAATAATAATTTTTAAAGTGCCAATGCTTAAAGCTTGGCGGAAATGCTTTGCTCAATGGGAACATGAATTACGCACAACGCAAACCGTTCAAAAACAAAACAAAAACGAACTGCAAGAACAAACTAACAAACTCTTTTAACACGAATTTACCCATTTAGCACGGGGTTAAACATTCACCCCAATTAATGTTATTAGTAGTTAGATATGAATGCTTCTTCTTCGAGTGTGGATTTTAGCTCGGAAAAAATCCGAGCTCTCGGCGTGGTTTGACATTTTTAAAATAATCAGCTTGCACAAGTAAGGGTGATCATGACGTGCCTGTGTACAGCCGTTTCCCACCCCTACCCTGGGCGTTACCCAGAGAAAAAACTCGTGGCATGGTAGAGAACAATTAACACATCAAACAAACTCAATTCACATATGATCCAGGCGCTCGAGCTGGGACTCGAACCCGGACCATAACGGTGAAAGGCCAGCGCTCTAACCGCTCACCCTGGGAAACGGCTGTACACAGGCTACATATGTTGGTGTGGATTATTTTTAGGGATGTGGGGATGGGGTTATAAAGTATATATTGCTAGTCCCACCCCACAACTATTCCCAGTGTGGACGCCCTTATCAGTAGTCTCCCTCGCAGCCTTGTTTAGCCTCGTCACGCAACGCAGAAGAGGCTAAACAAGGCTGCGAGGGAGACTACCTTATCAGCTACAGGGGTCAATAAATAAAATTTTAAAAAAATAACTTTATTTAATCGTCCAAGTCTTCTAGCGCTTGCGCACTAATTGGGGGACACTGTACTCTCACACACACATAGTATTTTGAAAATAATCACTCGACTCACATGTTGATTTTTACTGAGGGATCGAAGAAAAACCGGAGAACCCAGAGAAAAAACTCTCGTGGCATGGTAGAGAACAATTAACACATCAAACAAACTCAATTCACATATGATCCAGGCGCTCGAGCTGGGACTCGAACCCGGACCATAACGGTGAAAGGCCAGCGCTCTAACCGCTCAGCCAATCATGCCACCCAGCAAGTCAATAAAACTTGTCAGTATTGTTGTATATGAATGATTGCCTGCGTCACTGGCAAACAAACCCTTGGTTACCTAACCAATTAAGGGTTTGTTCGGCCACAACAGGACATAAATGACAAGTGTAGCTACTTTTTAGATGCCATGCAAAAACAAAAGCTACACATAGATTGCAGGTGTAAAAGTTTTTATTAATTGAATTGGGAACTTGAAGAATACTTGTCTCGAAGGCGCCTATGAAGTGTCTATGTTTTATAACTCACGATAAAAGGCTGAAGTAGTAGATGTGGGAGAGATACTAAGGGCGGTTTTCCATCGAGTGGAATCAACCGACCAGAACGGCCTGCATGATTTCGTAGAACTGATTCCAGCCAGAACTAGGAATTGAGATGTACCATTTTCTTAGCTGTTCTGACCGGTTGGTTCCGCTAAATGGAAAACACTCTAAGAGACTTCTCAGCTCAGCCAGAGTTTGCGGTTACCGCGATTCTATTAGTCGCACTGTTCACTTTGCATCGGTTCAAATAGAGTGTAAGCGACTAGCATGCGCGAAAGACTCTGAGGGGAGGGGAGAGGCCACTTATGCTATGTAAGTGACAACAGGTAGCCCACAAAACGAGTGGACCGGCTTAGGTATTAGTTGAAGCCAACTCTGGATTCTAAAAAAGAGGAATAATAATGTTTATTTTTGAATAAGATCGGTGAGAAGCAGAAGCAGAACATTTTAAGTCCATATCTAGGAAGATCTAAATCAAATTTCATTCAAAGTTACTTTTTCGTGTACGCTTTATTCCCAAAAGCTACAATTTAGGTTTATTCCTTCGACAGGTGGTGCAATTTCAACAGTAGTGGTTGACTGTAATACCTGAAGAACTCCATATTTTAATATTATCGTGGGTAGAAAGAAGTGCAATTCCAATCTATTTTGGGAGCACTCGCACTGTGATCGTAGGATCTTCAACTTTCACCATCCTCTTTTATAATTTAGGAGTGGTCCCAATATGATCCTTGAGGAACTCAAGGTTGAAATGGAAAAATGATTTCAACGGTGATTCAGAACAATTATAGGCACCATATAGTGTAGGTCGTATACTATCATTAAGATTCCATAGTACTGGTCAAACGTTACCGCAGTCAGATACGTGATGGTAAACTTACAGGAGTGGTCCCATTATGATCCCTGAGGAACTCAAGGTTAAGATCAAAAATATGATTTCGAGGGCGATTTAGAACAATTGTGGGCACCATATAGTGTAGGTTGTATACTATCGTTAATATTCCATAGTACTGGCCAAAAGTTACCTCAGTCAGATACATGATAAACTTACAGGAGTGGTCCCTGTATGATCCCTGAGGAACTCAAGGTTAAGATCAAAAATATGATTTCGAGGGCGATTTAGAACAATTGTGGGCACCATGTAGTGTAGGTTGTATACTATCATTAAGATTCCATAGTACTGGTCAAACGTTACCGCAGTCAGATACGATGCTAAACTTACAGGAGTGGTCCCATTATGATCCCTGAGGAGCTCAAGGTTGAAATCAAAAACATGATTTCGATGGTGATTTATATATAACATGACTCGAAACAATTGTAGGGAACACATAGTGTAGGTCGTATAGTTTCGTTAAGACTCCATGGTACTTGTCAAAGGTTCTGTATCATCACTGGCACGATGATATTGATAACCGCAGTAATATGACGATAATATCTTACTTGACACCATCATAATCAAGCCCATCATCGCCCCCAAACAGGGCCATAGTATTACATTAACTAAATGTTTAGTCTTTAAATGGTTGCTCATCAATACAGCATAACCAGGCTGATTAGCTTTGATATAACACGGAAAAGTCAATCCAACTCTTCCGAAATGATCTCTATATTTTTTCAATTCTTTATACACAGACCTCTCCGATGTGCACTCATAATCTCGGATAATATACGAGCATTTGTCCCCTACGTGCCTCCGACATTTTACCACTAAGGCTTGTTGAGGTGTGTCGAGTTTATACGATGCGAGGACTTGTAAACATGGATAAAAGATGGTGCATCGAGAAGAATCACCGTTTGGTGGACAGTTACATTTAAGCCTGTGGTATTGGTCTGTTCCAAGTGAGAACTCAGTGACGTTGCATAACGTTTTCATGTATCCCTTGTTTTCTAAAGCTGGTAGAATAAGTGATACGAAGAGCAGGAACCCCACAAAGACGCTTCCTACCACAACAAGCGTTCCACAAAGCCTGACACGACCAGCAATCACACCAGCACGATTGTTTTCACTCCGTCGAAAGGATGTCTCCATCTGAAAATCAAACAGATTAAACTTCTTAACGAATCTTATTCATTTTCAAAGGAAACTCGTGACAAGCTCGAACTATGCAAATTTTGTATTTTTGTTCCGCGTATGTAAGTTTTTGATGAATTGCATGACAAGTTCGTGCATCACTGATAGTGAGAAAAAATAGACTCCACAGAGCACTACAGCTCTGGTTGCTAAGCGACAGCTAAGAGACCATTATGGTCTCTTGTTGGCATGGCGACAGAGTAATTTAGATTTGTAATTAGGAAAGGGGTACTCAGTAATATTTCAAATACTCGTTAATAATTCATAATTAGCCTTCCGTCCAATCACTTGGACCATATTGGTCACGTGCATAAGACTTCATACATGATAAAGTGATACTCATTAGTACTTTTTGTAAAGAACTCAAATGAGTATCATGTCACTTTATCATAGATAAAAATCTCACTCAATTAATTTATGAAAAGTTTGAGCAGTCATAAAGGACAGTTCGTCATCAACAGCTCATCGCCTTACCTCCGTATATTGTCGAGTGAGGCTCTTTCTATTAACAAATAAAATTACTCTTTCAAAGGTGGAATACATGTTATAGTGCACCATGCAGATAATCGTAATCAGAATATCATCATCAGAAGAAGAAGTTGAACAATAAAAATTTGTGGGTTTTTTTCAATATTTCATTTGAAAGTTTTACTCGATATTGCTTTAAATTGTTGGAGTTTTTGGACTCGCAAATCGTATTTTATCAAGTCTAAAACCACTCCGGGTCTGCGGCCCTGTGGTTAAAAACATACTTCTCGTTAATTAAACTTTACATAAAAGATGGCACCAAAACACAAAGGCCTGTCAGAGTGAGAATGGAAAACGAGAGAAAGGTCACTTATTGACTTTCATGCAGGTGCTGGAAGACCACTAGGGCTTACAAGAACAGGTGGTATCCATTGGCAACCAAAACTTCATACGTTTCAGTTACAAAATGTTCAGAGGGGAAGGCTGAAAAAATCTTTATGATCCTGATTTTTTCCATCTCAAAGCTTTGCCAAAATTTCTTTAGCGTTTTAATATTCAGTTGAGAGTATAAAGGATACGTGTTTTTCATGCATTCACTTGATTTAAATTTACTGAAGAAAAATATCTAAAATTTTCAGTTATTCAAAGTCGTGTTCTTAAACAAATAAAAATTAATATACATTAATTTTTACTTTTCAATTTTTGAACCCGATAAGATATAAGATATAAATTCAGTCTCCTACAGGCCAGTCGATGAACGTTGAAAGCCACTTAGCAAAACCAAGAGATTGCAGCTCAAATATTGAAAAACATTAGGACGTACAGTTAACAGTGAATGGTTATCGGATTCCGCTTTTATGGTTTGCATAAACGCTCAGTTATGTCTGCTACAAAGTATTTACAAGCATATTGTAAAGCTACTGAAGAGAATTTTAAAGGAGAAGCATGTAAAAATATAGTTCTGCACTTGAGTCTAAATGATCTTTATACAGGGATTATGTTCGTACCACATGATATGGCTTTCTAGTAATAAATATTATTACAAATCACATCAGCCAATTTCTTTTCGAAATACGTAACGTTATAGCTTGTTTTAGGCAATTTCATTTACGCTTTAAAGTAAGCTCACCTTGAACTGCTAATATTCCAGGAAAATCCTCAAATTCATCTAAATTTAAGACGCCAAAAGCTCCAGTCTGTACAAATTGTATTGCTCAGGCGAGAGTGAAATTTCTTTGTACAGCTTTAGATACCGTGTCTGTCACTTTTTGTTCTCCTGGGTGACTTGAAAACGCTCGACATTTCATATGTCTGTTTGTTTGTTCGTAAGCTGGGGTTGTTGTGATAAAAAGAACGCAAGTTTGGCAATATTTGCTGATGGTAAATAGTGACGAAGAAACGTTTTCATTCGAGCGACTCATTTATCATGCGAAAGGTTTTCAATATTTTATGATGTGGTTTACAAGATGTGCGTGGATTTGTAATGTCACCCAATCATCGCCAGCACCAATACAATGCCAAGAAATTTCACAGCAATTATACTTAATAAAACAAAAATATCATATAACAGTGTTATAAAGCAGTGAGTGTGTGAAAGTGAAAATTGCCTTTTTTGGATTCAGATTCGGATCAGTCATATAATGGATAATTTTGATTCGAAAATTCGATTTCTCAGTTCAGTGTATGGCACTTATAAACTGGGCTCTTCCATACGGACAAATTAGCTATTACAAATTTTCTATAACAGATGTTTTTTCTCCGTCTGCACTATCAAATTTCCATAAGACAGATGCATTTGTCATAAGAGACTTGGTCAAATTTTCTCATTCACGCGATCGAACCGAATATTTGTCGAAGAATTAAAATTTGTCACGGAAAATTTGATCGTATGGCCGGACCTAATTAACTGGAAATAAATTGGCTTGTTTGGCCTTAATGTGAGATTGGAAGTTCAGTTATGAAAGAAATGGTATTTTTTAAGAAATCAGTTGTATTTTCTTTTTCTTTCTTTTCCTTTCTTTTCTTTCTTTTCTTTCTTCCTTTCCCTTTATTTCATTTCTTTTCCTTTCCTTTCCTTTCCTTTCCTTTCCTTTCCTTTCCTTTCCTTTCCTTTCCTTTCCTTTCCTTTCCTTTCCTTTCCTTTCCTTTCCTTTCCTTTCCTTTCCTTTCTTTTCTTTTCTTTTCTTTTCTTTTCCTTTCCTTTCTTTTTCAAATTGCCTCCTCACCATTTGTTTCACTCCGGATGCCGAGACAAATCTCGAACATTTCGAACTTAAACAGGTATCTTATTTCCGTTAAAATCTCTTGTATGATCGAGAGTTTCTCATTAATGTTTTCGTTACATCTTAAATACTTTCGTGTTTTACAAAGTCTCCTTTATTTCAGGATTTTGGACTCTTTTTTCGGCTTTTTTTCCATGAGTCATATGATATTTTCATTTCATTTTGTATCTTCTTTCTATCTCTACAATTTCATTTTCTTTCTTTAATTATTTTCGTGTTCTTTTTGCTTTATTTATTTATTCATTTTTCGGGTTTCGTTTTGTTTGATTAGTTCCTCCATTTGTTTGTTTGGGATACCTGCGTTTTATACAAGTCTTAGCCCCCACGCGGCCACGGTACATTATTCCAGCGGCTTACACCATATGCGCAAATTTCCAAATTCTACTGCTATTCTGCGCATACGAAGGAAACCGGCAAAAATAGTTTGGAAAGGATGGTAAGTTTAGTTAGAAAATCCTTTATCATCTTACTCATTTCAAGTTCTTTTATAACTTCCCTTGACCTATAACTTTCAAAACTACTATTCTAATCATTCAAGATGTTATTTTGAAAGTTCGTGTCAAAATAAAGACATTTCTAACGCCAAAACTTGATGCATGTTTTTCGCAGCAACCTGGTATAATTCTATTGAAGGAGGGAACCGATTCCTCTCAAGGAATCCCTCAACTTATAAGCAATATAAATGCCTGCCAGTTCATCGCAGATGCTGTACGTACGACGCTGGGTCCAAGAGGAATGGATAAACTTATGGTTGACAACAGAGGTGTGTACTTCGCGAATTGGGTGTTGTACAATTTTGACAACTACTGCACGTGTCTTCCTTTTTTCTCGTCAGAATTTTACTGTGGGAGATTCTGCTAGCAGGGAAGTGAGGGCGAGGCGAATTTTCGATTATTAATGGTGTTTTGAACACTTTGTAGGAAAGTCAACGATCTCTAACGATGGGGCGACGATAATAAATCATTTAGACATTGTTCATCCAGCAGCGAAAACTTTAGTCGACATCGCTAAATCGCAAGATGCTGAAGTAAGTAGCATAATTTTTACTACAGCTTTTCCAAACATTTGTATAAATTCGTTGTATACTGTATTTAAAGTGATATGTGAATGTCAACAATATAAGCACATGCAACATAAACACCAGGCTCTGACTGTTACAGAACAACTAAAACAGCTTTTTCTGTGCTCCGTTCAGTAAGCTTAATACAGCACTCAGGAAGTGATGAAAGCACGAAAGAAGTGTGAGGAGAACACGAGCCGTAGGCGAGTGCTCTCCATACTTCTTGAGTGCTCTCGGCACTTCCTAAGTGCTGTAATACTGAACGGAGCACGGAAAAAGCTGTTCTATTTGTTTTATTGTATATTTTGAAGTAAATATTCAAGGGAAAAAGTTCGATTTTCTCCGTACAAAAATTTAAAAAGTGTGCGCGCGCGGTCAAGCTCACGCTGCTGACATCAGAACTGTGCTCCGTTCTCTGATAAAGCACAGCTGTCAGCCAATCAGAGCGCATGTATCGACAAGCGTATATAATAATTAACAAATAGAACAGCTTTTTCTGTGCTCCGTTCAGTAAGCTTAATACAGCACTTAGGAAGTGATGAAAGCACGAAAGAAGTGTGAGGAGAACACCAGCCGTAGGCGAGTGCTCTCCACACTTCTTGATTGCTCTTGGCACTTCCTAAGTGCTGTATTACTGAACAGAGCATGGAAAAAGATGTTCTATTTGTTTTAATAAATGAGAGAAATGACAATGCCTTGTAGAAGATGAGTTGTCCTTGGTAGCTTTGATAACTCTTTTTTTTATTGTCCATTGGAATAGAAAACCAAAGAGTTTTCCTAGCTACTAGGGGCATTCAGCTTTATATAAACATTGTGTTTTGTGTTATGCAATCTTCACAGAGTAGTGCAACTAGACTGGCATTATAGGCAGGGGCGTAGTGAGGCCTGAGCAAAAGGGGGAGCAGTCAATGGAAAGGTTATATTTCAAGGTCCAGTTCCTGCCAAAATATGCTAATTTCCTAATTTCCCTAGGGAGAACATTTTGGGACAAAAGCACAAGGGAATTTGTCCAGCATTGAGAAACAAAAACAAATTTCATCCAAGTGCGGAGTATACTTGAGATAACATTTGAATATTGTGAATTAAATTAAAAGTAAAATGTTAAAGTGACATTGACATCATCGTTCAGATGAAGTGATATCATTGACATCATCCTTCAGATGAAGGCTTAAGTTCAAAACTTTAGGGGGGCAATTACCCCCCTCCCCCATACCCCCCTCACTGCACCACTGAGTATAGGAGCTCATGTAGTAGTCCTGTTACACATTGAGTGAAACCTTCATAAGGCGATGGTCAGATTACAAGCATAGTGGATAAGAACTTCAGGATGGGATGGCTATATATCTCATGCAGTACAGCAACATCATTGCAAGCATTGTATCAAGCAGTTGACTAATTAGGACTTCTTTTGTTTTCTAGGTTGGTGATGGTACCACATCTGTTGTTCTCCTAGCTTGTGAATTCTTAAAACAAGTCAAAGCCTTTATAGAAGAAGGAGTTCATCCACAAATTGTAGTCAAAAGTTATAGAAAAGCTGCCAACTTGGTAAGTGAACAACATTTTTCCTTTACTTGCTTGTCACATGCGATGTAACTGATGAGTGAGGTGATTCATTAAGAAGAAGAAGTGTTGAGTAGAAGCCTTTTATTAAGATTAGTCTTCCTTCTGCAGTTTTATTCCATTTTTCTCCTTCTCCACTCTAGGAAGACTAATATACCAAATTTTTATATATCAATATTTTTTGCCCTGATATTAGAATGTTTTATAACTGTAGGCAATCAAAAGAATCAAAGAATTAGCTGTTCCTGTTAAAAAAGATGACGAAGAGTAAGTACTCCACCTACTGTATAACAGACATCCACTTATATATACACCTCATTATTCCTTGAAACTGTTTTATACAGCATGTGTTACAGGTGAATTTTGAAATCAGGTGAATCTGGATTCGACTAGGTAAATAATATTTTGAAATTCACCTAGGTTATTTGTTGTCACAAATGGAATTTGTACGTATGGTAAGGGTTCCATGTGAACAGCATGTCTAGGTCAATTTTTTAACTGGTCAAAAATTTGACTGGTCACATGTGAACAATAGCCTGAATCAAACAGCTGATTTTGAAAACATTGTGCTGTTAAACAGTATAAAGGGAGAAGAGGGTGCACTGTCTGCCCCATGAAAGAACATTTTTTGATGTAGAAGGTACATATGTTGAATATTATTATTTTTCTTTATAACAATAATTATTCTCTTTCATTACAGAGAAATGCAAAAATTACTTGAGAGATGTGCAGCCACAGCAATGAGCTCCAAACTGATTGCCTCCTCCAAAGACTTCTTTTCCAAAATGGTAGTTGATGCTGTACTTCATCTAGACGAGCTTCTGCCCCTCAACATGATAGGAATTAAAATGGTTTCAGGTGGTGCTCTAGAGGACTCCATGTTGATCAAGGGTGTGGCCTTCAAGAAAACTTTCTCTTATGCTGGTTTTGAAATGCAACCCAAAAAGTACAAAGATTGCAAGATTGCACTGTTAAATGTAGAACTTGAACTCAAAGCCGAGAAGGAAAATGCTGAAGTTAGGCTTGATAATGTTGAGGTGTGTTGAGAAACATGATGTCATTGCCATTGGATAATATGTTAATGGCTCTAAAGAAAGTCTGATTGCTATATTTAACTTTGTCTTAATTATTTGATTATTTAGTCAACATTTTTGTTTTTTATACCTAAAATACTTAGTCATTGTTGACTCAAAATGGCTTAGCATGGTCATTATTGACTGTGTATTAATTTCAATTCTCTTGTTTTTTGTATCCTCAGGAATATCAGAACATAGTAGATGCTGAGTGGGACATCTTATATGACAAGTTAGACAAGATTCATAAAAGTGGTGCCAAAGTTGTGTTGTCTAAGTTACCCATTGGTGATGTTGCTACTCAATACTTTGCCGACAGGTAAATTTTATTTACAAGGATTTTGCATTGTGGACTGAGCCATTCCATACTATGTCAATAATAATAATAATAATAGTGAACTTTATTTAAAGAAGGTTTAAAAATACTTATAAAGTATATCAGTTTAGCGTAGCAAATCTTACACTGGGTCTTAAATACCATGATGTCTAAAAAGCATTCAAAATTCCACCATAACCATACCATGTTGTGACCTTGCCATTTTTGTAATCATACAAAAACTTTATTGCCCATTTGTGCTGCTCTTGTTTCAGAGATATGTTTTGTGCTGGACGAGTGCAAGAGGAAGATCTCCTTCGTACCATGAAAGCTTGTGGTGGTGCAATCCAGACATCAGTAAACAGTATGACCGATGATGTACTTGGTCGCTGTGAATTATTTGAAGAGAATCAAATTGGTGGAGAGAGGTTAATAATCATTCACTTATATTATGACTCAGTTTAATGAAAGGCCTTTACAATAGGGTTTTCTAGAGAATTTTTAACTGGTAACAGAAATATGTCTATAAGTGGTTGAAGGCAGGTCACCTTGTGGGTGTTAAATCACAAACATTTTATAAATGCATAACACCTCATTTTGTTTCTTGCCCTTTAGATATAACGTCTTTTCTGGCTGCCCTGAAGCAAAAACCTGCACTATTATCCTACGAGGAGGAGCCCAACAGTTTATGGCTGAAACTGAGAGATCATTACATGATGCTATCATGATAGTCCGCAGAGCTATCAAGAATGATTCAGTTGTCGCAGGTGGTGGAGCCATAGAAATGGAATTAAGCAAATACTTGAGAGATTTCTCTAGAACCATTGCAGGCAAGGAGCAGCTTTTGATTAGTGCAATGGCCAAGGCATTTGAGATTATACCAAGACAGTTATGTGATAATGCTGGATTTGATGCAACAAATGTCTTGAATAAATTAAGACAGAAGCATTTTCAAGGTGAGTTACAGAAACAGACATGCCGTGATCATGTCAGTGCTGTAATGTCTATAAAAATTCAAAATTCATTCAAAATTCCTACCATAACTGTGCAGTGACCGTGTCCTTTTCCAAGTCATACAAAATCGGCTCTAGTATGGTGTAAATCAAGACTGTATATTATTGTGCAGTAAAAAACAAAGAGGAACGATTAATATATGTTGTTCTTATGAAGACTATTTCCAGAAATCTCCTTTTTTATTTAAAACTTTAATTTTTACTAAGTGATCGATTTTGCATGCTGATGTTAAATACCACAATTACAAAGTACTGTTGTTTCCAGTGGCAGATCTAGAGCTCCAAGTGTCCCATGAAAACCCCTTTATGAAGCCAACAACATGTTTTAAAATAGCATAATTCAAGAGCATTATAAAGCAAAGATTCCCATACCCACTAGAGGCACCCCACCCCCAGGCTTTAAGCAAGAGGCCCCAAGTTTAATCCCACATGAGTGCACATTTGCTTCATCTTCTCTCTACTGACAGTCCTTTGTATTTCTGTAGGTGGTTTATGGTATGGCGTAGATATCAACCGAGAAGACATTGCCGATAACTTTGAAGCCTGTGTATGGGAGCCTGCAGTTGTTAGAATCAATGCTATTACTGCAGCCTGTGAAGCAGCCTGTCTTATATTATCAGTAGATGAAACCGTTAAGAATCCTAAGTCTGGTGATGGAGGTCCACCTGGTGCAATGCCAGGAATGGGTAGGGGAAGAGGGCGTGGTCGACCAAGATAGTTCTATAAGCTAAATTAGTTCAATGCTGCAAATATATTGCTTCAAGATAGGCTTTTAATGAACAAATTACACCTTTGGTCACAGACTGATACTCAAAGATTTGCTTGAATGAGGTGTACAAGAATCATTTTAAAAGCTTTGTGAAGAACACTGTCAGTAGACAGATGATGAGTGTTTAAAATACTATTAAAATGTGTGTCATTATCAATGTGTCTTTGATGATTGCCAAGCATGCAAACATTTTGTTTAACAGACTGTGGGAGGGCAATTCCAAATTCTTCCCTTCTATTAACTCGGAAAGTTAATTAATGCCTACTACATATTAATGATTAATATGTATTTATATATTTCTCTTGTATGATTTTTGGGTGTGGCGCGCGACACTTGATTGTGCGTGCACCAGGTAGCGATTGATTTGAATGTTTTTTTTCGTGCATTTTTTGCCATTGTAAACATTCTTTTTCGCTTCCCCTGAAGATGTGTCGGTGACACGAAAGCTTGGGATATACACTTGTAATTCCTCAAATACATTGAAGAGACAAAAAGCCCTTTGTCATTCATGTACCAACCATGTACCAGAGATCGATTGATTGTCCAATCTAAGCAACTTACGAAAAATTATTGTCAAAATGGTTGTCGCATTAACATTGCAAAGAATTTGTTAGTAAACATAAAGTATCGCTACTTGTGAGACAGGACCTAGCCTAGGTGCCAAAATTTGCGTGCTGGGTCAAGCATCTGTCGAATGAAGTGGCGCAACGTGAAATTGGCTGCAAGTGGACAAGTACTTGGCTAGTTTATCCCTCGCTGGTCCGCTTTGTCGGATTACCGTTTTTTTCGTCGAATAATCGAGTAGAGGGATAAAGGCAAAGGCTAAACTACCTTGTCCTGAGTAGGATTGGGCATCTGCTACTCGGGGACTGGCATGGCCTGTTCATCCATATGTTCGCCTGTGTTAAAAATTTTGGGTTGCTCAAAAATAATTTGCAGGTACGGGCTTGTAGGTTGGCCCCTAGGTTGGATACGCCCCTGTACGCCTTTCAAATAATATCCATTTAAATTGAGGATGGGAAGGGATAGCTATAGCGTACCGAAGGATCAGAAAACGAGTTAGCTCGAGTGAAAGGGTTTATAACCTACTGTCATGTCAACGACCCCTTAGTCTATCAAAGATCAGTCAAGTCAAAACTACTAATAGGCGGCTTTTATTATCAAACTTTAAGAAGTAAACAATAACAATATTGCTTCAAATGATGTGTT
The DNA here is from genome assembly GCA_029948255.1 of Telmatactis stephensoni. NCBI lineage: Eukaryota > Metazoa > Cnidaria > Anthozoa > Actiniaria > Isophelliidae > Telmatactis > Telmatactis stephensoni. The sequence continues at coordinate 457,365 of JALIZF010001682.1, read as the reverse complement.
TGAGATTATGAAATGTTTTCAAGGTCATACATACAGAAATCATAATAGGCCAAATTTAGTAACGTCACCGAACGAGTTTTTTATATAATTTTCGGGTGTGACGTTTACATGGAGACCGGGACAATAATCCATTTAATTACATTTATTTGATTTTTCAATCGCCCATGTAAACGAACCCTTAGACCCCGTTTACATGAAGCGAAGGCAAGATATTCCTTGTAGTCAGAATAACTCTTTTTAGTCCAGAAATGGTGCAGAATTGCGTGTTCAAATTTGTGTAAAAAGCATGAAATTTGGCACACTGATAGAGGTTCATGTCGTGAGTAATTCTGGAGGTGGAGCCACGCCCAGAAATCAATTACTTACATATCGATAGGCATGGAATTAATAATCTCATGCAGAAACAAAGAAAAAGAGCATAATTATAATTGTAATAAGGTAGAGGAGGCTGGATAATTAGTACTGCCAAATTTCATGCTTGTTACACAAATTTGAACAATTCTGTACCATTTTTTCCGGACGATTTTGCTTTTTTTTTCCGTGAGGACACAAAAATCAAAAGAGTTATTTCACTAGTGACACGTACTATCCACAAATATATAAATAAAGTTAAAAACAAAGAAATAGCCGACTTCAGAGATACGCTTGCCACATACACAAGTACAAACCGAGGCTACGTGCATAAAGCTTAGTCATTCGTATATAACAAGACAAAAGTTCGAGTTCAAGTTCAAGTTTATTTGCCATGCATTTCGTACAAATATAAATACGTTGATAAATAATAATAATATATTGATATTTAGAATTCAAATATACAATACATATATATTGAAAATTAAAATATAATATGGCGAGGAGACTTGGCTGAAACCAAGTTTTAGCACGTAGCCTCGTTCTAAATCCTTTGTATAAGGCAGGTGAAGCATATCTCGGAACTGGGCTATTTCAATACGTCCTGATAATATATAATATATAATATATAATATATAATATATAATATATAATATATAATATATACCGAATACATCTGATTCAAGGTTCCTTGAAACAAAGGAATATTCATAATATAAGTACAATAATTTATAGGTACCCTTTACTTTAAAGGAACTTATACGCATGCGCAGCATGTCACTCGGTATGATCACATGACCATGCAATTAGATTTCAAGCGCACTCTGCAATTCATCGATATTGTGAGAAATTTCGTAGAAGAAGTCAAAATGCATCTCCTTTAAGGTTTTCCAAGAACGAATTTGGTTGACGGTAAGTGCTGTCTTAAACTTTGTCTGAAAAATAAGGATAATTCTATTTAATAGAGGAACGAATCTTGATCATCAAAAAGAGCGGATTGGGGGGGGGGGGTGCAGGGGATGTGCACCCCTCCTGAGTCAACTTTGGACCGTTTCCTTCTCGATACTTTTCCTAAATATCCTCTGGATCTTATGGAAAGTTTTTGATTTCTGTCATAATGTTGTACGTCCTCCTGAAGATAACCAAATACTAATGCTGGGATGTACCCCTCAACTAATTATTAGTAACGAGCTCGCATTATCACCGTATAGACCCATATGACAATGTATAGGTCAGTAAGAGGAGAAGAGTGGAACATTTGATGAAGGAGTACAATTATTCATACTATTGCAAACTTACACGTTTGTCTGTAAATTAATTGTCTATAAAGGCTTATTATTGATTACTAGCACTACACTTTCGATTCAGTTCTCCTTATTTTTTGTTAGGTATATCTCAGATCCCTTCCCTTTCTTTCCTTTCTTTTCCTTTCCTTTTCTTTCCTTTCCTGTAACGTATTTTGAGTTCTAATTCCATACTGAGTACTTCACATTGTGTTCTATGTGTTGTATATAGGTTTTCAAATACCGGAGTATATTTCCTCCCATCAGGATCCCTGTAACTCACCTTGTACCAGATGACGTTCTTGTTTATCGCTTTACGGGTGACTCGAAGTACTTTTGGATAACCGCTTTTACCTGTGATTTTCTTATACTGCGAACACAAATGAAAGCAATATAAATAAAACATTACGCGCAACAGTTAATAGGCTAGGGGTTTCTTTATTTTGCAGCAGTGCTACATGAAAAATTTCCAGCTGTTGCGTAATTGATAAAACATGCTAGGAGTACAAAACATTAACACACGAGTGTTCTTAGACCCATATTCTTTTGTGAGGAAAAAAGGAAACTTACGGTAAAGCTATTGCTAGATTAGCACGGTGAGAAAAGAATTTGAATTATATAATAATCGGTAAATGACGCGCGCTCTGATTGGTCGAGAACCGTGTGTGATCACAGTACACACGCAAAGATGACGTCATTTGAATCTTACACGCGCTCTAATTGGTTGAAATGTTCGATGAATATTGTATTTAAAAACTTGATTCCATTTTTCTGTGCGTCTGTACTCTGACTTCGTCTCGTGGCGTACTTTTTTGTTTTCACCACATTTTGATGTCATTTGTGTATCTATCAGAGCACAGACGCACTGAAAAATGGAATCTATTTCTCAAATAGACCTTACCAAGATAAGCACTACTTGTAGTGCATCTTTTGTAGAATAATAGAGATCATGAAGTTCATTGGTTACATTTCCTGAGGCTTGCTTCTCGTCAAGGTAGGCATAATGAATTGCTTTCTTGAAAACACTTATTAGTTTACATATTCTTGAGATGACAGCGGCTGCCTGTTGGAAATTAAATATAGAACCAGTCAAAGAAATGAAACTGAGCATATAATAATACAAATCTTTAATCACATGGCGTACGTCATAAATATGATTTTCAGTAGTACAGGGCTGTGTAAGAAACGAAATTATTATCATACTTCAGGGCCATACATAACCCAAATCGTTTGGGGACCGGAGGAGAGGGGAAGCGTCAGTTGTATTTTCTTAGTAGGAAATATTTGGCAAAGAGAAAGTAGCTAGGCCGGTATCCATTCTCTTAGAAGTGCGTCCTTCCTTTCACCTTCCACTCCCCTTTCCCCGACGCTCTGAGTATCCGAGGTTGACATTCCCGTAATGTTGATGATGACGATGACTGATGACTGATGATGGTGATGATGAAATTGGATAGCAATAAATACACAATACACGTGTTGATATTCCAGATTAGATATAAACTTAATAAATAACTTACAGTACTGTCCTTTTGTTCTTGCTGGGAATAATTTTTCCGTGCGATGCTAACGAGTCCCAACCTCACCACTGGAAACCGTTTAGGAATATATTCCACTGTCTAAAATACAAAAGCACACACAAGTGAGTCTATGTTGCCAAAAAACTTCCGACGTAGCCAAGAATTTGATAGTTATATAGTATACAGCTGATTGCAAAAATGTTGTGTTGTCTGAATGCTGAAAACCGCGCGCATACTGTCCGAGTCCGAAGCGCTTTGTGGGTATTGAAATTCTTCGAGGCTCGCATGACTGAGAAGGACTTCAAACCTTGCTACATGAAACTGGCATACTTCGATGTGGGGGTCGACGACCACGCAAAATATGAAATACAAAATGTCGGTAGTCGGAGGTGGTAGACTGCGCCCCTTACTCCTCCCCTCCCCCTCCCCCTCCCCTTCCCCCGTCCCCAAAACCCCGTCAGAGATAGTCGCTTATGTACAGAACCATAGGGTGTCCAAATTTTGAGTGAATGATATGGTAACTGCAAGTATTATTCAATTCTGTATGTAAGAGACATGCTCGCCGGCTACGCGCGGCTTATAATTCTTGACTGTGATAATACTAAAGGGACAATCCAAGTTTCCGCTGCTCGGTTTGAGAGAGGTCGCTTACGAGAGGTTCAAATCTGAAGAGTATACAGTGAAAACCGGGTAATACGGACACTATAAAGACGAAACGGAGTGTCCGTATTAACCGGGTGCCCGTATTAACCGGTTGTCAGTAAGGCCGGGTTCCAATGTAAGACAATGTAACAAATTATCGACTCTAGAAGCCGGTCGAGCTCGATTACAAGAATTGACATTTATCGTGAACTTTTGGCAATTTATTAAAACTGGTTGTCCAAGAGAGGTTGTCTCTTACGACAGGAGTTGGCCTAGCTGGCGCAAGTGAATCGAAGTTCCAATGTATTCAGTATTCCGTATTAGAGCAGATTTCGTATGAGTGTGAAACGGACCTCACGGTACCGTAGCCGTGTTAGTGCCATAGAAACATTCGAAGTTCTAACCCTGCCGTGACCGTGCGGTCCCGTTTTCACAGCCCTATGAAGACGTGTCTGACAAAGCTGTATATAGGTTGTATATATATATGTACTTACATATTTCTTGTATGCTTCATAGTTTAGGTCTTCAGTTTTGCTCAGCAAAATAGTCATTGTTTGAAAGAATTGTTTCTTTGTTGTGGGTTTCGATAGAGTGCCTTGGCTAACAACCAAGAGAAAGAAAAATAATGTAAAAACTGGCACGCGTCCTAGAAAAGCCATCGTGAAATTCTTGTTTTTAGCTACACTTGTTGGAACTTTGTTGACAGTAGGATCGATTGATGGTAGTAGGATTGATGGTGAACAGTAAGTCGTGATTGCTTGATTTGAAGACCGGTTTTTATATCTGTTCTTCTACATCACAAAATATATATAGTGTCTTGTTCATTTTTCTGGGAGGGACCCAAAGCCCGCGCAAAAAGAGGAAGTAGTGTTTGAAGTTTTCCCTAAGTACCATAATACTGACACACGCGCGCTCTAACATACCGACATTGTGTAAATTAGAAATCTAAAAAAATTCTAAAAAATCCCATCAGAAAAGAAAGTGACAACTCAGCTGGTTTTAAATATAATAGACAAGGTTTTAATACCATATTCTAACAAACGAATTGTTCTATTTATAATCTTGTTAAGGTATCTGGAAGTAAAGCGGAAACAAACAGTTCCTGTATTACTAATCACAACGGAAAATTTTCGTTGTAGCAAGAAAGCTTACGTTTTGAAAGTCAACGACATCAAGAAATGACTCAACTAGCGGACGTTCTAGAGCACTCGCACATTTTCATTTTTGTTTAAAAATAATCGTCAGGGCGCGTATTTCACTTACAAAAAAGTTTATGCTGATACGTAAGTTTCTGCTGCAGTGTTTAGGGTCTTTGCTTGTAGACTTTAGGGAAATCTGCATATCCAAAGGGTTTTTTTTTATGATAAAATTATTGACTGACATTCCGGGACACAAAATGTCATGCTTCTTAAATACACAAAAAAGATCATTAAGTTTTGCAAAACTTCCTCTTTGTGGATAAGCTAAATCAATCATCAAGTTCTAGTGTGAATGTCGAAATCTAGCTATTTAAGGAAAATTGTTTGGATGCAAAGTTCATTCAGTTTCTGAGAAAAATTTGATACCCCTTAGAGTCAAATAAATCAGAGTTTCACGTGCATCGCTGATGACGTCGCCTACACACACATATGATGTTCACACCGTTGACTTTTAATTCAACTATTTTTAGGTCTTTTAGCAAATATAAATAAAAGTGATTTAATGTGGTAGCATTTTAAAGTTAACTATATGAGTATTATGAAGAAATAACTCATGATTCCCAAGCTGACTGAGACAATATTACGCTGCTGACCTTTGCCGTGTAGAAATCCCAGCACAATTAACCCTCCAAACATATTTGTTTAGTCTCAACACTGTATAGACACTGTAGACACAGTGACTTAATTCTAAATAAATTCCCCTTGGATTATCAAACAATTTGAAGGATATTTTTTAATAGTTATTTTGCTCTTGAGGAGAAGAGGAGAAAAGGAAAGGAAAATATTATGTAATTTTGACATATGATCTCCAAAACTTTCAGTACTCGATCTTCGCGGTGTTTTTCACATCACATTCGAAAATAGCTAGTCGCGCGGTCACTTCCCCCATCGAGCAGATTTCTTCAGAGAAGTATTAGGAAGTCAAGCAAAAGATAAAGTTAATCCTAGTAAAACATGAACATATTGGGTTAAAATGAATGTACTGTCCATTACTAATAAAAGTATTTAGAGACCACAGGATGGCGATACCAAGTACGTGACGCTGAATACATGAATGGAATATATTAAATGTAAAAAAAACTTTGCTGAAACTCTTCAAAGCTTTCGCTTGCCCCTTTTGTCTATCGCCGATCTGATGAGTGCACTGTGAATTTATTTCAGGAGCTTTTACTTTCGTCTTACTGGTATACAGGTTATATTTTCGCGACAAGTACATCAGTCTGTTAGAACAGGGTGATCTCCTTGATTTTTGTTGTATTTTGGATTACAAAGAAGAAGAAGAAGAAGCAGAAGTAGAAGCAGAAGCAGAAGCAGAAGAAGAAGAAGAAGAAGAAGAAGAAGAAGAAGAAGAACCTTAATTTTACAAGCAACCTTTTTTAAGATTGATGATTTTATTTTCACAAGAGCAAATGAGTTAAGAGAAGGAATCCCCGTGACCGTTTGATGCTATTTTTAGAACCTCGTCACCATGACCGCGCGGATGTGAACCTGAGCTACTTCTTTCTCCCTCCGAAGTACTTGCTTCTTCCTCTGAAATATCACCTTCTTCAAGTTCTTCCTCTGAACTACCACATTCGGCTTCCTTTGACCTCCCACTTTCTTCCTCAGAACTACTAATTTCTTCCTCCGAACTTGTTTCTTCCTCAGATACACTTGTTTTTTCCTCTTCCAAACTAGTTCGACTTAACCAAGACCATTTTCGAAGATTTTTTGTACTTCATTTGCCCTTTTTCTCAAGTTTAAACTCTTTTTCATCGACAAACGTTATACACCCTTTTTCAGACATTGTGAAATGCGAAAGCTCGCGCGCTCTCGATCAATCAGATTCACTCTAAAAATAGCATCAAACGGGGCATATGATTGTCCAAAGACCTAATACGCGCGATCCCTTCTCTTACCTCATCTTCTCTTGATTTTCAGTACAAGCAACTCCTAGATCTAGAAACTATTGCATGGTTTACTATCTCTAGGCGATAACTTGTTGCGATTATCAATCAAATCAAATTAAAATCAAATTTTTGTTTATCACACTCATTCACACTCGCTACTACTACATTCAATATACTCTACATAAAACACTCAACTCACAGCATGCTGATTTTTGCTGAGGGAGGAAAAACCGGAGAACCCGGGAAAAACACCCTCGTGACATGGTAGAGAGCAACACATCAAACAAACTCATTCCGTCATCACGATCATGACGTAACTGATCGAGACCAAATTGTCTCAGAACCCTCCCGCCACTCCCGATAATTTATCGGGACTTAATTTAACTTCAAGACTTTCAATATTCATTCAGAGTTTCAACTGCGACTTGCGGCAAATGTTTCTCATTGGGAAAAGGACCGGACGTTGATGTCCTTCCTCCGAAAACTCTTTGGTCTTCCCGGAAGAGTGAACTGAGGATACTGCCGATGGGGTTGCTAATTCCCGCTAGTATTTTTCCGCCAACTTTTTTAGCTCGCGGCGATCCTGCTGATTACGTAAGGATGATCATGACGTCATAAGCAGGTTAAAAATCGCGAAATGAAACCGTCGCTGATTTACAAAAATAAGCGTAAAATCTGCAAAAACTGGGAAAATTTTCTTTATGGCTCTTATTTAAAGGCAGAAAAATTAAGGTTAACAACCTTTATAGAAACACTAATCGAAAGTTGAAAAATACATCACAGTCGCTTTGCCAATCAACGTGTCGCCAATTGCACTCAGATGAACGAGGTTGAAATCGACAATTTCAAGCAAGGATGGCACAGTTGGTTAGTGCGCGGCCTTCGGTGCGAGAGGTCCCTAGTTCGATCTTCAGTGACCTCACATCCTTGTTTCAACTTCTTTCCTTTCTGTGTAGCTTTAATTAGCTTTAAATACCCTTAAAACGGAGCACTGATGGAGAGAGGGGAGTAAAATGAGCGCACCGTCGACCTCAAGTTTATCAGTTACCAAAATTACTGTCACGAGTTATCGACGTAAAATATGGTCGTTTACTTTACTTTACTTTACTTACAATCTATAAAGTATTTTACAACACTTGATACTAATCTCGCGATCTGATTGGTTGATTAGAGTGTGTCAATAAGAGGACAGACACACTGCGAACGCGTTTCGACGCGCGCGCTCGTTTTGTTGCCCATGCCAGTTTGAAACTGAGGATTTTTTAACTTTTATCTCAAATAATTTTTGTAGAAAACATTGCGCTCGTGATTCCACTTGAGTTTTGAACATTGTATGACGTCAAGAGTGTGTCAATAAGAGGACAGACAACTCAAAACCATCTTCAATTTGTTAAATAGAATCTTAGAATCCTTCTCTAAGACTGGACGAAAAATTGGATTTGCTACCCTTTACTGGGGTAGCAAATGTGGTGCAAATATGTTGTAAACCGAATACAAATCTGGTAAATACCGCATTTGTTCTGCAACCGATTAGCAAATGCTGTATTTACCGTACCAGATTTGTATTCGGTTTACAACATATTTGCACCACATTTACTACCCCAGTAAAGGGTAGCAAATATAATTTATGCAGTTATATATTTCAATCTAATGTTTTCATGTATTGTCTCTCACTTCTTGCTATATTTCATGAATTGTAATCCATTGGCCTGCCTTGATTAGTTTTTACTATTTGCAGGCCATTGGAATGTTTTAAAAATCTGTACATATATATAAGTAAAATGAATAAATCGGCTGAATCTGAAATCTGAAATAAGTCAAGCAGGTTGCCATTAAAGTACGAGTATGAAAATATAATGAAACTTCGCTATTCATTACAAAACGCTAAATATTAGGTACAAACAAGAAATTTATTAATAGATATGAATAAATTAAAGTACAAATCGGCAGCAAAAAGCCGCAATCTAAGTATTTAAAAACTGAGAAAGACAAGAAAGGAAAAGAAAGAAAGAAAAAGAAAAAGAAAAACCGAAAAAAAGAAAGAAAAAAATCTGCTATCGACGAGGCTCGAACCTCTATCACCTAAATAGGCACCCCCCGGAAACTAAACTGGAGAATAAAAAAATGTCGAAAAATAGCACAAAAGAAAATAAATTTTGGGACGATTCTCCCGAGACATTCTATGAAGCTGAGACATCGAATCGACTTACGTTACGGATGAAGATTTCGGCCCCATCCACGCTATCCCGGTGCTACATATTGCAGTTGACTTAGCCCGAAGGCCAGGGAGGGAGACGATATCCGGACCCTAATCCATACCTTTAGATATCACCTTAGACCGCTGCGCTACTTAGACACTTAATGTATTTAATGTCTAATTGGGGTAGTCTATTCGGCGAAGTTTCATTATAATGCTAATATGTTTGTCTCGATCAAGTCAAGGGAGATATCAGAACCAATCAAAGTCCAGAGTACGTCCAAAGAATGATTTGAATCCTCGGGGATTTAAAGATAAATATAGGAGATAAATAAATGAATAAATTTTTGGTGAACATTTTTAGTACGTCAATGAAGTCGTTTGGTGGATGAATTATCGGTAAGAAACCATGCACATTTCCAACTTCACGTGGACTAGGAGCTCATCATATTAAACCAGAGGAAGGTTTGTTATTAGTTATTTGTTTGTTGTAAGTTTGTTGTAAAAAAAGCAAGAAAACCCTCTGATACGATACTCTGACCGCTTCTCAGCTGTACCGCTTATTTCGTACAAGTATGCTTCTTTGTCGAAGAGTATTTTTACAAATATATATCTTATCTCAATTGACTATACTATTTAACGACAATTATGTCTCTGTTACTTGAAAATTCTGATCTAAAACTGAATTTCGCAAAGAATTCCGCGATTTGACAGAACAACTTTATATGGTAAACATTTACATTTCGTGAAACGCGCCAGGCCATACCCGCCCTTTACGGCTGAATTACTCTTCAAAATGATATGGGATATATTTATTGTATTTATCAAGCTTTACCTTAGCTTGAAAAGAAAGTTATTGATTCCTAAATTAGATACTGATAGATATAAATCATTTACTATTCAACTGATTCAACAGTTCGAACACTTTTCATCTTCAGCTTTGCGCGGTCTGCGCCAAAATGACTAATCCCCAGTCCCCCTCAAGCGGCTCATTACGTATCGGATAGCGGTAACTACCATGAGAAGACGCAAGCGAAACGTCGAATGGCGGCCGCCATGTTGAATTGGAGTTGATAAAAAGTCATCTAAACTGTTATAAATCTCTGTCTAAATCGACTCAAACTTACAAGATAACTTAATCAACTTGTGCTAAGTTGTTTAGACTATCAACATGGCTGATGCCACGGCTAGGTCGCGTCAGTACGAATATAAAGAGGTGAGTATAATTTAAGCTAAAAACACGTGCAAAAGCGTTTGTAAAAGTTCTATCAAAAATCTCGTTAATGACTATTATCTCGTACTTTCATTGAGTTTATTTACGTCTAAGTTCTACAAAAGCTCCATAAAGCGAATTCTTGACTGAGACTTTCTTCTATTTTGCAGAATTCCAATCTTGTATTGCAAGCGGACAGGTCGTTGATTGACCGTCGTAGTCGCGATGAAGCGACCGGTGAAGTCGTTTCCCTTGTTGGCCACTTGGGTACAATTAGGATGGGTGACAAGTATGAACGTACCAAACCACCAGCTAACACTGAAAGAAAAGCAAAGTTAGTAAATGTGATTAGATTAACCCTACACCTGATTTTTTTTCACTAAAGCATGTAAGCTTGTGTTGTAAGCTTATGCATACACTCTCTAGCTCGATGCACACTGTAATGTACTGCTTGTTGTCTTTTCACTAATAAACATAAGCACAAGCAACATACACAGACTCAGTAATGTACTGCTCATTAGCAGTGCTTGTCTTTTCACTAGTGACATAAGCATAAGCACCAGCAACATACACAGACTCAGTAATTTACTGCTCATTAGCAGTGCTTGTCTTTTCACTAGTGACATAAGCATGAGCACAAATTACATACACCCACTCAGTAATGTACTGCTCAACAGCAGGGGGCCAGTCAAATATCTTACATACTGTGACAAGTTTCAACATATCATGTACTTTTGTTCTTCAATAGGAGACAAAAATTGTCAGAGAAAGAAGAATTCAGCAAGTTGAAAGGAAGTACATTGTTATCTGATGACATTGAAGACCTTGCAGGCATTCAGTATCGACCAAAAACCAGGGAGAGCAAAGCAACTTATGAAGTTTTGCTGACTTTCATACAAGCTGCCATTGGTGACCAGGTAGATTCATTAGTTTTCTTTATTATTCAGTGTGACAAGCCTCTAGAGATTGAATTTTCTTTTGTTTTCACTCCAAAACAAAACTAATAACATTTGCAGTTTCAATTTTTTTCTACTGTTGAAAATATATGATTGTATAGATACATGTAACAAGCCTAAATTAAGTTACAGCTGAACCTCCGCTACTGGACACCTCCCACAAGCAGACAGCAACCCTTGATCCCTTCTCCTAACAAACTCTATTTTTTAACCTCTCATACATGTACGTGGACATGTCTCCTCAGTAGACACCAATTTTGGCCTCGAGAATTTTGTCTGCTGAATGGAGGTTCAACAGCTGTACATTACTACATTGAGAAGAGCAGTATTTCTTCCATCTGTTTATAAGATGACAATTGCAAAGATTGTTACCAGCAATAAAAAGTGCACAAATTTGTTTCTACAAAATGGGGGGGGGAGATGCTTTTCCAAAAAAAATATAAAACTACTACTAAAAATTAGTGCCACATGATGAAAAATGGTTTGTCAGGTTGAATAGGGAAAACATCACAAGATTGATTAGGTCTACTGTTTTGATAATGTACATTGCTGTTGAATTCTAACCAGTACTATTTGTTGTAATTCAGCCTCGTGATATCCTTTGTGGAGCTGCTGATGAAGTTTTAGCTTGCTTGAAAGAAGAGAAACTCAAGGTGAGTTTTGTGAAAAGTTAAATGTCCAATAATGGAGACCTCATAAAGCTCATATAAGCAGACACCTCCCATAAGCAGACACCTCCCATAAGCAGACACCTCCCATAAGTAGACACCTCCCATAAGCAGACACCTCCCATAAGTAGACACCTCCCATAAGCAGACACCTCCCATAAGCAGACACCTCCCATAAGCAGACACCTCCCATAAGCAGACACCTCCCATAAGTAGACACCTCCCATAAGCAGACACCTCCCATAAGTAGACACCTCCCATAAGCAGACACCTCCTATAAGTAGACACCTCCCATAAGTAGACACCTTCCATGAGCAGACATCTCCCATAAGCAGACACCTCCCATAAGCAGACACCTCCCATAAGTAGACACCTCCCATAAGCAGACACCTCCCATAAGTAGACACCTTCCATGAGCAGACATCTCCCATAAGCAGACACCTCCTATAAGTAGACACCTCCCATAAGTAGACACCTCCCATAAGTAGACACCTCCCATAAGTAGACACCTCCCATAAGTAGACACCTCCCATAAATAGACACCTCCTATAAGCAGACACCTCCCATAAGCAGACACCTCCCATAAGCAGACACTTCCCATAAGCAGACACCTCTGATAAGCAGACACCTCCTATAGGTGGATCTTTGTTTACAGTTTTTGCTCATTAGAATAGGCATTTCTCTTTTCAACCAAATAAACACCAAATCACCTCTGAATATTAAAAGGGCATGGCAAAACTAGCTTTCTTTGGAAATTTGAACGTGGCAAAAGCAATAGTTTTTGCGTGATGCAGTTTTAAAAACTCTAAATTTTACAGAGAATATAATTATGGGCTCATTAGCGCTTTTGCCACCCAGAAATTTGAAAGTAAATTTGAAGCTGGATATCTCGCACAATATTGCATGCAAAGAGCTGAAAATTTCGTAGATAACTTATATTAAAAAGCTCTTAAAAGTTTTGGACTCAGTTTGTAATTTTATCGATTTTAAACTGTATGCTAATGAAGCAGAATGTAAACACATGACTTCAGCAAAGATCCTCCTATAAGCAGACACCTCCCATAAGCAGACACCTCCCATCGGCAGACACCTGCCATCAGCAGACACCTCCCATAAGCAGACACCTCCCATCGGCAGACACCTGCCATCAGCAGACACCTCCCATAAGGAGACACCTCCCATCGGCAGACACCTATAAGTGGACATCTCCCATGAGTCAACACCTCTTATAAATGAAGCAAAGAATCTTAGATGTAGTGATTTATTTTCTTAAACACTAACTTTATCTTTATTTAAAAGGATAAAGAGAAACAAAAAGAAATCTCATTACTTCTTGGGGTCATTCCTGATGAGCGTTATGCTTTACTGGTTAACCTTGGCAAGAAAATCACAGATTATAGTGTTGAAAGAGATTATACCAACCAAGGTAAATAAAAATAATTATAAAATATTTGAGATATAACGCACGCACTGATTGGCTGGCTTCCATGTTTATATCAGAGGACAGAGACATGGTTCGCTCAAAAAACGTTGAAAATATTTTATAAAAGCAATATAAAACGATCGCTTCTGTCTCTGTACTGTGATATAGACACTCTGGAAGATTTAGAGCACTCGAAAAGCAAGAGAAACACTCGGCTACGCCTCGTGTTCCTAAGCTTGCTTTTCTCTTGCTCTACATCTTCCATCGTGTTTATATATCACAGTACAGAGACATGCGCGCGCGTTTTATATTCCTTAATTATTAGAAAGGTATTCACTTAGGAGAGAAATGGTAGAAATGTATTCAGTTTATCAGTAGCTGTACAGGGAACTCATAGACACTTCTGAGTCTATCTGACAGGAATCAAACCTGTGATCTTCTGGATGCTTTACCACTGAGCTACAGTGGTTTGTCAGTGCCATGTATATTAAAAGCCTGTTAAAAGGCAAGAAATGCATGTCTATAAACCAGGGAGGTGTGAATAAACAAAGCGAATATTTTAGGTTTCCACAGTTTTTGTTCAAAGTTCTGAATATCATACGTGAAGTCAGAACTGACATTGAGCAACATATAATCATAAACTGGTCTAATATGATCAGTCTTGCAGAAAGATGATGGTGGGGTACATGTAGGGTAAGTGGTTAGCTTACCTATCCATGTCCACTGGATCCACCCATGAAATGTGATCACATTTTTTTATTGTATTCAACCAGATGAGGTGATTGATGAGACCTATGGTGTAGCTGTTCAGTTTGATGAAGAAGAAGAGGTAGGATTATAAAAGCCATTTGAATAATTATTAATATCAACCTTACAGCAATTATGCATCATTGTCCTTACACCAATTATGCACTCTTGAGGCACCATCCATTTTACAAGCAATTTTTCTGTACCTCATCTTGCTATGGCATTTAATACTATGCAGTGCTCAAAATCATTGTGAGAAAATGATTCCAGCAACATTTTTTTGGTGTTGTTCCACGTAATACCCTGTGATGGTTTGTGCAACTTGTTTTGCAGCACCATTGGGAGACAAGCTGCAGAGACATTGCATTGTGTGACAGCTCGACTGTACACACTACAGTTTTTCTGCAACATGTCTTGCAATGACATAAAATTCCAGTTGTTGGAATCATTAATATAAACAGGAGTATAAATTGGCTTTACATTGTACAAATAGTTGCAGCAACTTGTCGTGTAATGGTATTTGCTACAATGGTTTATGCAGCTTCTTTTTGTAATACCATTGCTAGAGCAGTTGCAAAAAAAAGGAAAAACTTATCAAACAAAAATTAAACAAAAAAGGCATCTTGTGGCATCATTTTAATGCAACTTATATTCTTCCAAAGTTCATCTCAATTTTTTTCTGATACATCTTGAGCAAGTGATTGGCTGATTTGTGCCATCTCTGTCCCAAAGATGATTGAGTGATCAGAAATACAAACAAAACAAAGACAAACAATAAACAAAAACAAAACAACCTGAGGTTAGATGTCTAGATACAGGATTTTTTTGCTGTAACATTAAAGTCTTTAAAGTCCCTATGACACATATTTTTTTATTTTCAAACTCATTTCTTTTCTGGGAATATAGTTAAGATCTTTTTATCCCATTTTGGAATACTCTATATTTTCGGAGATATAAAAGTTTCAAATTTCAAAATGCAAATGTGATGACGTCAGGGGAGTCATCATCATTAGCTTCTCATGGATTTTACTAAAAGAGGTCTTAAATTCCACAACCAGATTTTTTACTCAAACACAGGCTTTACCAACGGAAATAAATTCCAAATGAAAAAATAAGAGTATTTCAAGTCATCTTGGTTTTCTATAATAAATGATGACTCCCCTGACGTCATCAAATTTGCATTTTGAAATTTGAACCCTTTATATCTTGAAAAATATGGAGTGTTCAAAAGTAAGACAAAAAGACCTCAACTATATTCCCAGAAAAGAAATGAGTTTGAAAATAAAAAAATATGCGTCATAGGGACTTTAATTTTGATTTCTATTCTATCTGAAGGAAGAGAAAGACTTTGATGAAGTCAGAGAGTCAGATTCTGATGATGATAAAGAAGAGGGTGTAGAAGCTGATACAACCATGACTCTCCATGGTGGGGTGAGTATTATTTTTGCTATTAACATATAGCAAAATTACCATGTAGGGAGGGGAGAGAAAGACAATGACAAATTTATCATGTGACAAAAATTACTATGTACCAGAGGGTAAGTAATGAATTTTAGTATTATATCATGATTTATAAAGTATTTGAGATATAATGCGCGCGCTGATTGGCTGGCTACCATGTTTATATCAGAGGACAGAGACATGGCTCACTCAAAAAACGTCAAAACTATTTTATAAAAGCAATACAAAATGATCGCTTATGTCTCTGTTTTGTGATATAAACACTCTGGAAGATGTAGAGCACTCGGCTATGCCTCATGTTCCTAAGCTTGCTTTTCTCTTGCTCTACATCTTCCATCGTGTTTATATCACAGTACAGAGACATGCATGCGCGTTTTATATTCCTTAATTATTTTACTCAGTGGTGTATTCTGTTAAATTCAGTTGTCAGAATCACAGCAAGCATCAAGTGATGTACTCCATCCACGCCATATTGATGCATTTTGGTTACAACGTGAACTAAACAAGTACTATGCTGATGCCGAGGCCTCCAGGTCTAAATCAGAGGAAGTTCTTGAAATCCTGAAAAGTGCAAGTGATGAAAGAGAGCTTGAGAACAAACTCATGCTTCTACTGGGACATGACAAGTTTTCCTTTATCCGATTACTGAGGAAAAATCGCAGTATGGTATTGTACTGTACTTTGTTGGCGACAGCTCAGAGTGCTAAAGAGAAGAAAGAAATTGAAGAGAAAATGGAAGCTGATCCTGATTTAGCACAGATATTGCATGCTCTTACAGAGACAGACAAGGAAGATCTCATCCAGGTTTGTCCATAATTACAAACATTATTATTGACTGTAGAATAGTGTGGCACCAAACAGAGCCATCAAAGTTTGACTCATTAAGCTTCAGGACCAACCAACCAAACAAACAGTGTTCTACCATTACAAATAATAATTGTATTTTGCCTGCTACTTCTAATCAGCAGTAGTGCCTGTGAAACCTTTTGACAAGGCTGTAACAGCAGTGTAAAGAGTGAAATGACATTACATTTGCATCATATCAGCACTTTTCAGTATCTTTGATTATAAATTCTAAGCAGCAAAAACAATATGGAACAATTTCATAGAATTGTAATAATATTGCTGGATCATTCTAACAGGAAGAGAGAGCCAGAAAAGCTGCCAACAGAAAAGCTCGAATTGCTGCAGACTTAGATGCCATTGAATCAGAACAAACCCGTGGAAACAGGAAGATAATTGACCTTGAAGAGCTACAGTTTAAAGATGGTAGCCACTTGATGGCTAACAAGAAGTGTCAGCTTCCAAATGGGTCTTTAAGGAAGAAAGGAAAAGGTTATGAAGAGGTTCATGTTCCTGCTTTGAAACCCAAACCATTTGATGCTGGAGAGGTGAGGATAATAGCACTGTTTTAAAATAATAATTAATATCTGCATCATTGGCCTACTCTCCACAGTGACCAGCATTTTCTGCCTCTGCCATTGATCCTATCTGTACATTAGGACCCAATCAAATGAGAAAGCAAGGAGGCTTGTGTCGGCACAAGTTTTTAAGGTATTTCACCTCAGTTCGCAACCAGCCGTACCGAGCATTTAGATACGGCCGTTTGACTACCTTATTTTTAATCGATTTTCATCAATTTTTCAGACTTCACTGCAATAAGATGGAAATTTCTAAAACTTGTAAAAATTTCGAATTTGCTTTTTATTAAAGCAGATTTATAAGAGAAACATCAAATTTTCTGAAACCTGATTTCCGAACAAATACGATGGTACCTAGAAAAATCCAAAGTGCCACGATAAACTATAGCATATAATAAAATAAATATCTGAAAATCAGAAAAAATTTTCGAGCTGATTTCGAATAATCCGAGAAAACATTTCGGTCTTGTGACGATGAGCTCGTACGAGTGCATTCGTAAATTGCCCATTTTCTTTACAAAATATTTACTTCTGAACCTCTAATTTGCAGCGAAAGATTTGTTTGATATATGGAATGAAACTGTGAAAGTACGAAGGTATTTCTCTTCGTAATCATCGAGATTTGATTTTCTAAAGGAACTGTAGTATATTTTTCAAGTCCTCAAAAGTTTACTTTGAGCGCTATCCTGATTATTTTCAAAACTGCGCCGACGATTTTGTTCTTACTTCCTGAGCTGTTTCTTTATCATATGCAGAGCATCATCGCGAAGTTTCAATTTGATTGAAACATTTTAACTTTGTCAAAAAAAATAAAAATCTTCGCCTCAAGACGCGTTTGAGACTTCATGTTCTGTCTACACGGTCGAAAGCCCACGAAGCAGTGTTAATTTATTCAGTGTAAGTAACGCATTCCTGCATGGTAATTATTATGCTAGTCGTGTTATTTTTCCTTTTATCTAATAATGCCGAAAGTTTCTAGAGCTCATCAAATACGTCTAAAAAACCTTTCGAAAAGGGCTACAATTAATGAGAACGACAAATCTAAAGGTTTGGTTGATAGACAAGCTACGAAAAGGGATCAACTCCTTCGGTACAGGAGGGAAAAACTGAGAGCAATCAACCATCAACGACATCGTAATGGGAAAGTGCTGACCACACGTGGAAACTATTTACCTCCTGTACTTGATGAGCTCTAGAAACTTTCGGCATTATTAGATAAAAGGAAAAATAACACGACTAGCATAATAATTACCATGCAGGAATGCGTTACTTACACTGAATAATTTAACACTGCTTCGTGGGCTTTCGACCGTGTAGACAGAACATGAAGTCTCAAACGCGTCTTGAGGCGAAGATTTTTATTTTTTTTGACAAAGTTAAAATGTTTCAATCAAATTGAAACTTCGCGATGATGCTCTGCATATGATAAAGAAACAGCTCAGGAAGTAAGAACAAAATCGTCGGCGCAGTTTTGAAAATAATCAGGATAGCGCTCAAAGTAAACTTTTGAGGACTTGAAAAATATACTACAGTTCCTTTAGAAAATCAAATCTCGATGATTACAAAGAGAATTACCTTCGTACTTTCACAGTTTCATTCCATATATCAAACAAATCTTTCGCTGCAAATTAGAGGTTCAGAAGTAAATATTTTGTAAAGAAAATGGGCAATTTACGAATGCACTTGTACGAGCTCATCGTCACAAGACCGAAATGTTTTCTCGGATTATTCGAAATCAGCTCGAAAATTTTTTCTGATTTTCAGATATTTATTTTATTATATGCTATAGTTTATCGTGGCACTTTGGATTTTTCTAGGTACCATCGTATTTGTTCGGAAATCAGGTTTCAGAAAATTTGATGTTTCTCTTATAAATCTGCTTTAATAAAAAGCAAATTCGAAATTTTTACAAGTTTTAGAAATTTCCATCTTATTGCAGTGAAGTCTGAAAAATTGATGAAAATCGATTAAAAATAAGGTAGTCAAACGGCCGTATCTAAATGCTCGGTACGGCTGGTTGCGAACTGAGGTGAAATACCTTAACTTGTAGATTGTTTGATTGCTAATTTGCATCAACTTGTGGCTACTTGGATCAGCTTACGAGGACTTGTGAGCAGTTTGAGTGTCCTCAAATTTGATCACAAGTTGATGCAAGTTTTGACTTGTTCGAACAGTCAAAGTGCTAAGCTATGCAAGTTGTTGTTGTTCTTTTTTAGTCAGAATTTCTGTACACTTCCTCTCCTTCAAATAATTCAAACAACAACAACAAACCAGATTTTCTCCTTGTCCTTCAGCTAGCTGATTTTCATTGAGAATTTTTGAAACTTGTGCTGACCTGCATGGAGCAGTGTTCAAATGAGAGGTGCAAGTTGCAAGTCAAAACTTGCAATCTCGTTTGTTCCAGGCCTAAAAGTAGCTGTTGCTTCAGACAGTTGTTAGCACAAAGTGCTTGGTCACTTACATTTCTGTAGAGAAAAACTTATGTCTTACATTTCCATATTTTTAGCAACTGACTCCAATAGCATCTTTACCTAAGTATGCCCAGCCAGCATTTGAAGGCTACCCAACTTTGAACCGTATACAGAGTCGGCTGTATAACACTGCATTAAATTCCGACGAAAATGTTCTTCTGTGTGCTCCCACTGGTGCTGGAAAAACAAATGTTGCATTGCTAACAATCTTGCGAGAGATCGGCAAACACATCAACCTTGATGGTACTATCAACACAGAGGGATTCAAGATTATTTATATTGCTCCTATGAGGTCATTGGTTCAAGAGATGGTTGGCAATTTCTCTAAGGTATGTACAGAAATATGTTTTGTGTCATTCGACACTGTAGACTCATAAAAATCTTTCATGGACAAGAAGTCAAATCATGGGGATGTCTGTCCTATAGAGGTGTCTGTCTTATACAGGAGGTGTCCATCATCAAGGGCTGTCTGTCTTATAGAGTATTCCATCCCAGAGGGAGTGTTTGTCTTATAGAGGTGTCCATCATTGAGGGTGTCTGTCTTACAGAGGAGTCCATCATAGGTAGAGGTGTCAATCATAGAATGGTGTCTGTCCTATAGAGGTGTCCATTATAGGGGTGTCTGTCTTATAGAGGCCCATCATAGAGGAGTGTCTGTCTTATAGGTGTGGTCATCATATATATAGGTGTCTGTCTTATAAAGGGGGTGTCTGTCTTTCAGAAATATCAGTCACAAAGATGTTTCTGTCTTGAGAGGTGTCAATCTTAGCGGCATAAGCATCTTATGGAAGTGTCTATTATTATGGGGGGTACATCTTTCAGAGATGTTTGCCATAGATAGGTGTCAGTCTTAATGATCATCATATAGAAGTGTCCATTACAGGGGATGTTCCCTATATACATGTGGAAGTATCTTTTTATATGAGATTTTAAATTACACTGTTTATTTTCTTCATTTGCAGAGGCTAAGTACTTATGGAATAACTGTGTCTGAGTTGACTGGTGACCATAATTTGAACAAAGAGCAAATAAACAGCACCCAGATCATTGTCTGTACTCCAGAGAAGTGGGACATCATCACCCGTAAGAGTGGTGACCGCACCTATACCCAATTAGTAAGACTCATGATTATTGACGAGATCCATCTCCTTCATGATGACCGTGGTCCAGTACTAGAGTCACTAGTTGCTCGAACCATACGTCAAATTGAAGCAACACAAGAACTTGTTCGATTGGTTGGTCTGAGTGCAACATTACCAAACTATGAGGATGTGGCAACATTCATGCGAGTTAATCCTGCCAAGGGGTTATTCTTTTTTGACAACAGCTTTAGACCTGTCCCATTGGAACAACAGTACATTGGTGTCACTGAAAAGAAACCTGTCAAGAGAATGCAGGTACAATACTTAAATTTATCTTTTTGATCATTTCTTTACCTTGCACATCCCCTGCAAGATTCCACCCTACAATTCTCATTAAAAAATGTATGCTATACAACTGTTGGAATCTTCAAGATTGTAAATGGAAGATAATTTTTCCATATCCAAATTTTATCAAATTTTATTAAAAAGAATTCTGATATTAGGATTGCTACAGTCTGTAGTTGCCATTGGTAATGGAAGTTGCACCATTCTAACTCTACCTCAGTAGAGTAAGATAACTGTAATTCACTGTTTTTTGATAGATGACCAATGAAGTAGTCTATGATAAAGTCATAGAACATGCTGGTAAAAACCAAGTGCTAGTGTTTGTACATTCTCGTAAAGAAACGGCAAAGACTGCCAAGGCTGTAAGGGACATGTGTCTAGAAAGGGATTCACTGGGTCTCTTTTTAAGAGAAGACTCTGCAAGTACTGAAGTTTTGAGGTAAGAAGTGTTCAATATCCTAAACGTTTTACCTTTTCTTGAGAGCTACTCCTCAACAATGGCCACTCTCTACCATGGCCACCTCTCTACAATGAACCAATGAACACCTCTACAATTTTCATGGATATTAAAAGCTTGTCTCTTGATTCTTTCTTCTAGGTCTGAGGCAGAGCAAGCTAAGAACCCAGATTTAAAGGATCTCTTACCTTATGGGTTTGCTATCCACCATGCTGGTATGACAAGGGTGGACAGAACTCTTGTGGAAGATCTGTTTGCTGATAAACACATCCAAGTACTTGTCTCTACAGCAACTCTTGCCTGGGGTGTTAACCTTCCTGCACATACTGTCATTATCAAAGGAACGCAGGTAAGGGGTAACTCAAATTCATCAAATTAGATTTCAATTTTTATGAAAATTGCTGGAATCTTTGAACATTTTCTGGGATGGGACTTGGGTGCTTTAAACAAGTTTTTGTTTCTCCGCACTCCCTTTGTCCCTCCTTCCTTCCCTCCCAACAGCAAGTGATAACATGACAAGTATGTGCGAACCACTGGACAGAAGTGGCCTCAATTACAGTTTAACCTGGCTTAGGGCTACCTCTCTCATAAAGAGAGTCGTATATAGTCTCCCCAAAGTTTTTCGGAGCATTACAGTCGAGTGCAGAAGTTTGAACAGCTAGAAATAATCATTTCAAAATTATCCATTTGTCCAAGACAATAGAAGTTGGAGACATGCGCAGATGTTATCACTTGCTGCTTTCCCTCCCTCCTTTCCTGGCTGCCTTCCTTTTTCTTTCCCTCCATTCCTCTCTCTGGCTTTCTTCATTCCTTCTGGCTTCCTCACCTCCTTCCTTCCTGGCTTCCTCCCATCCTCCCTTCCTTCCCTTCCTTCCTTTCATTTCTTAGCCCTTTTTTTCTCCATTATTTCCATTTCTTTCGCACACCTTTTGGCTTACCCTCCATTCTTTTCTCATTTTCATCCTTCTTGTCTCTTTATCCCTTGCCTCTTCTTTAGCCTTCAATTCTATCCTTGCTTTATGAGTCCCTTCCCTTTTTCACAAATTCCTCCCTTTTCCTCTCCCATCGCTCCATTATCCATTCTTTCATTAAATCAGATCTCAATTTCAGGTATACAGTCCAGAGAAGGGCCGGTGGGTAGAGCTTGGTGCACTAGACATTCTTCAGATGTTGGGTCGTGCTGGTCGACCACAATATGACTCAAAGGGTGAAGGAATTCTTATCACCAGCCATGGAGAGCTGCAGTATTACCTATCTCTTATGAATCAACAGGTACATTTAGAATTGAAGGGCTTCCAATGAAAATGGCCAAAGTGACTTTTCTGATGTTTACTCAAATGGTATAAATTGACTAGCCTTTCTTTCTAAGCCAAATATCAATGTCTGGCCATTTTGGAAAACATCACTTAGGTCATTTCCACTGGTGCCCCTTCAATTTTTAGACGAGTTTATTTAACTTGTCGCTACTTAATAATTATGGAGGGTAGGTGCCCTAACAGCAATGAGGCGATAGCAATGCTTGCCACTGGCAAGAGGTAACCATGGTAACCTAGCCATGGGTCAACCTTGGCACCTGTCACACTGTCTTAGCAGTGGAAAATTATACTTACCATACTTCAATCCCAGGTAATGTAACAACTTGGATTTTTTAATCAATCATATCATTCATTGTATTATCAATGAACAGTAATTTTGCTAGTATCTGTAATGACATGCCCAGTATGATCAAGTGTGTGGAGTGCAAGTGTTAATCTATGACTAGTATGTAAAGTCATGTATGTCATGTAACATGAAATAAAAATAAACAACCCAGAACATGCAGAGAACAGAATACGTCTGTTTACAGTGTCTTTAAGTCTTTTTTTTTTGCATTGATACAGCTTCCAGTAGAGAGTCAGTTTATATCCAAGCTGGCTGACAACCTCAATGCAGAGATTGTGCTAGGGTCTGTACAGAATGCTAAAGAAGCTGTACATTGGCTAGGTAAGAAACAGTTATATTGTGTAGAGAAAAACAAGCACAAATCCAGGAGTTTATTGACACCCATGTACAATGTTCATTAGAGATTTTGGAGTAGACAGCTCTAAATTTCTATGTCCGGAACTTTGTTTCTCCACCTGGTATGATGACACTTGATTGTACATATTGTGGTTCTTGGCATTGCTTCAAATCCTTATGGTCCTTTAAATAAATCATCTAGACATTCTGAGCACATTTTCTATGGTGATTTTTAATGCTCAAATTCATATAACAATAAAGATAATAAATACAAAAATAGTAAAAATATATAAAAAATGTACTTTTAGTACATTTCCCAAGGTGTCAAATTCCTGGATATCCTTTTTCATGGTGTCCAGAGCCAAGTCCTTGGTACATTAATATTCATCTTTGTCAGTTAATGATAAATGTTTTGAATGTAATAATTGGACATTTATCATGACAAAGTTGAAACAGCTGATGTTAGGCAACATGTGAACTTGGATAAAAAGGCTAAAAATAAGTTCTTTTTCAGATTAAGAAATCTAATTTTTGTTCTAATACCAGGCTACACCTATCTATACATTCGGATGTTGAGGAATCCTTCCCTGTATGGTATATCAGGAGATGAAATAGAAAAAGACTCATTGCTTGAACAGGTATTGCATAATTTTAGTGTCTATCTACCATCCTCTATAACTCTGTAACATGCTTTGTTGTCATCAAACAGTACTTGATCAAAAGGGATCCATGTTAGAACAACTAGGTGATCAATTTTAAGATTCTTCTCAAAGGTGTTTGTATTTCTAAAAGGAGAATTCAGAATTTGATCAGATCACTCACTCTGTTTTAGGATAGACAGGGTTCCATCCTCGGGGACCCAGGGCGAAAGGGGAGGGGGAGGGGGAGGGGGAGGGAAAGGACCGGAGGGGGAGGGGGAGGGGGAAGGAAAGGAAAAGGGGAAAAGGACGCCCTGGGCATTTGACTACCCCAAACCATTTCCAACGGCAAAACTTAATCCTATTAGGGATATCCCACGTAAACAAGGTCATATAACAAAAATATCTGGCACATCTCAATTATCGCTTGGATGCTATGACAGTTTTTAAACATATTAAAATATGTTTGTGTTTCAAGTTCTGCACACCGAGATCAGGCAAGATTTTGTATTAAAGTCAAACTTTTCCCGAATCCTGTGGGTAGCTCTGCAAACACATCTTGTTTCTGAATAATTTTCGATACAACCAGCTTCTGTTTCTGTTTAAGGTTTTCGTGTGTCCGCTCGCTTTGTTTAGGAGATGTTGCAATGCGTGGGGTCAACTTGTATACTTGTAATTTTAGACCAATCGAGCTCAACCGCACAAACGCTTCTGATTGGCCTCATTATAATTAAATTATAATGAGGCCAATCAGAGAGAGGATTAAGTTTTGCCGTTGGAAATGGTTTGGGGTAGTCAAATGCCCAGGACGTCCTTTTCCTCTTTTCCTTTCCTTCCCCCTTCCCCTCCCGGTCCTCCCCCTCCCCTTTCGCCCTGGGTCCCCGAGGATGACAGGATTCCCAAATGACCTTAAAAAGTCAATGAATTGTCACTGTCAGACAATTCATTGTTATTTAGTGTTTTATATTTCATGAAGGTGATTTTCATGGCTACATATTCTTTTACTTTTAGAGAAGAGCAGATCTCATCCATTCAGCAGCAGCTTTATTGGACAAGAACAACTTGATTAAATATGACAAGAAAACTGGAAGTTTCCAGGTTTGTACACTTGTATCTTGTATCCACCAGCAACTGGAGATTGAGAAAAAGTATAGGATACAGATTGGAGAAAAATAAAACAATGATAGGAAAATTATCATTATATTGAACCAAGCCAACCTTAGCCTTATCCAAATAATGTTACCCTACATTTGAGATTGCACTTAATATAATTATGTGTAGTGTCATTGGTCTCACAAAATGGTCTCCAAATCAATTTACAGTCATATAAAGTCAAAAATATATGTATAGGTACATAAAACTGATCTTGATATCTTTTGTTTTAAATGCTAAAATCAGATGGTATTATTTTGTTTACAGAGCACAGAGCTAGGCCGTATAGCTAGCCATTACTATTTGACACATGAGACTATTTCAACCTTCAACAACCTACTAAAACCAACACTAAGTGAAATTGAACTGTTCAGGGTGTTTTCTCTGTCATCAGAATTTAAGTACATCACTGTGAGAGAGGTGAGTTGACAAAATGAAATCTGTTTCACATTAAGGATGCATTGGCATACATGGTGTTCTTCAGAGGCAGCAGCCAGTGTAGTGTTTCAAGCACTAACTAGTTTTGTTGCATAAATGATGCTCTCCTATAAATAGACCACATTGATTACTTACTTTCTGAGAAAAATAGCATGAATCATTGCAAATACCTACTTTTACCACATCTTTTATTAGCTTGATAACCAGCACAGTTACCCCCATTTTTTACTCAGTTTTTGACTTGTCTAACAATGATCTTTAAATGACAGGATTCGTAAGAAAATTCATTACTGGAATCTTAAGACTCCAGGGGTGCTTTCCATTTGTCCAAAAAAAAATGGTTTGTAAAACCCAAACAACGATGGTACAAATGGAACAGTTCAAACTGTTTTTCTAGGTTTGGATTGGAAAAGAGACTGTTCCACTTTGAATCCAACCAAAATGACTGTTTTTTAGTGGTCTTTGCTAAATGGATTGGACATTTCCAGCTGGTTTTTTCAACCGGAACGGCTGGACTACCTCAAAAGGTTGTCCTATTTTTTTGGTTGGAAATTCCGGAAAAGTGACTGTTCCATTTGGTTTCTAACTGATATTACCGGTTTTTTGACAAATGGAAAGCACCCCAGAACTACCTTAAGCCCAGATTCAAATGTACATGCAAACTTGAGAATAAGGGATATCCTGAAAATGCCACGTGTGCCCTCTTGGTCATATTTTGAATGTTGGTCATCTTTAATGTACTTGTGCTGTTGTTATTTTGTTTGACTCATAATTTTGTCTTGTTGCTTTAAAGGAAGAAAAACTTGAACTGAACAAATTACTTGAAAGGGTACCAATACCAGTGAAAGAGAGTATTGAGGAACCAAGTGCAAAGGTAAAACTATTTAACAATTAGACCTCGAGGCTGAATGGACTACGAGTCAATAGCCCATGAGGCCATAGGCAGAGTTTTGAACATTTTATGACGTCAAGAGTGTGTCAATAAGAGGACAGACAATGAAAAACCATCTTCAATTTGTTAAATTGATATCAAAACTCGCCCTTCCTCTCAACTCGGGCTATCACCAATAGCCCGAGGTTAGGGAGCCAATCAGAATGCAGGATTTGTAATAGCCCTTATGTTGGTGAATACTAATCATGAATAGTCATAATGATTATTAGCAATTATTTTAACTTTAAGAATATTGGATGTGTTCTTTCAGGTCAATGTTTTATTACAGTCATACATCTCACAACTGAAGCTTGAGGGATTTGCACTAATGTCTGATATGGTCTATATCACCCAGGTAACCAACTCATTTGACGAGGGCAAGTATATCTCAGTACTTGGGCAACTTGGTGTCAAAAGTTATTTCTCTTACTTATCTTTAAAAATAAATCTAAATCTTAATAAAATCTAGCCAATATTTATGCAAAGGAAATTGTTGTATATTCCAGTCTGCAGGCCGATTGCTTAGAGCCATCTTTGAGATTGTCCTGAACAGAGGTTGGGCACAGTTAGCTGAGAAAGCTTTGAACTTAAGCAAGATAGTGGACAAGAGAATGTACGTAAAACCCAATTTGATCAGAAAATACACTGCATTGACTGAATCGAATAATGGCGGCAAATTTGAATAACCATTCTTCTGGAATGACTAGCCTCATGTTCACGTGGAAACAGAAAAGCATTTTCACATGAATGAGACTCAGGCTAGTCAGTATAAAACAATAGTTATTCAAATTTGCCGCCATATTTCAATTCGGTGTATAACTTAGTAAATAGATGTCCCTGTATAAATGTTTAAAAAAATTAAAAATAAATGATTCTTTTTTATTGTTGTATGAACTGTACTTCTATTTGGCACAGCAAATAAATTTAGGACTGTCATTTTAAAGCAATATTTTTCACTTTTATCATTATATTTGTAGGTGGTTATCAATGACTCCTTTGCGACAGTTCAAGAAGATTCCAATGGAAGTGATAAAGAAGATTGAAAAGAAAGAGTTCCCCTGGGAGAGATACTATGATTTAGGTCCTAATGAGATTGGTGAGCTTGTGCATATGCCAAAGATGGGTAAAACACTGCATAAATTTGTACATCAACTGCCAAAGATGGAACTTGCCACTCATATCCAACCCATTACAAGGTAGGGTCTCAAGTTTATCTTGATCTCTCTAATCTTGTAGCTCAATGTAGTTTCAAGATAACACATGATTGGAAAAAAGACTCTGTCTTTATCTGTAAGCCAATAAAATATGATGATGATGAGAATAATAATAGTGAACTTATAAAGCACCATTTCTGTGAGTTTAATTGTGCTGATCAAACATAAAGTTACAGTTCAAAAACCAGATTAAACAAATAAGTCTTGAGCTTGAGCTGATAATGATGATAATGGTGGTGGTGGTGGTGGTAGTAGTGGTGGTGGTGGTGGTGATGGTGATGATGATGATAATGATTATGAAGGATAGAACACTTGTTTTCTTGTAAAGCTTGATCTCACAAGCCACAATTCATATGAATTTTTTTTCTGTTTTTAGGTCTACACTTAGTGTTGAGCTGACAATCACACCAGACTTCCAGTGGGATGAGAAAGTCCATGGAAACTCTGAGGCATTCTGGATTCTTGTGGAAGATGTCGACAGTGAGATTATTCTACACCATGAATACTTCCTTCTTAAAGCCAAGTATGCATCTGATGAGCATATCATCAAGTTCTTTGTACCTGTCTTTGAGCCTCTTCCTCCACAGTACTTTATACGTATTGTCTCTGATAAATGGCTGGGTAAGTGAATCATGTTAATAGAAGATTCCATTACAGTGCTGCACTTTGAATCATTGCCACTACCACAAAGGTTTTGATTACTTTTTGACAACTTTGAATACCGCAAACCAATTGAAGGGTTCGCTGTGAAAATGACCTAAGTGACTTTTTGATGGATGTCCTGAGATTAATTTTTCCAGCATAGGAAAGTTAATTATACCATTTTCTACCATTGAAAAAATATTATCAAAAAATCACTTAGGCCATTTTCACATTGAACCCCGGCCCTCAATTAGATATTGGCACTTCACTTTGATGTCTTGATAGGTGGAGTTTGTATGTCACACGTTATTACATTGATGTACAAACTCCACCTACCAAGACATCAAAGTGAAGCACCAATATCTAATAAAATATTGGTTAGCAGTATTCAAAGTTATCAAAAAGATGTCAAAAAGTAATCAAAAACTTTGTGGTAGTGGCAGCGGCTTGAAGTGTAGCACTGTAAATCTCATATAATCATCTTGAAATTCAACAAAATTTGAAAAGAACTTAGAATTTAGAGAATTTAAGTAGAAGACTTGGACTTCAATAATCTAGGGAGGATGGCAAGATGTGTGCATTGTATCTGGTAATTACCAAAGTTGGTAATATCACACCTCAAAATAATGTTTGCCTCCTCATGATTTTGGTTAACAGCATTGACACAGCTATGTGTTTTTTGTAACCTGAATAACATTATACTCTGTTACTTTTTCATTGCAAATAATCTTTAATTACTGTTTCCAGGGTCAGAAACTCAGCTACCAGTATCATTCCGTCATCTGATTTTACCTGAAAAGAACCAGCCCCCAACGGAGTTGTTGGACTTACAGCCACTCCCTGTCTCTGCCCTCAGGAATCCTGCATTTGAAGCTTTGTACAAGGATAAATTCCCCTACTTTAACCCTATTCAAACACAAGGTAATTATTTTCATTATTATTGCAAGCAGGGGTGGATCCAGGATTATCTTCAGGAGGAGGTGCACAGTCTTCTGGAGGGGGTGCACCATCATATAACTTGGAAACTGCCGAGAGGATACTTTGGAAAAATATTGAGAAAAAAGGACTCTAAGTCGTCTCAGAAGGGGGTACACACCCCTTGCACCCCTCCCCTAAATCCACCTTTATAGCAAACAACTTGTTCACTTGTTGTTGAACTTGGTTAATGAACTCATTCGTCAGACATTGCTCTTGACTAGTAAGAATAAACCACCACTTTCTTCTGTAGTCATTACCTCTAACAGGGGCGTATCTAGGATGTTTCCAAGGGGGGTCACAGGCACACTTTCCACTTTTGAAAACTCTACATCTTTCCTTCTACGTTCCCGTTCTTATATTTTCTATTGTTCCTTTGGTTTACAAGGGGGGTCACGGGCACCCCAGGACCCCCCTCTAGATACGCCCCTGCTCTAAGGCAGACAGCTCTATAGTAGATTGAGATGGAGATTTAGCAATTTGCTGCTAATTAGCAGTGCTTGTTTTTTGTCACACCTATGTGATAATTGTGGTACTTAGAATATTTTCCATTTAGCAGAACCAGCTGGCCAGAACAGCCAGTTCTTAAATGATACATGTCAGTTCTTAGCATTAGCCAGAACCAGTCCTAGAAACAAAGTGTACCATTTATTTTCTGGCTGGTTCCACAAAAAGGAAAACACCCTTAGTCTATATCTGTTGCTTGTAATTGGGCTTGTGTCACTAGTATAAACAGGACCTGAGTGTTATTGTGTCATACAGTAACTTTGAAATGATTTGCTGATCTATTAGAGCTTCTGTCCTGCTTGGCTTTTGTTCTCGATGCTTTGACTACTTATTGTTTAGTAAGGTCTGGTTCACATTAACGACATATTAAGAACATCGACATAAAAACATAAAGAAAGAATCAGTTTTTTCTTTATGTCATCACATCCATGTTTTTATGTTCCTATTATGTCGTTATGTTGTGATGTTTACACTGGTGACATAAAACATTCATTTGATATAAGTTGTGTTTTGTATTTGTGTGACCTTGCCATTATGTTGTTATGTCGCTAGTGTGACCCATGCCTAAGATATTTCTATTGTATTGTTTGTAGTATTCAGTACTCTGTATGACTCCGATGAGAATGTATTTATTGGTGCACCTACTGGTAGTGGTAAGACTATCTGTGCAGAGTTTGCTATACTACGTCTCCTGCAACAAGGAGCTGATCACAGATGTGTGTATGTTACACCATTACAGTCATTGGCAGAACATGTAAGTATAGATGGATGGACAAAAGAATGAATGAATAAATGAATGAATGAATGAATGGGCGAATGGAGGAAGAGGTGGATGAATAAATCCATTTATTATATGGCTAAATAATTTCCTGAATTCTGATTGGCTAACGCATGGTCTGTATTTTGCCATATCAGGACTGCTGTCCCGGATGAAAAGAAAAGTTTGCGTTTGGCAATTGTTTTAGCGGGACTTCTCAAAGCCATATAATAAATAAGTTATTAACCTCCTTTGCTCGGTCTGTATGGGAAAATATCAGACCTCGGTCTTTTTGTACAGACCTCGCTGCGCTCAGTCCGTACTGTCAAGACCTCGGTCTGATATTTTCCCATACAGACCTCGCGCTTGGTTAATAACCCTTTAATTTGGATAGATGAATGAATGAACACATGAATGAATGAATGAGTGAAAAGATTCAAATGAGTTAAAAGTGAAATGACCAGTGTTATTCCTCTTGTCCAGGTCTATTCTGATTGGCAAAGTAAGTTTGGTCTTTTGCTGGGTAAGAATGTTGTCCTGTTAACTGGAGAAACAAGTGGAGATCTTAAACTCTTGGCTAAGGTAAGCTTATCAATATCTGTGTAACTCATACAGTATCCAAAAAGGCAGTGGCAGATCCAGGATTTTTCCAAGGGGGGTTTCGTTTCTTAAACCCAGCTGTGTATAATACTCTTACTATTCTTTGGTCAATGTTTGACAAAAAATGGCTTAAAACCTTCAAGGGGGTTCCGTGGACCCCTTCGACCCCCCTGGATCTGCCACTGAAAGGCAGATATCATATCTCTGTGAAAACCACCTTGTACAGGGTGACGCTGTCCCACAATGGTATCAGTTCCATCCAGTGCATCAACATTGGAAATTCTGCAATGTAACCATGTCAACCTCTTGTGGAATGTGATCTAGGCTATCAGTGTCCCCCTCCTGTTTGTTGTTGTTTCTCACAGTGGTTTCAAATAAGAGTTAGGGACTGGTCATTATATTATTTACAGGGAGGGGGGCTGGTGGAAATAGAGGGGGGGGCACAGATTTTTATGCTCACTCTGTAAGAATGTTATGTGTGTATGTATGTAGAAAGGGGGGAGGGGCCATCAAAAATTGAGATTACCTTTTTCATTTCCACCAGCCCCCCCTCCCCTCCCTGTAAATAATGACCAGTCCCTTATGATAAAGAAGTATGGTGCAAAAATGATAGTGTGAATCTCTTAGTTAGTCTAATGTGTGGACAAACCCTCTGGTTTGGGCTTCTTGTGTAAGATTGAGGAGAGAAGAAAATAGTTCTTCTCACCTCTGAATTTCAATAGGAACCCCAAAAGTGAGATTTTCTTGCAGAGGAGGCTATAACATTTAATAACATTATATTATTTATAATGTGCAAATTCAATATAGCATTTTCAAATGCATCTATCTCTTAGTCTATATTTGCTTTTCCAGTTCACTGTTCATAATTGAATTCCATGTTTAGGGCCATGTTATAATCAGTACACCTGACAAATGGGATATCTTATCAAGACGGTGGAAGCAGAGAAAGAATGTCCAGAATGTCCATCTGTTTATCATGGATGAAGCTCATTTAATTGGAGGTGACAAAGGGGTGAGTATATTGCTAGGGTGTGGTCAAAGGTGTAATTGACCCCCTCCCTTTTGAATTCTTTTTCTAAGGAGGAGAGGAGAGAAGAAGAAGCTGCTGCTGCTGTTGTTGTTGTTATTGTTATAATAACTTTATTTAACGAGGTTTAACACATTACAGTCAGAGACTGAAAACCTTGTGGACCTCCTAAGATATGTTATTGTTGTTGTTGCTAGTTGTCTGCCCTCTAAGAAAAGGAGTTCTTGAGTATTGTGAATTCCCCCACCCTCTGGTATTAAGAAAACAGCACCCTTTTACCAAGAACAAACAATATTGAGATAATGGTTCCCCTAGGAATAATAAAAGCCATGTGTAACAAGATAGTTTTTCTTTTTTAGCCTGAGATGGAAGTTATTTGCTCTCGCATGCGATACATTTCATCACAGCTTGAAAGAAATATCAGGATAGTTTCATTGAGTTCTTCTTTGGCTAATGCAAAGGTTGGTATAAATTGTGTTGTCAGTTGAAATATAATGTACATCAGTAATGACATGTCTAAAAGCAGTTGTGTAATTGACTCTCCAAAGTCAAAGTAATGATTTGTTTTAATCAACTGTGTAGTGGTCTGCCCAAAATCAAAGGTGAAGTGTCTTGTCCAAAATCAATATTGTGCAATGGCTTGTTCAAAATCAAAAGTGCAATAACCTGTCCAAAATCAATATTGTTTAATGGCTTGTCCAAAATAAAATGTGTAATATCCTGTCCAAAATCAATATTGTGTAATGGCTTGTCCAAAATAAATTATAACATAGCTACAATCTTACGCACGCTCTGATTGGCCAGAAAGCTATGAACTATTTGCCCATGGGCTGCACTGCGCGCGCTCTATCTTCGTCATCGTCTTTTTCAACACATATAACGCACGCTCTGATTGGCTGAAAAATCTATGAACTATTTCCCCATGGGCTGCACGGCTCCGTTTTTAACGTTCTAGGCTCTGTTATAAATCAATTAGACAACAGAAAGCCGCTTGCCCATTGCGTTATAGACGCACTTGAGAAAATATAAAGAACTCTTAACAAACTAGAGTGGCACGAGGCTATGCCTCGTGCCACTCTTACATTTGTTAATCGTTGTTAATTGTTATTGATAAATGTGTAGTATCCTGTCCAAATCAATATTGTGTAATGGCTTGTCCAAAATCGAAGGCATGATGATCTGTCAAAATAAACACAACTTTTATATCCCTCTAGCTCTTTCTTTGCCATCAACAAGCTATTAAAATTCATGTTTTTTAATCATAGGATGTTGCCCAATGGCTTGGAGTTAGTTCAACAGGACTCTTCAACTTCCATCCCAATGTCAGACCAGTACCTCTAGAGTTGCACATCCAAGGCTTCAACATCACCCACACAGCATCACGGTTGATAGCCATGACTAAACCGGCTTACCAAGCTATCATCAAACACTCACCCAGGAAACCAGTGATTCTCTTCGTACCATCAAGAAGACAAACCAAATTACTTGCTCTTGATCTTGTTACTTTTAGTGGAGCAGATAGTGATGGACAGAGGTAGGGTTCTAAAATCTTACTTCAGTGAAAAGATTTTTTTCATTTTCAATTAATGACCATAGGAGCTTCAGCATACAAGCGTGTTAGGGTGGCTTAAGGTGTGTTTACATGGGTGATTTTTCCAGGGCTGAGTTAGTCATGGGATAAGCTTATGTCCAGGACAAAAAGACCTTGATGTTATTACAGATAGAAAAGATTCATGTAAATGTTAATAAAATTAATAACCGGACATCCTGGTCTCAATATAAATGCCTCACCTGAAAACTATGCGGAACTTGTCCCATGATGAACTCAGCAGAGAACAATAAATATTCTCGCTTGTAAGTGAACCCTTATTTGGCTATTGATCTGCATGAAGTGGTTCAGTGTGAGGTTTGCAGTTAATTATATTAAAGTTCTACATGTGCATCAAGGGCGGATCCAGGGGGAGGGTCGCGGGGGTCAGGACCCCCCTGTGTTTATCAATGAATATGTCATGAATTTGCGACAGCAGTATTTTTTTTCTGTGAAAAGACTCACTTTTAACATTCATTGAAATATCACTAAGCAATGCCAACCCTCTACCCATTCAGCTGTAAATATAATATTTTTGTTTCTTATAAAAAGTGTTAAAAAATCACTAGTCTAAGCAATTAATGTCATATTTTCAGCGAGTTTCAATGGCTTAAGACCTTTTCGTTTGGGTTCCCTGTTTGTAAATGTCACGTGACCCCCACCTTTGAAAAATCCTGGATCCGCCCTTGTGCATGTTAATGAATAATGAATTAATGAATTTCCTCAGGTTTCTTCATTGCACAGAAGAAGACTTACAACCATTCATAAAGCGACTTAATGACAAAGTAAGTATTTATTTATTGTTTGGGCAAATACAATGTTATAACAAGAATAGAGTAGTTCTTGTATTAGTGTTAAATGGACCGCTCTGTGCTGTAACCTTTTCAGTATTTCAAGAACAGTTTTCTTATGAGTGGGAAACAGACTAGTGCTGTGATGGCTATAAAAACATTTGAAATTTATGCCGTAATTGTGTCATGTGGTGACAATGCCATTATTCCAGTCATACAAAATTGGATTGATCTATAAAGCTATCTTTATAAGAAATTTGCACTGTGGCTGTTCACAATATTGTTATGGTATTGAAACAACTCTACATCACAGACCAGCAAACAAAATATTGAATGTTCCCCGAAATAGTCAGTCTCGCCAAAAAGTTTTCAAATTTGACTGGTCTTGAAGACTGTCTTGTTTTTTGCAAAAGGCCATCTCAATCTCAAATGTTGAAACCAAAGGACATTGGTGAGCAAGTATCTTAGGCTTGCAAGCAAAATGTACACTTGTCTGGGAGTCTCACAAAATCATCCCTCGACCATTCAACACATTTAAAGTGTCTGGTGAGATAAATGTTTATTACATGTCTTGCAATGATTTTGTTTTTGTTATGCAGACCCTCAAGGAAACCATTGCCTGTGGTATAGCATTTCTACATGAGGGACTGTCTGAAGCCGAAATCAAAATTACAGAGCAACTGTTCACATCCGGTGCTATACAGGTATGATAGTTATTATAGCAGCTGGTGGATGTGATGGTGATGATAATAGGAATAATGTCAAGTATAGTGACAATGGGGAAATTATAGATTACTAAATATTTTTTGATGAAAATTTTTGTTTATCAGTAATTGAATAGTAAATAGATGAATAAATAAATAATAAAAAATCTTCTATGGCAGTATTCTTCTGCTGGCACTCACACTCACTATGTCTACATTAAATATTTTACATACAATGCTCAACTCACATGTTGATTTTTGCTGAGGGAGGAAAAACCGCAGGAGTAGGAGAAAAACCCTCGTGGCATGGTAGAGAACAACATATCAAACAAACTCAGTTCACATGTGATCCAGGCACTCGAGCTGGGACTCAAACCCAGACCACAGTGGTGAATGGCCAGTGCTCAACCAATTATGCCACCCTACTGCCACCCAGTAATTATACAACTGACATTCTTATTTGTTTACAGGTTGTAGTTGTATCTCGTAGTCTGTGCTGGTCTCTTAACATGAATGCACATCTTGTTATTATCATGGATACTCAATTCTATGAGGGCAAAAATCATGCGTAAGTCTTACATCTACTGATTATGATATTGTATGGCCAAACAGTGAGAATCAGGAAATATGGATATTGTAAACAATCAAGAGGACAACAACATAGTCTTTGTCTAGATGACATTATTTTGTTTAAAGATTGCACTGGCCTATTGGAGGCAAACACCTCTACCCAAAACAGGCAGCAGTGGCTCTGGATCATAAAAAAGTCTTCTGTGGTCATCAACCCTCAACTATGAACATGACAAACACATGCATGATTATATGAATTGAAGGGATAGTCATAAAAATAGCCTAAGTGACTTTCTGACAATTATATTCAGTGATATAAAATGATATCAATTAACTTTCCTATGCCCAAATATCAATGTCTGGACATCAATAAAAGTCAAGTCACTTAGGCCATTTTTATAGGTAACCTTTCATGGTAGAATACAGGGCCGTAACCAGGGGGAGCACAGGGTGCACATGCATAAAAGTAAAAGATCTGCTCATACATCACTATTTGCTTATTGCATGAAAATTTTTTTTTGTTTAAGCAAGAGAACAAAACATTACTATTATTTTGCTGAATGCCATTGCCAGTGCATGCAAAAAACATGACAGTTACCTATAAAAAACGGCTACTAAAAACTGACCATAGATCCGTTTTTATTTGATGTGCACCCTCCCGGTAAATCTCCTGGTTACGGCCCTGGAATATATGTTAGTAACTTTGTAACTTGACCATTTAATGTTCTCTGTAGGTATGTTGATTACCCTGTGACTGACGTTCTTCACATGGTGGGACGTGCTAACAGACCATTGTTAGATGACTCTGGCAAAGCAGTCATCATGTGCCAGGCATCAAAGAAAGAGTTTTTCAAGAAGTTCTTGTATGAACCATTACCTATTGAGGTAAATACAGTCATGTGATACTCAAAAACTAGTTAGTACATATTTAGTTACTACCTGTTTCTGGCTTTATTTGTGGCTAAATATTGTTTGCACTCTAATGATAAGGATATAATTATATATTGATAGTCAGAGTACTTAGAGGTTTTGAGATTCGAGCTGTTAGCCAATCAGGGATTTCTTTCCATTCTGTGAAGCATAAAATGGAGGACTGATGGAGAGAGGTGCTAGGAGATGAGCTTCATGCTTCATCTTATTGCTTTAACTTTAAGCAAAGGCTGTGCCTATACACAACTCTCACACTTGAGGACTTTCAGGGGATATTAAAGATGCACAGTTGTTTCACATGATAAATATGAACTGAGCAATAACATAGACAACAACTGCTCATTTAAAAACGTACTTAATCATTTAAAAATGTACTTTTCTGATAAAACCACTTGTGTGGGATATATCTCGTTTATAGACCAATAGGAAGCCTTAAAATATTCCAATAATCAAAGCTACGGGATGATACCGCAAATGAACCAATCGCATTCTAGATTAGTAATTTGATATCTAACTCTGCGGAATGGTTACGCGTTTTAGCCAATCATGAGCGTTCTACACGACAAGGTGATGACAGATCAAGTCTGAATATCTTCTTGAATACGGTAGAACTTTTAGTTTTAGATATTCGTGATTTTATTTTTTCTCGGACGAAAGAGACGTTTGTTAATGAATCAAATAAGAGTTGTCCTTTGGCAAAGTGTTTCGCTTTGTTTCAGCATCAAAAGTTTGATTTTCCCCTTCTAATCCAGTGTTCAACATTTTATCGCGACGTATACTCAAATAAAGCGACGACGATTCTTATAACGATTTTTTTAGTTCAGGGATGAAATTATTGGACAAATAAAAATCAATGCCCAAATAATGTGAATTGCCGTCAACGTTTACGGGATGACTACGCGATTCAACCAATCGAGGAAGAGCTGGTAACGTGATATGACAAAGACGTGGGATGGTTCCGCGTTTGATCCACTCAGAAGTTCTATGGGCAACATTATGAGGTCAAATATTTTCAATCCCTTTATATGTCGAGCCGAAGGCTCGAAAGCTTGTAAAGTTGATGAAACAAAACACCTATTTGATATGAAGTCTACGTACTGCAACATTGAGGGTCGTCTTGCTTTTGTTCTAGATTCAAAGGTCCTATTTTATACTCTACTGGTATTCTCCGACTGTAAAAGTGAACCAAAAAATAACATGATTATCAAATGCTGAAACTACCGAAAATCGAGCGATGTTGTTTTACAATCACAATAATTTATGCGAGATCAAATATGACAAGCTATCCAGCCCAATTTATCTAAACAACATTTTGACATCGAATGTTAACCAGACTAATTCGAAAACAGTGTTCTAGGTGGTAAAAATAGAACGTTCAATATTTCCCTTGGCGTGTTACAAGATGGACGTCTACTAAAACACGTTTCAGTTGTCCCTCCACCTTGATAGCCACTTGTCGTCCAAAATGAGTCGCGGATCAAAATGTGAAAATGTGTTTCGACGTTTGTTTTCGGGACACACACGTGGATCAACCAATCACAAAAAAGGGAGGTAATGTAATACCATCGAGCACGGGATGAGCACGCGATCCGTCCAATCACTAACTAGCTACACACACCAAGGGTCAAGAGGGTTATCTTTATTTACAAGTGAAACACCCAGCGTTTAACGAGATGAATTTCTCTGTTCGATAAATAACTGTCACTATTTTCGATAAAA
Organism: Telmatactis stephensoni; assembly: GCA_029948255.1. Lineage (NCBI taxonomy): Eukaryota > Metazoa > Cnidaria > Anthozoa > Actiniaria > Isophelliidae > Telmatactis > Telmatactis stephensoni. The sequence goes on along the minus strand of JALIZF010001682.1, from coordinate 418,862 downwards.
TGGCCTTCCTTAAAACAGAGACGAATTACAACCACGATATTTTATTCAGTTTATTGAGCAAAGAGCCCGCCCGGCCGTAGTTGCTTTGCTTGCATATTTCACGAAATTATGCCGACACGGTTGCAATGTTATGATACTACTAATCTACAAGTTTGGATATAACTAGGAGAATTATTAAATATCTATGTGAACAATATCGGCACTGTTAATATGTCGATATAACTGCACACATCGTTTTGAAAATATATACATACAAATGAGTACTTGAATTTACAAATGACAAATAATATTTACAAATGAAAAAGATAATAAATAACTCGAGTTTCACGTTCTTGGCAATCATCAGGATTTTTGGGCAGCTACCGCTTACAAACGTGCACAGAACACTTTTTTGTAGCTGCGTTTGTTTGCAAACAGTTTCTCAGTAGAGCAAAACTAGATTTTTATATCGCTAGTCGTCGACATATTTTATTACCACAACCCGATTGAAACGTTGAACCATCCATGTGAGAAAAAGCGTTTCTTTTACCCTGACAGTAACCTAAATATCAAATCGATTTTTTATAGATCGATTTCACTGACGTCATCGAGAAAAATAAAGTCGGTTTCAGAGCATCAAATAAAATAAAAATACTTGTACCTCAAAGAACAACTAAATCTTTGCAACTCTAGAAAATATTGAGTCAAAAGAGCTTTTCACCACGAAGATACGAATGTTTGAATGTGGGCTTGTTGTTGGTAAGAATGTATGGGGCCGCCATATTGGTGTACACCAATATGTACACCAATATGGCGACCATAAATACCAAGCATCGAAATGATATTAAAAACACATTTATTTGTTCATTTTATTGATTATATATATAGAAAATGACAATTAAGTTCAATACCAAAGCAAATGAGGTGAAATTTGTCGCAAATTGATGTGTTCTTACGCCGTTTGAAAATGCGTGACTGCATGGCGTGACACAATTTTGGTGCCGATAATTTGCCAAGCGATGAACAGAATCAGACCAAATTTCCAGAGACGACTTCTTTTCATGATACATACAAAATATCAGGCAATCAGCTTTCTCCGAATTTTAGTTTAGATTTTAGTTCTCTCGTGACGTCACGTGAAATCGATCTATACGCTCGTAATAAGAAAAGCAGAAAGCCGCTCTAGTTGCCAATAGTTTTGAGTAAAACGTGCTGTGGCTAGCTGCACTATTTTACTGCTAGCTCACATTTCAAGTTCAGCGTTCAAACAGGACTAGTCGGCATAAAATATACCTACTCCGATTTTAATTTTTCCCTTTGGTACTCACATATTTGTCCAACAAAGCTCTTTCCCAACTGATGACGAAACATTTCCCGCCAAAGTACATTGTTGGCGCCAAAGCCAAGAGTGACAAAAACAGTCTGTACTTACATTCCGACTGCACGCAATTTCGTATACACGATACATTTTGAACTGATATTCTAACATATGGTGGTAACTTTTTTAAAAGGTATTTTCGGTTTAAGATACAGAGTTAGCTATGTTAACGCCAACAAGCTAGCCTTCTTTTCATCCGCTTCAAGTTGATTGACACTCGGTGGAAACGAAATATGAAGGATGTCTAGCGGCGGCCGGAAATGGCTGTCAAAGTCCATTGACGCAACCATTAATTTCATTGTGTATGAAAGCCAGTCTTAAGTCTGAGGCTCCAGCATCACTTTGCTCTCTTTTTCACATTTACCTAAAATATTTGTAAAGTTTGAATCAGTCTCAAACCACTCCGACCAATGGTCTACCTTGTCTACCTACTCTGTTCTTCAACATAACTGAAATAAGTTTTCATTGGGATTTAAGAATAGCGTAAAATACTAGTATCTCTAAGAGATAATAATACTAAGAGAGCGAAATTCAGTATTGATGTCTGTGCGATGTTCGTGGCAACTAAGGCTATTTTTAGTAACTTCACCATCGCGCGCCTACTGAGGGCTTTCAAACAATAGAATTTGAGTTTTGACCTGCGCGCGCACGGGACCCTTGGCTTTCGGGATTTAAAACCTTACATGCGCAATGGCGAAGTAACAAAAAATAGCCTTAGTCGCCACGAACATCGCACAGACATCAATACTGAATTTCGCTCTCTTAGTATTATGGTCTCTTGGTATCTCTGAATATCCTCCCCAATATTTCTTCTTCATTTTTTTTTTCACTTTAAGTTATTTTTTGTAATAATGAGGCATTCAAATGTTACCTTAGGGAATTTGTTACTTTTGTCCAAAAGCCGTTTCAACTCTCCCGATCGTTTTTCGTCCTCTTCTTTCCTCTCCTCTTTAGGCTTACTTGGCTCCTTGTAGCGCATGCTCAAAAGATCGAAAGACAGCCCTGCCTCCTTTAACTCTTCATCGGACATAGTCTGCCACTGCTCTACTTTTTGTTTTTCCTTTCTGACCAGGTCAGTCCACCAGTTAAGTTGATGGGGCTGCATTCTTACTTTGAGATGATCAATTGAGGTCTCCATCTTTTCGACTGATGGACATTTTTTGAGATCTGGCCTAAGTAGAGCTGGTTTTCCAGGAGGGATCCGCCTCATTATTATGAAAGGACCCTCCTTCTTGTCCGTCTTGTCTTTTGGAATTAACCAGTCCTTTCTATCGGCGCTACTCCAGTTTCTGTAAGTCATTTCCACTTCTCCTGATTCATTTAATTTGAATCGGAAAGCATGGGGATGACTGTGATATTGCAGCGTCGCAATGTAAGGGCTCAGCCAAGACTTTATGTCATATATGTTTTCGACATAGCTTGTTAAAGGAGTAGGGCTGTATGACTTTCGGATGACATCTTTGAGCTCATCCAGAGTTACAGCATTCGTTCTTCTTAAAGATACAGAAATGCGACTAAACATCTAACAAGAAATTCAGAACTTTAATTCTCTGATTTTATTGTATGACTCCTATAATTCATTAATACTCACTTGATCAATATCTTCGTGTGTGTGACCAACCATAAGGTATGACAGCCTCACCTACATAACAAAATCAAAACAGGTCATTTTTTAGACTGAAATTTATAGTGCAATTATCGTGTTTTACAAGCAAGTCTTATCAATCTGACTAGTCATGGTCCTTTGTTAGAAGTAAGACTTGCGAAACAACTCTATAAGTTGTCGGCCATCACAAACGGAAAGATACCTCATTTTTTCTCGTAAAAACAATATAATTGTAGACCTGCAAGTCCTACGAAACCATATATGATTTCGAATCCAAAAAGGAGATATAGGAATCAGGGGAAATTACCTTTTTAAAAACGCCTGCTTTGACCAGTAGAGCGCAGAATCCCAAGATGTATATGTTTTTGCAATCCCGATAACAATTATCTAACTGGAGATAAAGGACCGGGGGCAAATGTCCACCCTTAATTTAAAGAAAAAATGACTAGAGGTTAGGTTGGCTTTCAAAATTGTCTCTATACTGATCATATATTTATATTGTAAGCTGAGAATCTTACTGTTCGTAAAATACATCTAAAAAGAGAAAGAAGGCAGTTCATCGTTGGATTGGCATCTTGGGGCCAACGTATAAAATCAATGAAGCACATTGCCAATCGAAGACCATGAGAAATAACTCCAGTCACGTGTGTCTTCATGAATTCTGCATATTCCCCTTCGAGCTACAATGAATATTGACATTAATCGAGTTATGTGAAATACTGATTTATATATAAAACAACAGCAACAGCTTACTTTTGATAGTTGACTCCAATGTGGGAGGTGAGTCTTTGACTGATCCATACCATCGATGATGACACTTAAGTATTTGTCTGGGTGTTGTTCAGCTTTCTTCTGGTGACTTTGATATTTTTTTCTTTCTCCACTAGAAGTATAAAAATCTATTACTATTCACTTCTTTATTCTTAGTGAATATTTCAATGTTGGGCAGTTTTTTGTTTGTTTGTTTTGTGGCTACCTTTGCAAGTCCATATGCCGTTGTTTTTCTTTGATCCACTTAATCTTTTCTTCCTTCGTCTTTTTTGAGCGTATGTGCTCATCAATCAGTAAGCATATGCCACACTTTGTGAAACGGTTGTTCTGTCAGAAAAATAATTTTAAATCTTTTCCTATAGTTTTGATCTATAAATAGATTTTCTTTTTCGATTCAATTACAGGCCGTTTACCTTCGGGATAATCACTTCCGGAAATGATTTCTTCCACATTCTTCAGAACTGGGCTCTGCTTAAAAGTTTTCCAGGTGTTTTTGATTCTTGTACATATAACTCATACATTTTCGTAAATGTATAATTGGAGGGCAGTTCCTTTTTATTGACGTCAGGCATGACGTTAGCACTATTTCTAACCGTCTCGCCGAACCAAAGTTCCGCAGAAATCATGCGCTTAGACTTAAACGTCATCCCTGTACGACCGTGAATGGCTGTAACAGATAAACCATATCTTTTTGACAATTTCTTGTAATGGTGATATCTAGAGTAAAGCAAACATTTGTGTTATATTTCGAATTCATGTGCTTGTTGTAAGGGTCTAAAAAGGGTTCTAAAACTGCGCCATATTTTCACGAATATTCACTAAAATAATTTTTATATTACAAATAATCCAAATGCCGCTGAGTTGCAATAGCCATCTCCCGCATCCCGTCAGACCAATTGCGATTCCATGAGCGCAAAGATGTACCTCCCGTAAGCCATGCCATGTGTTAAAATCCACGCCTTCTGGCACACGATCTTCCCTTTCACGGAATGTTCATGTTTTAGCATACAATTTCTTTTACGTTGGCTGATTTGGAAAAAATTCATCAGCCACTGGACTTGTTGTTCTCTTGATAAAGACTGATACTCCACTCTTGTCTGGAAAATTTCCTCTAGAGAGAGTTTTTCCTTCAAGCACCTCTTTTTGCAACAGTGGTACCCTTCAGTGGTCTTTTGGATTTCCGTCAGAGATGTCTTTTTCGACAGCCTTTCGTTATCACCTCTCGAATTCTTTGCTTGTGCATCAGCGCCTTTTACAGGATCATCTACAACCTCCTATACACAAATTTATAGTAAAAATAGTTTAAGAGTCATAAATCGTTATTTGAATATGAAAAAAAAACAAGGAAAAAAAAAAAAAAAAAAAAACACCACCACTGGCTGCAGAAGAATCTTTTTCAACTGAAATCGTACATACTCTATGGTGTTGATTGCAGAGAAATTTTGACTCAAGTTGTTCAGGAGTATTACTTCTATCAAGAATAAGATCGTCATCCTAGAAAATAACAGGTTGATGTCCAGACAGTTAAAATTAGTTTTATCAAGTTTACTTTTTGTACTGTTGAAAGGCAAAATTGATCCTTACCGTATCGCTGTCAGATCGAGTTTCATCGGAACTGAGTTCAGAACAACTGGATGACTCCAAATCGCTCTGTGCGAAAGAAATGATAAGTTGGAAAAGTGCATCAACAACCTATGCTACTTCTCCATAAACTGTTAATGGAATATAGTAACTTACATCGCTTTGATGATCAATTTTTTCTAGTTTTGGCGACCTGACATGTACACTAGTATGATTACATGCCCCCCCACAGTCACATCCATCTTGATTTTCAAGATTTCTTGTTCTGTTACTCTAAAATTGATCAGTCAAAAATTTGGAAAGTTAAAATAGAAAATATGTATCATCGTCGACACAGAATTTAAAGCAATTTTACGAATTGCATACTATTAAAGCCAGTAACATCATTTTGCTTTCCCGCCAATTTCACTAAAGCGGCGGGAAAGTTTTGATATAGCATGTTATGTCGAGCTCGTTCATTTTAGGCCGGATCGCTGTACTCGTTGAGTGCTTCTCGTGAGCAGTAATATTTATTGAAGATGCTTATACGTGTAAACGTATGTAGTTTTGCTTTATATACGAACCACGGGTTCATGTGTTGCTTAAGTCAATTCGCTAATTCCCAAGAAACTGAGCTTACCTTGATACTGGCTATTCCAATCATGTCGGTAGACCTATAAAACCAGCGGTGGCTTTTTTATTTTACACTGGACACAGCCGTGAGAGACTTTCTTACGGTTTTTATACAATTATAATTAATGTTCACGCATCGAGAATTACCTTCAATGAAATGAAAAACTATCGGCATACAACAAGATTTGAATTTGGCGCACAATTTTGTAAACTTCATTTGATTGGCTACATTGCGTTCTTAGTCCGCAGAAAAACCAATCCCACCTACAATGAAATATGAGAATATTCTCTGCTGTCCCCTGATCGTTTTCATTGGTTAATGGTACAGCCATTATCACCCATAACAATCTGCTCGGGTCAAATCTCTTTTGAGACCACGCCGTGTCTAGTGTAATTCTATATTGTACAGTACAGAGACTTCAGTTAACCTTTGGGGTGTAATGTCGTGCCGCGGAAATTTGAAATTTACCCTGGAAACTTCTTAGTCGAATTAGAAGGTATTAAAAAATCGACTCATAAACCAGCCAGTCGTCAGTTTCCGTAGGTGCTGCAAAATGCAGAATAGAACCATGTGATTTTATTGGTTTAAGCAGACCACATGGTCTAAGCTACAAAGCAGTACATACTCTAGAGCAATACATGTGTTTTTTGCATCATTTATGTTCCATCGCATTGGCATATATAATCCGAAAAACAATTTACGACTGTTATTTGCAAAGACTGATAAGATTTCAAACAAAACGTTCAATTGAGCGTTCAGTCAAATCACCAGTTCAAACCAAATATAATTACATCAGTTCACATATACTGTTATTTCCGGAGGGGCTTAAGGCGGCCGCTCTTTGATTTGGACTTCAGAGTTTAAAAAAGCTAAAATCAGTGTGCATGTCAATGAAATCGCCGAGTCATCACCATTAACAATTACAAATAATATTTGAACAAATAAATTACAATCATTGTGTAAAGCTAAGAGTTTGTTGGGTCTCTTTTGACCAGAACCAAGCACAGGACAACGATAAACATGCTCCCTTGACAAATCAACATGCAAAGAAACTTTTTAACAATATATAGCGAAAGGCAATGGCACAAGACTAAAGCCATTCCTTTCCTGTGCAAATATTTTTACTTTGTATTCGAAGGGCACTGGCGAGTGTCTTCAGTCCGTCGTATTTTCAATGTGCCTTTCACCAGGGTAGTTGTCAATAAAACAGAACATCTCAAAATCCTTTTGCGAAAGAAAACAAAAGCGTGAAACTGTTAATTGTCAGGTGGTAAAAGGACAAATTGTTTGGTTCATGGCCATGCGGAATGCAAGTACGCAATGTGTATTTCCTTGGCGGTTTTGAGTTACGGTAGTCATTAGTCTCATGTTAAGTACAGGAAAAGACAAAAACATATATTATCAAAAAATATTACTGAAAGAAGTGAAAAATGTATCCAAGGTGATATTCTTTTATTATGCAGTAATTGTTAAAAATTCTTGTAAGGAGAAATTGTTCCTTTACAGTACAGATCAGTACAGGAACTCAGTTTTGGTATGTAACATGACCCGCAAGATATATTTTATCTAAACGTGAAGTTATTAGCCAGCTCTCCACCCTACTGATACGATAAGAAACTGACAATATATACCTACATACATTTTTATTAAGCTACGTGACGAGGAATATCCATGATATACCGTGTAAATTTATGTGCACAAAGATCCGAAAATCTTATACCAGAAAATTGAATGACAAAATGTTATTTGTGCCGATGTTTACAGTAAAAGGTTGTCGCCTATTGTTCCTTAAGTAACTAGATGAGTGCTAATGCCAGTGCCCGCCTAACGTCACTGCCGGATTGGTGTCATCCTCTAATTGACCTATTGGCAAAGTTAAACTGTTTGATTTCATGCTCTCAGTTGACACTACTATTATACTCATAGTTATGTTAAGTATCAAGAATCTCAATCGTGAATTCAATGTGCCTGGCAGTAAAAAATGTTCCTTTCGCAGAAAAGCCACAAAGTATGGCAGTGTATGAGTTTGAAAATAAAAGACCAGTAAGATGGGAAACATTTCATAATATATAAGGCCCTTTAGCACTCAGGAAACTCCTACCTAGTACGTCAACAGGAAGAAAATAGCTAGGGCATGACAGAATTTGGGGCAGCATTTTCAGTTCACACCCTATGACTCATGCTTAAAGATATAAAATTAAAACGGTATAAAAGTCAGCAGAGTATTTCAAAGCAATTTATATGACACTGGCATTTACATACTACAATATTCTACAAAGCGTTAAGAATGAATGCAAGTTCGTACATTCCAATAGCACCTTCGGACGATCTTCCTTCCTTGGGCGCTTTAAGTGGGGAAGCTTCATCTGAATATCAACCCACAAAAAGGACCTTTGTGTCTCTGGCAACAGAGTTCCGGAGTAAGTTGTTTGAACTTCTGAGGAGCAAATCGCCCGAGGCAATGGAAATACCGCCGCTGGGTGTCGACAAAAAAATGAACAAAACCTTCAAATCCTACGTTGAACTTAGGCATGGACGTTTTGACGTAAGTGTATTTTCATTAAATAATTTCTATGCCATTTTATTTCTTCTTTTCTGCTATAACATCTGACTTCCATACCTGTTGCCGCAACAGGAATACCGTAAACAAATTTGGGTTGCGAAGTTCTCACAAAGATGCTGGGAGAAAGTCAGGCAGCTAGATAGCAAACGCAGAGTCACCACATACACATTCAGATGGCTAAGTTCAGGAATGGAGGAAGAAGATATCTTCAAAAATTTAGAAGGAATATTGGAAAAAACACACTCATTGGCATCTTTGAATTCTAAATCTAAGGTAAATGCGAGAGGTCAGCAATATGTACAATGTCATAAATAATGTCAATGCCATGTGAATTGACTTTTTGAAATCGTGCTACTATTTTCAGGTTAGCAAAAAGGATACTGTTACTGCAGAGGCCGACGGACAGTGGATGAAGGAAAAGGAAGAAGAAAATGAGAGCTTAGTATGAAAATCGTCCTCGATATAAAGACAAAATAAAAACGTGTCTTTACTTTATAGTCGAAATATCAAATGAGATACTCATGTACAGCCCTTTGTTTCAGCTAAAGAGGGTTGGGGAGTTGGAGAAGGCTCTTCATCGTGAGGTAAGCTTTTGGAACATCAGTGCTAGTTGTTTTTTACATAAAATTATATATAGTCTTATATTTCAGAGAAATGAATCTCGCCATTTGAAAACAATAGCAGATCAAAAGGAGACAATCGCTTGTTTGAGGGAAAGCCTTAAAAAAGTAATTAGTAAGAAACACCTCGCTTAACCTTGTAGAATTCAAAGAAAGCAAAGGTAAGAAGAAAAACGTGACTAAGTGAGGAATGTGGAATTTTTTCTTTGCAGACAATTAACAGAGTAAACGAGCTTGAGCGAGCTTTGGAAAAAAGTGTTGAGCGTGAATCGATCGTGAGAAAAGAATACCAGCAGGTTAGTGCTGACTCATCTCAATTACCTAAAACAACAAGTGCTTTTTCTTGTTGTCCGTATCAAAAACATCATCACATTCTTTATTTCTTTTTCTTCTTCTTCTTCTTCTTTAGATCATTGATGATCAGAAACTCCAGATTAGTGATTTGAAGGCGATGTTTCTGAAGGAACACCTCGATTCTGGAAAATCCCATAAAGACAAGGTATCAACAATCAAAAGTTCTTCATTTTACTGACTAATTAAAAGTGTTGTGTTATGATAAGGAACTCCAAGAAAATGAGATTTAAAATAACAACTTCATTTTTTTAACAGAAAGCCTCTAATGAAGAAGATTCAAATCTCCAGGTATTTTCTATTCGTTTCCAATTTGAAGAAATTTCGTTGTTGACTCCTTTTTCATTCAACAGGTGGCAGAGTGTAATGTGAACTTTGCATTGTTGAAGGGACATTCAGAATTGAAGACCGTATCGAGGAATATAGAGGTAAGATCATTACTGGGCGGAAACTATTTAAAAAATCCTTTGAACTCATACCTTTGATCTCATTTGCGTGGCAATGGCAGCTGACAACAGGTATCCACTTGACAATGGAAGAGTGCGATTATGCGGAGATGAGGGAAATTGAAATTAGCCAGGTACGTGACGCTATATTAGTGCTATTTATAAATTAAAAATGATACACTTTTATTGTGGACTATTATCTGGTCTTGTATGTGTTTCTACTACTTTAACATTTTCAACTCTCATACTTTAAGAGTGAACCTATGTCACCGGTATTAGTAGAGAGTGGAAAGACGGCCAGTTGTCATGACTCTGATACAGTAAGAACTCTCATTTTTCATCTCATTTGAGCTTGTTTCCATGTATTCCGTTAATACTTTCCTCTGTTCTGTTTAAGGATACCCATGATATCCATCATGATCCACCATGTCCAGAACATGAAGTCCAGGTATTTCACTATACATTTACACATTATGCATGTAAATTTTGATCCACTCGACATATAATCACATTGATGTGAATATTAGGAAAAGAAGACAAAGAAAAAACGCCCAGTTCACGAAGATGGGGATGGAAGTGAAAAGAAGAAGGTCAGTATTGTATAGAAAGCTCAATAGAAGGTTATACTGTAAATGTTTAACAGCATTTGTTACTTTATCAGAAAAAAACTGTTTCTGATCAATTGGGCGATGGAAACGAGAGAAACACTGTTAAAAACGATGTAAGTAAGGCATTTCATCCCTTTTTTTGCTGAATAACTATACAATTGAGCCTTATCACTTAAATTATCACTAGAGTGAACTCAAAGAAATGCATTTTCGTTTACAGAACAAGACAGATTGGGTTGCAGTGCATTACGGAGGAAGCCTTTTCTACATTGGAAAACTAGTGTCTGGGAATCCTGCTGAAAATGTGGAAGTCATGTTCCTTGAGAGAAGACCTAACGAATGCTTCCAATTCAAAAGTCCGCCTTGCGTCGAAACGGTCAAACAAAGCCAAATATTTCTAAGAAATATTAAGGTTGAAAAGGCACAAGGACCTCTTTGGAAGCTCAGTGATCCCAGTGTTGTCCAAAAAGCATTTGCAGACCATAAAAGGAAGTTGGGATGGAAAAACAAGGTATCTAAGATTTTAGTATATTCACTGAATAAAAATAAATTGCTTTTCAAACCGCAACTAACTTTTATTTTAGGTCGAACTCCTATGGGATCTTGACAAAAATCCAGACCTCGACAAGGTCGTATGCAAAACAGACAATGGAAATGTAACAGTTGCCGACTTCAAGCGAATGGATTTGGACATGAGCGACGATGACGCTAAAAAAATCACAGAACATTGTTGCTTAAAAAGTAAATTACACAAAGGATGGCTAAATGATGAGGTACTTTCATTATTTGCACTCAGTTATACATGTATATATTGTCACTGTATTTCCATTTTTGTTGTTTTTGATATCCAACTAATAATTAACATTATTAAACTATAATTTACAGCTAATAAACGCAAGCTTAGATATAATAGCTCAAAGAGGAAGAAAACTCAAGGTAATTTTCTTTTTCTCCGTGGCCTATTACAGCGCTGTCGGACTGCTTTTGACACATAAATTCTAACATGTGGATGCTTTGACAGGGCTTGAAGATTTTGAATGTAAATTCGTTCTTTCTTCCAAAACTAAAGAAAGCAGATGAAGCTTATCTAAAATCGTGGAAGTGGAGCGGAAAAGTGAGTCCGTGACATTTGTTTGGTTCGTATTATTAATTACCCATTGTTTACTGCCTGAAATTAAAATCTTAAATCTGATCCCTAAGGTGGGGGGGGGGGGGGGGGGGGCGGGGAACTCCATTGTAAAAGGATCGGGTATGCTCGTCATATCTCTTAGGGGTAAAAATCATCGATTTGGTATCTTTTAGGTTGTTAAAATTTAAGTTTAGTGATTTAGCATTTCCTGGTCTCACTTAAGGTGGCTCGACCCAATTTTCAAGTAGAGCTACCAGTCGTCTTTGAGTGAAAACTATTTGTTCATGAGCAGTCTGATAGTAAATTAAGTATTGCACCCTTACCAGACAAAGATCAAAGTTTATGATGACGTATGTTATATGGAGATCGGCGCTATTATGGCGACGCCTTAAAAGAATTCCCCTTTTTACACATTCTCGAGTTTAATGAGTTCTAGGCTTATTCTTGAAAAATGCTCTTGTGATCTTGTAGTTAACATCATTGCCTTTAGCTCTAGCGAATTAAATCAAATTCTGAGAGAGCGTTTTCGAAATATCATCGATGAGAGATTTTAACTGCAAAAATCGAGCGTAAACAAAACAACTTTTTAAATCTCCTACAATTAAAAAGAAAGTAGCACATCGAAGTTAATCTCAAATTGTTGTAAAGATATCAAATTTGGCTACTGAAAGAGACGAGAGAAATCACATTAATTGATATCGAGAAAAGTGAGCCGAACTCATGTATATGGACATGCCGAATTTGCTTCTGTTGCCCAAATTTCGCTCTATTGTTACATAAACTGCAATACTTAAAGATCCCTTCGATAAATATTGTTTAAAAATTAGTATGGTTTAGTTTAGGTAATAGTTGATATGATATAGCGTTTTCAAATTCATTGAATCATTTTACGGCTGTAAAATATTAGCCTCAAATCAGTATATTTTTCAGCCGGAGACAGTGGTCGACAATTCATTGATGCATGATGTAGCTCTTTTGTTTTAGTTTGTCATGTTTTCGTGCATTCTAGCACCTGATGCAAATTGCGGAACGTTTCAATACCTTCCGATCACTCTTCCGAGATATGGTAATCGCTAGAAAGAAACTTTTTAACTGTACATTTCTTTGCAGCATGTCAGCACATCATTCTATTTTTACTTTGCCTCCCCATGATTCTGCTTTTGACGAGTTTCCATCTGCAGTTGTGTGACAAAAAGTTTCTTTCCTTTTTGGCATTCTTATGTATATTTAGTTTTAGCAATTACCATATTTCGGAAGAGTGCTCGAAAGGTAATGAAGTGTTCCGTAATTTGCACCAAGTGTTGGAATGCATGAAAACACGACAAACTAAAACAAAAGAGCTACATCATGCATCAATGAATTGTCGACCACTGTATCCGGCTGAAAAAATATACTGATTTGAGGCTAATATTTCACAGCCGTAAAATGATTCAATGAATTTGAAAACGCTATATCATATCAACTATTAACTAAACTAAACCATACTAATTTTTAAACAATATTTATCGAAGGGATCTTTAAGTATTGCAGTTTATGTAACAATAGAGCGAAATTTGGGCAACAGAAGCAAATTCAGCATGTCCATATACATGAGTTCGGCTCACTTTTCTCGATATCAATTAATGTGATTTCTCTCGTCTCTTTCAGTAGCCAAATTTGATATCTTTACAACAATTTGAGATGAAAAATTAACTTCGATGTGCTACTTTCTTTTTAATTGTAGGAGATTTAAAAAGTTGTTTTGTTTACGCTCGATTTTTGCAGTTAAAATCTCTCATCGATGATATTTCGAAAACGCTCTCTCAGAATTTGATTTAATTCGCTAGAGCTAAAGGCAATGATGTTAACTACAAGATCACAAGAGCATTTTTCAAGAATAAGCCTAGAACTCATTAAACTCGAGAATGTGTAAAAAGGGGAATTCTTTTAAGGTGTCGCCATAATAGCGCCGATCTCCATATAACATACGTCATCATAAACTTTGATCTTTGTCTGGTAAGGGTGCAATACTTAATTTACTATCAGACTGCTCATGAACAAATAGTTTTCACTCAAAGATGACTGGTAGCTCTACTTGAAAATTGGGTCGAGCCACCTTAAGGTATCAAAAGAGCCCATTGCTTATTATCTTGTTCTCAAATGGAAGAAATTTGCCCAACAAAAGCGTGTCGACCGTTCAATTTTGTGTCCATAATAACAATGTTCATTAGCTTGTTATCGCTGGTATCTCTTAGGGGTTAAAAATTGTCCAGCCACGCCCTTCTTAAAAGGCTTCCGATATCTTTTAGGGGTATTTTTTAAATTCCCAACTAGCATACTCGCTTTTACAATGGAGTCCCCCCGAAAGTCTGATAATACTTACCGTTTGGATTATACTTTTAGGATAAGCTTTCAAAAGTAGATATAATGATTGTTCCTATAAACGACATGGATACTCACTGGATGCTTGGAGTAAGTCCGACTTGACTAGACTCGAAATATTGAATAAAATTTAATAATCAAATAACCGACATAATTTTTCTAAAATTCTATTTCAGGTAATCAAATTCCGAGAAAAATCCATTTGTGTCTATGACAGCCTGAATGGAAAAAATGGGACAACGTTTTTACGAGAAATAAGGTGGGTTTTGAATTTTATTGTATAGGCGCTTACGTTTAGAAAGACCTAGAAACCTCGGACGAAAGTTTTCTTTCTTTCTTTTTTTTTACATTCCTTTTCTTTCTTGTCCCCTCTCTTGTCTGTACCGCCTTTCTTTCTTTCTCGCTTACTTGCTTGTTCTCTCTCTCTCTCTCTCTCTCTCTCTCTCTCTCTCTCTCTCTCTCTCTCTCTCTCTCTCTAATTTTCTTTTCTTTATTTTTATGAATATTCAACAGGAAGCTATTGAAAACCCACAGAGTAAGCCTTACCTCTTGGGAGGACAAATATCCCCCGACACCTCGACAAAGGGACACTGCAAGCTGTGGGCTTTATGTACTCAAGGTGAGGCCGCCTTCCTAATCGCAAATCTTCGCCCTTTACTTTTGGTTGCAAATAATAAAGAAATAGCTACTAAACATTTTCCTCGTATTTTTTGAAGGTCGCAGAATTAATTGTAGAAGACAAAACTCCAGCGTTTACATCGGTTAGTAATGCAACACATTACACCACCATCAGTTATTGTACACTTTGCGCTTTTATGGATGTACAGTACAAATAAACCACGGAGAGAGAGATATACATGAAAGTGAATAAATTATAAACTTAGGTCCTGTTAGCACTAAAAGGCGAGTTGTCCCTGGTAGCAGGGATAACTCTTTTGCTTTGTGTTCCCCGAAAAAAAAAACTTGCCTTCATGTGTACGGGCCCTACGGGACTCTTCACATGATATGCCATCAGATAACAACAAGGGAATACTGTTTTATTGGTCTAAAAAATTTTGATGTTATCATGTAAACACATATTCAGATACATGTGGGGCACCGGGATGAATTCGTACCAAAAAGAAACTCATTGTAGTACATGCAATAATGCTAAAAATAACCTCACTATATCATTTCAACAGGATGAGATGATTGACTACCGGAACGAAGTAGGAGCAAGACTTATAGATGCTGGAAAGGAGAAGAAAAGATAAAAATGAGTTGTGGCCGTCACTTCGTATTTTGGAATCCTTGGAAAATAGCTTGCGAATATCAAGTTTAGAAGACTGTCATCACCGTGCTTGGTCCTTACCATTTCCGGCCGCCGCTAGATATCCTTACTTCATTTCCACCGAGTGTCAATCAACTTGAAGCGGATGAAAAGAAGGCTAGCTTGTTGGCGTTAACATAGCTAACTCTGTATCTTAAACCGAAAATACCTTTTAAAAAAAGTTACCACCATATGTTAGAATATCAGTTCAAAATGTATCGTGTATACGAAATTGCGTGCAGTCGGAATGTAAGTACAGACTGTTTTTGTCACTCTTGGCTTTGGCGCCAACAATGTACTTTGGCGGGAAATGTTTCGTCATCAGTTGGGAAAGAGCTTTGTTGGACAAATATGTGAGTACCAGAGGGAAAAATTAAAATCGGAGTAGGTATATTTTATGCCGACTAGTCCTGTTTGAACGCTGAACTTGAAATGTGAGCTAGCAGTAAAATAGTGCAGCTAGCCACAGCACGTTTTACTCAAAACTATTGGCAACTAGAGCGGCTTTCTGCTTTTCTTATTACGAGCGTATAAAAAATCGATTTGATATTTAGGTTACTGTCAGGGTAAAGAAACGCTTTTTCTCACATGGATGGTTCAACGTTTCAATCGGGTTGTGGTAATAAAATATGTCGACGACTAGCGATATAAAAATCTAGTTTTGCTCTACTGAGAAACTGTTTGCAAACAAACGCAGCTACAAAAAAGTGTTCTGTGCACGTTTGTAAGCGGTAGCTGCCCAAAAATCCTGATGATCGCCAAGAACGTGAAACTCGAGTTATTTATTATCTTTTTCATTTGTAAATATTATTTGTCATTTGTAAATTCAAGTACTCATTTGTATGTATATATTTTCAAAACGAAGTGTGCAGTTATATCGACATATTAGCAGTGCCGATATTGTTCACATAGATATTTAATAATTCTCCTAGTTATATCCAAACTTGTAGATTAGTAGTATCATAACATTGCAAACCGTGTCGGCATAATTTCGTGAAATATGCAAGCAAAGCAACTACGGCCGGGCGGGCTCTTTGCTCAATAAACTGAATAAAATATCGTGGTTGTAATTCGTCTCTGTTTTAAGGAAGGCCATTTTATCGAAAATAGTGACAGTTATTTATCGAACAGAGAAATTCATCTCGTTAAACGCTGGGTGTTTCACTTGTAAATAAAGATAACCCTCTTGACCCTTGGTGTGTGTAGCTAGTTAGTGATTGGACGGATCGCGTGCTCATCCCGTGCTCGATGGTATTACATTACCTCCCTTTTTTGTGATTGGTTGATCCACGTGTGTGTCCCGAAAACAAACGTCGAAACACATTTTCACATTTTGATCCGCGACTCATTTTGGACGACAAGTGGCTATCAAGGTGGAGGGACAACTGAAACGTGTTTTAGTAGACGTCCATCTTGTAACACGCCAAGGGAAATATTGA
Source organism: Telmatactis stephensoni (assembly GCA_029948255.1). NCBI lineage: Eukaryota > Metazoa > Cnidaria > Anthozoa > Actiniaria > Isophelliidae > Telmatactis > Telmatactis stephensoni. The sequence continues at coordinate 402,108 of JALIZF010001682.1, read as the reverse complement.
ACGTTCTATTTTTACCACCTAGAACACTGTTTTCGAATTAGTCTGGTTAACATTCAATTCGATGTCAAAATGTTGTTTAGATAAATTGGGCTGGATAGCTTGTCATATTTGATCTCGCATAAATTATTGTGATTGTAAAACAACATCGCTCGATTTTCGGTAGTTTCAGCATTTGATAATCATGTTATTTTTTGGTTCACTTTTACAGTCGGAGAATACCAGTAGAGTATAAAATAGGACCTTTGAATCTAGAACAAAAGCAAGACGACCCTCAATGTTGCAGTACGTAGACTTCATATCAAATAGGTGTTTTGTTTCATCAACTTTACAAGCTTTCGAGCCTTCGGCTCGACATATAAAGGGATTGAAAATATTTGACCTCATAATGTTGCCCATAGAACTTCTGAGTGGATCAAACGCGGAACCATCCCACGTCTTTGTCATATCACGTTACCAGCTCTTCCTCGATTGGTTGAATCGCGTAGTCATCCCGTAAACGTTGACGGCAATTCACATTATTTTGGGCATTGGTTTTTATTTGTCCAATAATTTCATCCCTAAACTAAAAAAATCGTTATAAGAATCGTCGTCGCTTTATTTGAGTATACGTCGCGATAAAATGTTGAACACTGGATTAGAAGGGGAAAATCAAACTTTTGATGCTGAAACAAAGCGAAACACTTTGCCAAAGGACAACTCTTATTTGATTCATTAACAAACGTCTCTTTCGTCCGAGAAAAAATAAAATCACGAATATCTAAAACTAAAAGTTCTACCGTATTCAAGAAGATATTCAGACTTGATCTGTCATCACCTTGTCGTGTAGAACGCTCATGATTGGCTAAAACGCGTAACCATTCCGCAGAGTTAGATATCAAATTACTAATCTAGAATGCGATTGGTTCATTTGCGGTATCATCCCGTAGCTTTGATTATTGGAATATTTTAAGGCTTCCTATTGGTCTATAAACGAGATATGTCCCACACAAGTGGTTTTATCAGAAAAGTACATTTTTAAATGATAAAGTACGTTTTTAAATGAGCAGTTGTTATCATGGTTTTGCATAAATTATTGTTCAAACAACAAGCAAGGGCCACGTGACTATTATCATGCAAACTGCAGCATCAAGATTTTTTTAGGCGTGTAATTAATAAGTTATCATATGGTTTCAAGTTCAATTTGGAATTAATAATAAAATTAATTTGCACGAGTGTGTTTTTTAAAGATCTTTTGTAATCTTTGGAAACACACTCGTGCAAATCAATTCAAAATTGAACTTGAAACCATATGATTACCAATACTAATTACATGTAACAACCATGATTATGAAATTAATAATGTCTACTCATAAAATATACATATCAATACATTGCGGCCTACATTACAAAACAAAGCATTGATAAAAATAAATCTAAATACATAGCTATATAATGTATATAAATAATACAAACAAAATTTGCTAATCTATATCAAAAATACAGCCTACTTATAAAACTGTTCTTTGATCTCTCCTTTTTCACATGAGGAAGGAGATTACCTTGTACTCTATTATATGTGGCTTAATGAAATTTAGGCGAAGTTAAAATCGAGGCACGCTGGCCAGTGGTTGCAGGGTCATGTGGGGTGCCCTTCATTATAGATCGCCACGGATCTAAGCTTGTTGCTTGCTGTGTTCCCACCCACCCTCCTCTTAGATAAGTGTGGATTAGGTAAGTACAAACTTCCACTGACTGCTGTCAGTGTGACTGGTGCAAGGAGGTGGACCAAGGTTGTGTTGCCATGGTTACCTCCTTGCTGTGGGCAGATGGCGTGTCTGCAACAGCTTTGTCAGGCACCTCTCTCCAAAATTATCAGTGCCAATGAGTTTAAGCATCATTAGTTTTTGAAATATGTTTTGTTGACTTACCAAGATTGCCTAAATTTGTGATACGAAAGGACAGAATTATGGCCAGCATCTTTTTGGTGTGAACACCATACTTTGTAATATGTGTTCATTGGCATCCTACAAAAATGTTAACATTGTTATTATAAATAATATCAATAGGACCTTATGACTCATTATAACACTTTGATTTCATATGTGTAAAGATAAGGTTCTGCTCCTGTTTGATTGGCTGTAGACCTAATAGGGGACCTTGAGTCCTTTTCATAAACATGAACATGTAAAATAAAATAAAAAAACAACAATAAATTACTCAACCAAGAAACTGATCTAATATTAAAATACTTGCCTTCCATGAAGGAAGTGATACATGTAGTCTCTCATGACATCATGACCAATAAGGAAGGTGCCCATGTTCAATATGCAATGTGATGAGCCATCAAATGGAATTGGCCCAGTGTCACACTCGCAATCAGAAATGCCATTGGTTACTATAAGTATAACATGATTACCATAATGGTTATGTCACAAAAGACAGGAAAGTCCATCAATAGTAAGAGCCTTAAAGTACAATCATAATCATATTTTCTTTTACATAACAAATAACAAAACAAACAAATTAACAAACGAGCAATTCTATGGTCATGTAATCATGCAAGCAAAGTCTCCATCTTATTTTACAATGTATGGGATACTAACTAGCCTGCCTACAGGATCTCAAAGGGGAAGGGAAGGGAAAAGGGGGAGGGGAAAGGGGAAGACAAGGAGGGGACTGAGGAGGGGGAAAAAGGAAGGGAGAGCCTGCATGAACGCTATTGTTTCAAAATATACGCCCCCTTATGCTCGATTGCGTGGCAGGCTAACAATCTATTAGCCAATCATGATCAGGATCAAGGTAAACACTGTCAAAATTTTGACAGTTCACCGATATTCCCCATGCATGTGCAATATATATAATTTATAAATTTATGATGGGTCGAGATATTAATATGAATACAACTGCTAAGAAAATTATACGCTCGACAAACGAAGAATTTAAGATAAATGTCGTTTCTGTAAATGCTCATTTGTGAAAAAATCATTGACTGGAGCAAAAATGACTTGTTCCTATCCAGATATGTGCCCTTCTCCAAGAGCTACACAATTTAAACCAAGAGATCTTCCTTCTTTTATCTGATCTTTTATCAAGGATGATAAAGGGGAGATAAAGAGAATAACAGACTGCTCATGAAGCATCACTTTGACTAGAACATACAACGGGAAAATCAAGCTTTTGCCAAACCATGTCGTCGATAGAACGGCCAAAACATCCAGACCTTGAAGTAAGGCTTTAACTGCCTCTTTCTGTTCTCGTTTTAAGCTTATTGAAGACCCATTTTTAAAGTTTAAATCTGTAAGAACATCTTATATATCAAGTCATCCAACTCCGCCACGGTTGTTTACTGAAATTCTAGTAACTAGTTCTAACCGCAAAGTCACCGTTCAGTTCCCTCAACCAATCAGATGCCTCTGTTCATGGGCAAACGGAGAATATTTTTGAAACAATAGTGTTTGTGCAGGCTCTCCCTTCCTTTTCCCTCCTCCCCAGCCCCCTCCCCTCCTCCCCAGTCCCTTCCCCTTTCCCTTCCCCCTCCCCTTTGAGAGCCTGTAGGCAGGCTAGATACTAACCAACAGCATCAACTTGATTATACTGGGTGTATAACATTACTTTCGTGCTCCCTCCATCAGTCAACACCCCCTCTTTACAAGATGGGCAAATGTTCACTTCATCCAAGCACTTAAACTTTAATTCTTTCCTATTCGTTGTCAGTCCTCCAAATACAAATGCTTTGAAATTGTCATCTTGGAAAGGGATGGATTGGTAAGACAGGCAAGGCGACTTTTTTTCTTTTTTTTGTTTGTTTTTTGAGTCTGACTCATCGAAACAATGTTCAATAATGTCCAGAACAAAGTCTGGACAAGCATCTTCTTCAATGGATTTGGACAAATGCATCACATGGACACATTTGTCCATATTGCAGGTCGAGCAGTGCAGTTCTTCGCCATTGACACATACTACCCCCCATGATCCTTGATCAGTGTAGACAAACAGAGTATTTCTTGATAACTGGAAAAACTCGTGAATCTGTTCATCCCAGATATCCTCTAAAAAGAAAAAAATAAATGAAAACTTTATTTATATTATACCATCCAAGATACAGTATTCATGTAATAAGTAGTAAATCAAATATCTTAATAATAATTACAAATTAATACCTTCCTCCTCATCAATCATAGGGGCCAGTTGATAAGCCTCGTCAAACTTAACTAGGTAGTGTTTGAGGGCAGTGACATGCAAACAAGACTGTTGAGAGGTAGTCCAATCTGACAAAATAAAAATAAAAGGACATACTAGGTTAAATATACACTGAAAGTACCAACTTACATATTTACTCATACTTCATCTTTGGAGACCTAGGGTAATAAGGGGCTGGAAGGGAGAGGATGCCCTGGGTAAAATCAAACTGAAACAAAAGTTGATTACATGCTTTGGTTCTCAAAGTATGCTCATTCTTGAGTTGCAAAAAACAATAATAATAATATGATAATAAGAAAAATGATTAACTTTGACTGTGTTTAGTCAAGCCAGATGTATACTTTAATGTATACATTAAAGGTATACTATTAAAATGATCTTTGCAATTTGATAGCCTTGGCCAGCCATCCAACTTAGTCCATAAATAAAAAACTAGAAACTTAAATGCTCAGCAATAGGTAGCTAGCTGTTGCATCTTTAATGATCAGCAAAGAAAGGGTGATAAGTCGATCAGGCGACATGCTATTATTAATCTCTTGGTCCTCCCCACTTACAACCATGGGGAAGCTGGCTGGCCAGCTTTGTCTTGGTTGTAACCTAAATTAAATTCAGCCTCTCATTAATAATCAATAACTAACCATAGCTATCAAGTTATCATAGTAATGTTAATGTTTGCTTTATTTTCCTCAGAGGATTATTCTTTGAAAACTGAAAGCACTTCACTGTTGTGATTAATACAAATCAAAACTTGTTACCTTCGTAAGACATATCAACTTGGACATCCATTACCTCCACCAATCTGGAGCGGTCTTTGTCACAAGAGCAGCAGTATACCCAAGTGGCATTACCCCCAAGAAATGAATAAGGTCACCGTTTTATGTAAACATACTTTGTCGGCTAAAAACACAATGCAATCAATTGACTGTTATTAAATAATACTGACAAGGGTTGGTTAGGTTTTGAGATTTGATTAACTTATGAGACCCTGGGGAGGGCTTCAAGCAGCTGTGGGACATAATAATTTACTCTTTAATGTTACATGATCATGTCTTGGTTCTGCCTCCTTCCTCTTGTAAATATATGTTTGTTCTCAAAAGTACATACATGTATTACTATTTTTGTTGACATCAACTGAATATTCAACTATTATAGTAAGACTCAAAAAAAAAAACAAAAAAAACTAAAAACCCTAAAAACTTTTGGAATCAAGCTTGATTCCTGAAAAATAAGGGCTTGTCACTTTATTGATTATAATAGCTGTGGAATTATGATTAACCAATGGTTATAATTTGATGAACCAATGGTTATAATTTGATGAAGCATTAATATGGGGAAACAAATATTTGTTATAAAGAAGGCTTACAGAGTTTGTAACTTACATGGATATTCTTTTTCTTGGAAGAATAATCCTTCAGCACAAAATTTCTTCCATTCGTATCAACAGGTACCACACTATCTGGAGTGAGCAGAAGTGAATGAAAGTAGAGAGAGTCCTCTGTACCTTCCTCTAGATTTAACTAAAAAAATGCAATAGTTTTAATTGTTGTCAATTCAAAAAGGCTATAATTTATATAATACAGGCCTGGAAGTTATAAACAGGTTTGACTGTTGGTAGTTTTGCGAGGAAAACCAGGTCTACATGTATGTGATCCATGATAGATGAAAATTAATATCAATCAATGTCATTAATCCATTGATATTGGAAATTGATCATCTGTTGATGAACACTTTTGGGTGACTAACTTCGTGGGTACCCCTTGTTTTCACTTGGAACGACGTCTTTTTACTTCTTTTCTTGAATAGTTATTTAACAGTAGTTTAGGCTCATTACAGTGTGACTTTTTTAAACTTTTTTGAATTACGTAACTTATAGTTGTGATTCAACAGCTATTTTTTATCAAAGATAGAGATATTTCTTAGGTTGTATTATATTAACATTAGTAATAGCATGTTTTTTTTTTGGGGGGGGGGATAAATACAACTTGTGATATTTCAATATTGTCCCAAATTGCACTCGTGTTTAAAAATTTTGAAATATCTCACTTGTGGTATTAATATCCCCAACTTCACTACAAACCATGATAACCTATTAAGGTTTTTCACGTGACGTCATATCCATTGTTCACGCCACACAGGCGGGCAAATTGCCCTATCGCATAATGACGTCACACCAAAACATTCTATTGTTTTGACGCTAAGGATTATGGTCGCCAGAGGGGATCAGAGTGATTGCATATCAAATAAAATGCAGATGAGCAATCACTGATACATGATATATATCAAAACTCGATACATTGAAGTTCTACTTCAAAAAGGAATATTAATAGGTCCCAATTTCCACTGTTTCTGAGCATCTATCCCCAATGTAAACAAACTGTGACGTCATTATGCGATAGGGCAATTTGTGATGAGTTTGGCGTCTTATCAAAGAGTTTGGAAATTTAAAAAGTGACTGGATAAATGTCCATGTTTGTATAATCAAATTCATTCCTTGTGATTTTTCCACTGTTTTCGCTTTCCTCGGCTTACATTTGCCCCGCCAATATCACGTACCTGAAAAACCTCAATACAAATTTGGATTTCTTCAAGAGAAATTCCTTATCCTTATAGCTATTATTATACTGTAAATAGAAAACAGTTTGCCAAAAATAAAGCAAATTTTTTGATAATAAACAAAGAGCCCCTACAACAAAGGTTGTCACCCCAAATCTTCAGGAATGCATGAATCTCAAAACTTCCGAGTCTTCTCTCAATTTGTGACTGACTATCCTTAATAAAAATAATTTTAAGTATTAAGAATATTAAGGAATCATTAACACTTCAGGTCTCTCGGATAGGACTTAAATCGTAGGCCCTGTCTCCATCCCTTCCTTAACCTGTCAAAACATATGTTTTACACCATCAAATTCAGCTCTCGAACTTTTAGTGCATGAGCCAGGGAGCCAAAATTGGCCATTTGGTACCAGTCAGGGGGACAAAGGCTAATGTACATCAAAATGTTCATTGATATCCCTAGTTTACATTTTTGTGTGATAGCAATGTATCAGGTACAGCTATATGGTGTACGAAGCATTTCCCTTGCCCCCCTCCCCTAAGCTTAATTTTTGGATTCAAGAACATCCCACTATTCAATTTATCATCGAGTTGAGACATGTCATTGATAATTGTCAGAAACCTCTGGTTTGAACAACTTGCGTAATTCTACAATACTAAAACAAATGTTAATTGACTTATCTGTGATCTGTATTTAGTCACGTGACTGATAACTGCATCAACGTTCAAGAAGTCAAATCTTAGTGTTGCTTTCATTGTTAACGATAACTTTATCTGCAGTAAACGTTTCTTCTAAATCAAAATACTGCTGCTGTCATCTCAAATGACTTGCTTTACGAAAGGTATTAACAAAATTGGTCATACATATTTATTTGACTTTTCTGCTAGTTTCCAGTCTCTCTCTTGCAAAACTGTGTGACAGAAAGACTAAACCAACATATGTACAAGTGACTTAAAATGACATTTCTTTCTTTCGTTTTTTCTCTTTTTCGTTCTGAGCTTTTTTGATTTCGTTCTCTTCTCCCGTCTATTAACATAACTTTGAAAACAAACATTTGTATCTAATCTTCATCATCAGTATCATCTGAGTCGTCTGTGTCATCATCTGAATTATAAAGATCAATTTCTTCATCGCCTTCAACTTGGTTTTGGCATTCTTTCAGAGTGCAAATGTCTGTACATTTCAGACCATTAGCCAAGCAAAGACAACTGGGAAGCTTGCAGGACCTTTTGCAACGACACGCAAGAAGCTCTAGGACTGCATCAGGAGCAGGTTTTCCATCCATCCAGTCAAATTGAAGTTCTTCTCGCTCTTCCACTTGCTGCAGTTTCCATCCCATTCCAGCAGGACTTGGAATTGTAGGATGCTGTTGAAGACATCGTTTCCAGATACCCGCTTGATAGTTAGCACGTAAGGTGTGTTTCTGAAGGGAATCTTTACACGGTGGTAGTTGAAAGGATTCCATCTCACCATTCTTCGAACAGAAGAGATTGTATCGGGCAGCATTTACTTCAGTAGCTCGAGATGAATAGAGATTGCAGGTGAATTTCTCTATGCGGGTGAAGAGGTCAGGTGGAAGTTCCCATTCTTCACCCAATCTAGAGAAAGTTTCTTTGACTTCTGCATCATCCTTAAGTAGCTTTAGGGCTTTTGCTTTTCCCTTGCCTGCAAATGCACTTACGCTATCACAGCCTGTAAAAGCATGCACACCAATTAGACCTCTACATGTGTCTTCACCAAGCACGGTTGTGATTTTCTTTATGTCAATCAGCTTGGTGCGTGTACTGGAGCCACACTTCTGCAAGATGGTTGTGTCCATGGTTCTACAGAATGAAAGCAGCAAAACAAAAACATCTGTGTCTTCTGTGACGACAATGACAGCTTGATAACCCTCTTGCGCAGCGTGTGAAGCATGAAGTAAAAGCCGCGTGTCAGCTTCTTCTTGTGAGCTTGCCAGCTCTGGCACCTCTTCGACACTTTCTCCTGTGATCTTCCAGCATTTTTCTTCGCTTGTGATGAAAAGAACCTTTCTTTGGCGTTGCAGAATTTCCTTGTATTTCTCTTTCTTGAACTCATTTGCAAGAAATCGAATCAAGCTGGTCTTATTCTTCATTTGACTGAGAAACCTTCTCCACTGTCGGATTATCTGTGTTGCAGTGATGTTTGCTAATTGCACCCCTTGAACCTCCCCTCTGATACATCTCTCGACATTCTTGATGGATATTTCTCTATACGTATCAAAGACAATGTCAATCCTAGTACTTTGAGGGCCACCTTCATTCAATGCCATAGTAAAAAAGATGCTTGCAACACTTCCAAAGGTGGTTTGACTATTTGCAACATTTATCTTCTGTACGAGGCCCATGGCATCTATTATAGTTGCTGCATTCTCTGGAACTCTTTGCACTAGGTGTTCATTCTTCTGTAGCTGTGCTGCCAAAGCTGCCTTGTTGGTCTTTCTTGGCAAGCCTTCCGGTGTTGCCAGTGCCCAGGGTAAAGGGCCAAGACTATGACTTAGTAAATCTCTAACATCAATCTTCCGACTTTGTCCTATGATGATCATCCTGGTGAAGAGAGTCCTGTCTGCTTTAAGTATGACTGCTCGTCCAGTGGTCTTGATTTTCTTTTGCTTGGTGAGAGACGAAAACGTTTTCAATTTCTTCAGTTTTAAGGGATCATGGAACTTGACTTTTGGTGGAGTGCTTTCGAGTCGTTCTTTCTTGAATTTCTGGTATTCCTCTTCACCAATCGACTGAGCTTGTAGCAAGTCCCGTCTAATATCATCGGGAGCTTCCTTGGCTGTTGAAATGCTGACAACGTTTTGATTCTCTGCAAATGGATTATTCCAGCTATCTATTAGATTCTGCACTGCTGATACTGCTCTCTCGTCTTTGGCGATCCTTGGTGCTTGCAACTCCCCATGATGGAACGTTGTTTGGCTTAAGTCAACCATAGATTTGAGCTGATTCAAAAATGAACACCGATACTCAGCGGTCATGTAGAATCGGTTGACGGCTCCTGTCTTTAAGCTAAACTTGGTAACTCCACCAGCTGTTTTTGTGTCTTTATTGATCGTCACCTCGGTTGTCTGGTCAACAGGGAGACGGCCAAAAGTACTTCCTTCAGACAGCTGAACAGAGAAGTGCCCTTCCATCAGTCCATGATGAACATCAGGGTGGTCGGTCTGCAGATTTATCATCTCCGCCAAGTACACAGGTAGGTATCTGGCGTAGTTAACTTTATCATAAGCGAAACACCAAGGTATCATCGCTCGGATGGCATGAAGGTGTAACAGCCAGTTTCCTTCTCTGGAAGCTCTAATCAGTGCCAGTAGGATGTTGTTGACAATATCAATGTAAGACATCCAGAACTTGGACTGTTCACCATTACTACTCCGGAGATGGTCTAAGAACGCATCCCACAATCGATGCACTTCTCCAAAACCAGTGCTTTGTAGAATTGCATCGTGTGATCGTTGAGTGATATCATTTGCAACTTCTGCCACTTGTTCTTCTAAAGCACGAACTGCAGGTAACTTGTCTGGGTGTACCTCATTTACCCATAGGGCAAACTGTTTCCAAGCTAACCTCATCAAAGCTTCAAAAATGCACTTGTGTACTCTTACGCCTCGGTTATACATCTTCCCAGTAAGAACATTTTGAATGGATCCCTCGGCAATCACTCCTGACTCAATGCACAAGTCCTTCAGTCCGGCAACTTCAAACCGTTTTCCAATAATGGACATCAAATTGCAAATTGTGTGGAATGTTCCAAGTCTAAGGATTATGAAGCTGTAAGTGTTTGGATGCTGCCATTTGATTTCTGCGGCTTTGGCATACAATGCTTGATCCATGACAACAACTACTTCTTTCAGATTCAGAACTTTTCTAATTTCATCTGACTTGCAAAGAATTTCATTGACGGTTTTCATCTCAGTAGCAGGGGCATTTATAGTTGGAAGGTATCTAACTATGTCTTTCGTTATCTCCTCATCATCACGTGCTTGAATGTTGAAACCAGTCCATCCCGGTATCCTCTGGTTGACACAGTCGGTATTTCGTGAAAGCAGCCAAAGAAAGTTCTTCTTGAGTGCAAGTTTACTTTGGTGTTTCTCGTCTCCAGTTGCGCTACCAGTCGTAAGTGATTGTGGTCCCACTCTTCCACCGGATATGTAAGGGTTGATAGGCTGAAGTTCCTGTGTGATTGTTCTCTGTTTTTGCTTCTCAATAACTGGTGCTGCTGCAGTAGGAAGGTGTGGACCATACACTTGAGGCTGGACTATGATACCGTTTACACGATGAGTCGTTCCTTCCCCTGTAAGCGTCTCCTCTAAACGGTCAATATTATCCCATGCTAAGTTCGTAAAAAGGTTGGCTTGAATAGCTTTGGGAATAATTGGGCTTTGGTTTAGATTACAAGCAATTTTCTCTATACAAAGTGCTGTGTCGTTTTCTTCAAGCTGGTGGTATGATATACCATGTCCAAACCTGTTCAGTATTTGCAAAAGCTCAACATTGCCTGTCAGGGTCTTCACACCATATGATAAAAGAACTTGCTTTGGGGGCTTTGTTTTACCACATGTTACAGCATAGACGATGTCTTGACTAAAAGAGCGGACAAGATTCACGATTCGTTGTGACGGTTTACTGACATCAGCTGCAAGCACACTCATCAACAAACGTTTCAGACTCTCTGGGACTGGAAATGACCGGATATCTACGTCAGATGGATGTATTGGCCATGGCGACTTCCATTTCATGTCCAAGATGGATTTGCGGATGTAAGTAGAACTCTGGTCGATTATCTTATCAATATCGCTCGAATGATGTTTCAGAATGTCAAGCTCTTTCTTCATTGCCAGATTCATCTTCACGATGTCTTCCACACTCAAATTATCTGGAACAACAATAAGCTTGCCCCTGTCATCTGGAAATATTAATAAAACAGAGCCAAACTCCGCCTCTATTTTTCTCCTTATATGCTTTCTGGTTGCCTCACTCAATTTCTCCTTTCCTCGAGCTTGCGCTAATACTTCAAGCTTTGAGGTAAGCTCTGTCATTGTAACAACTGATTTTTTTTCCAATGACATCTAACCGGATATATTTGAATAGATCACTAAACGCCTTTTCCTCGGCGTCATCCCTTACTTCATCTGTAGAGGAAGAACTTGAGCTAGATTTTTCGGGTCTTGTATATTCTCTGTAACATGATCTGTGGTAGTGCGCTTCTGCAGCGACTAAATCCCTGCTGGTAACAGCTAAAATCTTCTGATCACATTTGGCGTGTGCTTTCTCTCTTAGCGTCTTGTCGACTCTGAGTTGAGCAGCCTTAATAAGGGGCTCTCGAGAAGAGCTGGAGCGGATGTATTTCACTTTTTCGCAGAAAATGCAATCTTTGCTGTATAGTCGTGATGGTGTTGTCAAATTTCTTTTCTTTGTTGCTGGTTCATTGAAATCGTTATCCTCTCCCTCGTGGGGGTTCTGATCATTCTTTCTCTTTATCGTTTCCAAATCTCTTTTCATTGTAAATATACTTCGACATTTTCTGTGGTAAAATATTGAAGGGACCTGGTGCTCTTCCAGATTTTGTGCGACATCTAGCACAGGTTTAAACTTACGAATTTTTGCAGCCTCAAATAGTGTCAACCAAGATTCATAACTTTGGGGGCTGATGAGATGATCGTCAGAGTCAGTTGCAACAAATGAATGAAGGATACATGTGTGGTTGCCTGGTTTGCACCATAGGAGGTTCAATTAAGGGACTGAAAAACAGTTAATAAAACACTTTTTTTAGCTCTTGATGCCAAATTTCTTGAGTCTCAGTATACAGGTGTTTTCTTACGTAGCTTCAGTATTGTATATAAAACTAACCTTAAGGAACCGAAGTTCAATTCATGAATAACTTTTTATAATACGTCAAACTTATATCAACTGTAGAGGCAATCAAAAACTGTTCACAAATGTAGCAAAATTTTTGTTCTACCATAGCATATTCTGTAAATATTTCATGCTTTTGCGTTTCAGATAAGTATGTATGGTACAGATAGAGAAATATTATGAATAACATACAAGACATAAGTTCAAAAGAAATAACTGGAAAACTGTTATGCTTTCTATCTTGTAACAACGACTTTACAGAGCCGCCATTTTGAAAACTTACAGCGATTGTAGAAACGTTTTTTCAACACAACAATGTATTTTTGTAAGCTTTACACGTTTCTTTGTTTCTAAGTATACAGTTACAATAGTAAGGCATTTTTTCACTTATTTGGTCTTGAAATATGGTGAAAAAGGTTAAATAAATGCTACCATTCTTACCTCATAACTTGCTTGTTAACAGAAGATCATGCTGTCTGCATGTGGTCAGCGGTTGATCCATTGGTGCATGCTCGCAACTTTATTGCGTAATGAGTTAATTTAACGCTTTTTTTAAGTCTATATAAGTTTGTTTGACCATTTACTTTAAGAAATATTTTTATAGAAACAAAGATAATAATGTTCTTAAAAGTCATTAAGAAAAAATGGTAATTTTAACAAATTTCACACCCCCACCCCTCCCCCCTCAAAAACACGGGAAAGCTGTGTGTGGTCCATTGCTATCACATACATTTGATAACTACAGGTCATGTACTTTTCAAAAAGCAGTGTTAGCCTTTGTCCCCCTGAGTGGTACTCGCAGGCCCCAGTGGCTCATGCACTACGTGTTCTCACGTCACTACAAGGAATTATCGTTTCTTAAATACAACAATTTGTGAATCCATTCTGTACTGAACAAGAACGATAATAACCACTGACGAGGGACGCTGGTATTAATGGCGCCATTTCCTTACCAACGGTTCCAACTGCTCTCCAGTAAATATGGGTACTTCACTCGACTCTGAAAAGTCCGTTCTTCTCCTTCTTTTCAAAATGTGACCAAGTAAGCCAATCCAACACTTCACTTTGACTACGGTTTATTCCACTTCACAAACGTAAACCCAAACGAACGGCGAGAACAATTTCGTTGACTTGAAGTTATGAAATAGGCATAATTGAGACTGTAAGCAGGTTTTCTTTTTGAACTAACACTCAAAACTAACTTACCGCTAAAATCCGTCCTTCGAGTCATGAAATTTCACTTTATATCACTCTATAAAAGACCAGCTCTGAAATGTTTGTAACTTGTGAGACTAGAATGGCCACGTGGAATGGCTCAGGTGAGAACTTTTGAGTCGGTTCCGGTGATGCTGACCAGTAAGTTTCGCACTGTCATGAATAATAAGCACAGATGATTGGTTGTTTTCATTCATGAATAAGTACAAGTATTCACCCCGTTTTATAGCTCATCTGACCTTCTGTATAGAAAGGAGCATTCATCAGATTCATATATTATACTCATATATCAGTCGTCAGCGTCGTAGGTCGTCTCCAGCTTTCCACGATAAATGCATGTCACTATTATAATCACGAAACTATCAGTTAATAACATCAGTGATCAAGTAGTGCACGGTCATGTATCAGAACAACTTACCTAAAGAAGAAGACAGTTGTTGAAACATGTTTGCCTCCCTTTCATTCTTCATAGAAGAAGGAAACGCACGCATTCTATTATGCTTGATTTACTGATCAAGGAAATGCGGCACACTTCTTTACTGGACATGATTACAATAAAGAAGTAATGCTGAAAAGGTCTGTAAACGCACGAGATTACCAGGTCAAACCAGATACTTGCACGACCTTGCGCTGCTTACGTGACTCTACAGGTCGCTCAAGTTACATTTAAGATAATCTTCGTTTATGATTGGTTCTTAATTGAAATATGACATATGATATCCAATTCCTTAGCTTGAGATGACAAAAAGGTCAAGCCAATGTATCTAAAACTACAACAACTACAAAATCCCGCATACCGCTGGGCTAAAACAGGACCCCATTAATGATATTGCAATACCGCAATTCGAAAATGTTTTTCCCGCAATCTCGCATCTTAAAGCTGTAAATATCACATATCGCACGGATCGCAAATCCCGCATTACCGCAAGATTTTGATCATTTTACCGCAATACCGCATTAAAAAATGATCAATACCGCAAACCCCAAGGTCCCCCTCTAAAACGAGTAACGAGAAATGCACTAGTCAATGTAAACCCCCGCACTCCCCTGGCACTTGAGATACAATAACAGACGCATCTAGATACTTTTGTTTGCATTGAAATGACAAGGTTGTATTATTTTTCGATCACCCTTATCATTTTAGTGTTTGATTTAAGAAAGTCTTTATATTGTCTGTCAAATTTGTCTATACATATTCGAAGGTCGTCTGCATTGAAGTGTGGATTTCGTTGTAACAAACACTCTTTGTTGACGTGGTAATGTTTGTTGTCATGTTTGCTAATCCACGTATTGGCCCTTTCTAAATAGAAGTAATCTTTTTCCTTGTGTCGAATGCACAACAAGGTGTCTTTATCAGGATGAAATCTTTCACTTGGTGGGCCGTCTTTAATTTCGCCCCTACACCCTGCACACACCTTGATGTTACCCCAAACTTCAATTAACTCAAATTCTGTATTGATAGTTGGAGTATGCGCTGGTTTAGGCGGCTTATCTTTTGAAACACGTGCAAATTTGACAAGCAAACCTTCGTTCCATGTTTTGGCTGTGTAGGTAAAGGATGAAATGTCTGGTGCAGTGTTTTAAAGAACTTCACTAAGTGTTGGTCTCTTAGTAGGAATTTCATCTGCCTTCTTCTTTCTTTTCCTAGATTCACCAGGTTTCTTGCCTGCATTTCTATTGACATTTGCTGTTGCTGCAGCTGTTAGGTTTGGGGCATCTTTTTTTTCCAGGTACTTTTCAATGCTTTCTTTGAGTTCGTTATTATCTAATGCTGCTGCAAGCGTATGGCAGCAAACTTTATGTATTTTGTACTGGATGCATGAGGGACCACAGCTGTAAATAAACTTTCCTGTGCATTTCACAAGGTGCAGTTCATTTGACGATGTACTTGGGATTATTCTGGACTTTGGACCATCAAATCCAATACGAATTTTTAAATAAATAAATAAATAGATAGTTTATTGAATAACTACATAGCAGCCAAGGGCTGAATTGCGTAATTTATTACAAAAAGGTCAATTTAAGAAAGTGATTATAAAATTTATCTAAAATATAAGTGAAATCCCACTTTAAGTCTTTATACAAATCTAAAACATATGTGACAGTCCAAAGATGATTTAAATATTAAATGTTAAACTCTCTGCACATAGATGGAATATAAGTGTTTCTGAAACGTTCAGTGTTCAATACTGGAATGGTAAACTTTCTGTTTCTTCTTAAACTGTATTGGCTTTCATGTCTTGGCGGGAGAAGACTGTTTAGTCTGTGCGATGGGCTTGAAATTACATCAAACAATGCATGACAATGTTCGTGACGTCGAGAGAACAGAGTAGATAGATGAAATCTGTTTAAATTGTTATCATAAGACATCAAAGGTGAAATGATAGCTAATGCTCTCTTCTGTACTCTCTCGATTTTAGCACTTAAGTACTGAGGGAGACTGTGGTGAAATACGGGTGAGGCATACTCGAGGACAGGCCTTATTTATTTGTTTGTTTGTTTGTTTGTTTGTTTGTTTGTTTGTTTGTTTATTTATTCATTCATTCATTCATTCATTCATCCATTCATTCATTCATATATTTATTTTCAAATTTTTTAAGGAGGTCCAGATTGGGGTCCATTTGGGGGTCCAGAAAGGGGTCCATTTGGGGGTCCAGATATGGGGGCCAGGTTTTGTAGTTACCCCCTGGCCTGGACATAGCAGGGCATTTAACTGGAAATGCATTCAAAAGTTGTGAACATAGGTTTTTTTTTTCTAATGGCAATAAATGCCCCCGCAGGCCACCCCCGCTGAAATTCCCTGCTCCTTTGCAAACAAAAAACGAAGAGAAACAAATTAAACAGAGCCAGTTTATCGATATTGTACAGTTGATTTTACAACGATTATTACAACGACATTCTGTGAATCAGTGCTTGATTTTCGCTCAGGCCAATCTAAACTCCTTTATTTTCAATAATTTCAGTTCGGTTCTTGACTGGAGCTCCATTAGTCTTTGTAAAATAAGTCGATAAGTTGTCACTGCGAGCTTTTGGTGCAAGTGTTCTTTGCACCAGTTGTTTAGATCCATATTAGCATCATGTCTGAACTTGCAACAAACTGTTTGGAACTTTGGAAAATTTTTACAACCTTCACACCAAAGTTTACCTATGAACTTTGGAACCACCTTTAGAACACCATCACGGAAAGCTATGCTATGAAAGCTAACTAATTTTTCAAACATGCATCACATAGCCATGACCCTGTATTTTGGTCCTTTTCAACCCCCACACATTGTGCATGGTATTGACTTATGTAACATTCTTTGTTAAAGCATACAAGCACTAGGCCAAACTCGATCTGTTTACAACAACATATAATGTCTGCAACAGGATCTGTAATAACATAAAAGTAAAATCTGTTTTAGATTTATGTACAATACTTGCTGCTTAACTACTCATAAAATGTTGAAACTGGGCAATCTGAAATGGGGATCTTGATAAGGCTAAAATTCAAAAATATGTATCACAGTGTTACTAGGTCCTAGGTTTCAGATAACTGACTGATGACGTTTTTGAAATAGGTTCATGTACCAACCTTGACAATTAGCACAAAACCCATCATGACTGTGATACTCATGACTGACAAAGTGGAACTTAAAATTGAATAACAATTGCCATTGTCTAAATCTTAATAATAAGAAATAACAATAGAAAACTCATTATTGAACACTTTTCAAACACCAGCTACAAAAGATGGCCTTTCTACATTACAATTTAGCAAGGATACCAACCTTTCTCTCCCTTTTCTCTTTTTTTTTCCTGCAGTTCTGCCATTGCTAGGATCTGAAGTTAAATCTAGACCCAGTCTTCTCCATTTTGTTACCGAGAGGCTCTGGGTACAATGACTAGT
The DNA here is from genome assembly GCA_029948255.1 of Telmatactis stephensoni. Classification (NCBI taxonomy): domain Eukaryota; kingdom Metazoa; phylum Cnidaria; class Anthozoa; order Actiniaria; family Isophelliidae; genus Telmatactis; species Telmatactis stephensoni. Next base: position 384,395 of record JALIZF010001682.1, on the reverse strand, counting down.
GCATTACAGGGCTAAAAATAACGGCCGGTCATCTGACAATGTCCGGCCAGGATTGCAACTTGACCGGTCAAATCTTTGCATTACCGGTCATTGTGACCGGTCACTCTTTAGCAGACACTGAACGGTTTTTAGACAGAAACGTAATTGTTTCAAAAGGTTTTCCTCAAATGCTCAGATAACACACAGCTTGTGAAACTAAGCTTTAATAGCTGTGAGAGCTTAATGTGGTAATTATATTACAATAAATTGATTCTATCGCAGTAATACGGCTTTAAATTAAAATTCATGGTCTCACAAAAACAACAGCATGATCATAGCCCCCCACACAGAAATCAAGAACTTTATTCATCTGAAATGGTAGCTTAAAATGATTTATAAATGTGTTATAATATAGCTGAAATACTTGAGCGATATGTTTTGGTGAACAACAAGAATGAATTACTAGTGTCAATGACGAATATGCAAATTACCTACCGGAAGGTAGCAAAAGGTTGTTTGTTTAAAACTAGATAACATTGGATCAGAGTTGTAGATACAATTACAAAACATTTAATGTTCAAAAATTTCTCTCAAACAACTCGAAAATCTGTAAGACTAAAGGACAAAATATCTTTGAGTAAGTAAATATCAAGATACTTGTAACATGATCCGGCTAAAGTGGCGACAAGCTGGCGGCCTGTTTTAATTCGTTAATTGTTTCGACAACTTCTTCACATAACATTCCAGTTTCCCATTTACTGAAAGATATAGTGTACAAGAAATGCCAATGGAAATAAAATCAACAATTCCAGTTTGCTTTAAACGTTTTATCAATCGTACAGTACACTGTGACATAATGTGGGTTTCCTGTGTTTTATCGATTGAGTTCCCGTTGTTTCAATATGGTGGCATGCTGAATACGATCATGTGGTCTTGACTCTTCACTTCATCTTTTACTGTGAGGATACTCGAACCATGAACGCCCAGACTTTTTACTCGTGCCCAGGCTGTAGGCCGGCACGAGTCTAGGTTTACCGGTTCTATCAATCTATCTATCTATCTATCTATCTATCTATCTATCTATCTATCAATCTATCAATCAATCTATCAATCAATCAATCAATCAATCAATCAATCAATCAATCAATCAATCAATCAATCAATCAATCAATCAATCAATCAATCAATCAATCAATCAATCAATCAATCAATCAATCAATCAATCAATCAATCAATCAATCAATCAATCAATCAATCAATCAATCAATCAATCAATCAATCAATCAATCAATCAATCAATCAATCAATCAATCAATCAATCAATCAATCAATCAATCAATCAATCAATCAATCAATCAATCAATCAATCAATCAATCAATCAATCAATCAATCAATCAATCAATCAATCAATCAATCAATCAATCAATCAATCAATCAATCAATCAATCAATCAATCAATCAATCAATCAATCAATCAATCAATCAATCAATCAATCAATCAATCAATCAATCAATCAATCAATCAATCAATCAATCAATCAATCAATCTATCTATCTATCTATCTATCTATCTATCTATCTATCTATCTATCTATCTATCTATCTATCTATCTATCTATCTATCTATCTATCTATCTATCTATCTATCTATCTATCTATCTATCTATCTATCTATCTATCTATCTATCTATCTATCTATCTATCTATCTATCTATCTATCTATCTATCTATCTATCTATCTATCTATCTATCTATCTATCTATCTATCTATCTATCTATCTATCTATCTATCTATCTATCTATCTATCTATCTATCTATCTATCTATCTATCTATCTATCTATCTATCTATCTATCTATCTATCTATCTATCTATCTATCTATCTATCTATCTATCTATCTATCTATCTATCTATCTATCTATCTATCTATCTATCTATCTATCTATCTATCTATCTATCTATCTATCTATCTATCTATCTATCTATCTATCTATCTATCTATCTATCTATCTATCTATCTATCTATCTATCTATCTATCTATCTATCTATCTATCTATCTATCTATCTATCTATCTATCTATCTATCTATCTATCTATCTATCTATCTATCTATCTATCTATCTATCTATCTATCTATCTATCTATCTATCTATCTATCTATCTATCTATCTATCTATCTATCTATCTATCTATCTATCTATCTATCTATCTATCTATCTATCTATCTATCTATCTATCTATCTATCTATCTATCTATCTATCTATCTATCTATCTATCTATCTAAAACCAATGCATGCTAATAAACTTTTCAACTCATACATTTCACCAATTCTAACATACGCGAGTGAAATATGGAGTTTATATTCACCACTATCTTTTGAAAAATGGGACAAAAATGATGTTGAAAAGGTTCATCTGCGTTTTTGTAGATATTATTTAGGAGTAAACAATAAGTCCTCAAATATTGCCTGCAGAGCCGAAATTGGTCGCTTTCCTTTAAAAATTTTTATTGACAAATTAACAATCAAATATTTCAACCATTTAATCTGTTTACCCGAGAACTCAATTGCAAAGCAATCCTTACTCTTATCTAATGTATTATCACAGAAAAATAAACCATGTTACATCTCGAACTTACAAAAGATGATAAAAAACTATGATTCTGATTTTCCAAAACTCTCGATCAATTGCGTTATAAACAATTCGACTATCTGTGATCTTGAGTCTATGATGAAAACTCAATATTTCAATTTATGGAAACATATACTAAATAACTCCCCAAAACTTTCTTTTTACAAGACTTTTAAAGAATACTACGAAGAAGAAAAATATTTGAGTACTTTAAATAACTTTGAAGAAAGACGACAGTTTTCACAACTACGAATTAGCAGTCATAAATTAGCGATTGAAACTGGAAGATACACTATACCTAAAACACCACAGGACCAAAGATTTTGTCTATTATGCAAAGATAAAATAGTAGAAACAGAAGAACACATGATTGCCGACTGTTCAGCTTATTCTAATCTTCGTTTAGAATTTCAATCAAAACTCAAGGACAAAATTGATTTTTCTACAAATTATTTATCTGCTCTTATGAAATCATTAGATGAAAAAGTGATATTTTACTTATCAAAATACATATCAAAATGTTTCCATAAAAGAAAAGAAAAACTTTCAGAAATATAATCCATAAGATATTCCATCTCAATTATATTCATATATATTTATATACATGTATTATTAGTTCATATTTGTTTCTGTTCCATAATAATAACAAAATGTCAAATCACCTTTCAGTGATTACTAGTTATTATTTACGTATAAAAACCAAAAAAAAAAAAACCAAAAAACCTTGTAAACTTTAACAATACCTGGAATGAACCAGGTCATGTCAATAAAGTACGTTGAACTATCTATCTATCTATCTATCTATCTATCTATCTATCTATCTATCTATCTATCTATCTATCTATCTATCTATCTATCTATCTATCTATCTATCTATCTATCTATCTATCTATCTATCTATCTATCTATCCTATCTATCTATCTATCTATCTATCTATCTATCTATCTATCTATCTATCTATCTATCTATCTATCTATCTATCTATCTATCTATCTATCTATCTATCTATCTATCTATCTATCTATCTATCTATCTATCTATCTATCTATCTATCTATCTATCTATCTATCTATCTATCTATCTATCTATCTATCTATCTATCTATCTATCTATCTATCTATCTATCTATCTATCTATCTATCTATCTATCTATCTATCTATCTATCTATCTATCTATCTATCTATCTATCTATCTATCTATCTATCTATCTATCTATGTCGCAAATGTGTATGCAAATTAGGCAGCATGGAAACGAGGCAGCACACGTTTTGCCATCATCGCGACAGCGTGAGTCGGCTTCACTTGCGTCATATCGAAGCAAAGTGTGGTTTTCGCTGTGCTTGGATTTCGCCTTTGGTTTACAATGGATTGCTTTCCTGCAGGGACGCTCAATATACACACAAACGCACACGCCGTTCGTGGTAGACCCACACTAAAAGATGTCGAACGTCAGTTTCGAAACGGGTCATTCCACGAACTCAAAAGCAAAAAGAACTCAAAAGCTCAAAAGAACTCAAATGAAACTCAAATGAACTCAGATCAACTCAAATGAACAGACGAACAAACTTACTAAACGTACTCAAATGACGAACAAATACTAACTCTTTAGTAAGCAGGAACTCCATTGACAGCTTGCTTCGAAATGAGGGAGACAAGGAAAACAACTATGAACATACGATGGCGCCCATTTGAATTTTTTCAGATAACATTTGATTCCTTTTCGAGAATCAGAATCTGTCCTTGAAATTCGTTGACGGTAGCATGGTAGCCTCGTGTGCCTAGCTTGAATAAAGTAGCCAAGGATTGCCCTTCAATAGTTGATATTAGTCCCCGGTCATTTCCTGGCTGAGTAGTCATAGAACAAGTATCTACCATGGCGTCCAGCATTTCGCTCAAGTCCGTGATGACTTTTTTCAATTCTTCAAACTCCTCGATAGTTAAAGCAATTCCATGTTTTGTTGGAAACTTTTCCGAGTCAGCGGGAAAATTAGTGTACATGTACTTTCGTATATGCACTCTGATCTGTCCTTGGAATTCGTTGACAGTAGCATGGTAGCCTCGTGTGCCTAGCTTGAATAAAGTAGCCATGCCTTGAATAACTTCGTTTCTTAAAACCAAAATGTTTTTAGGAATAAAATTCAAAATCCCCGCACTCTATAAATCGATTGGTAACACAAAAGACTGGTTCAAACTTGTCTAACAATGACGTCACTGGGTCACCATGGTCACGAAACACCCCTGGCTCGTCACTTTATGCAAATGTTTTGATGAATAATCAATGGCTCGTCCTTGGCTCGTCCTTGGCTCGTCAAAAACCGGGCCTGAACTGCGCATACTATACTACTAGCAATGAATGCCAAGCTTATTTATTATTCGCTGTTGACAAACCGAAGTCCACAAAATCGTACTCCCTGTGGTTTGTCCCATGTTTACAAGAGTCTCAATCACAGAATCATTCACACCTAAGCAGAGATGTAGAAAAAAATCCTGGCCCCCGCACAGCAATTGATCCTAATAAAACAATTTCCGCTCCATATTCTCAAGGTAATATTGCATTATTTGGGCTAAATGCTGGTCGTCAGTGTGTAGCTATGTCACTGCTGTGCATTGATATATAACCATAGGAACTCAATCAACACTCCAGCAGATTTAGTAAGCATTATGAATACTGGAGATGAATTATATTCTGTTTTGTCAAGTTTGCACAACCAAGACTTTTTACTTTTGACTGAATTACCTCGAATGGTAACAGTGTTAGAAACTAATTACCAGATTAGTCCCAGTCCAAGCTATTCTGGTAATATACATGATGTTTCATCTACTGTGGATTTCCTTTACTGCATGCCCTTAGGTAATGCTTTGCAAATTTTAATTGGACAAAATTACCAGTCATTTCTACTAACTATTCAGTGTAGTACGGTAGCTATATACTGTTATGGCGATGGGAGATTTAGGATATTTGACTCTCATGCTCGAAATTCATCAGGTCTCCCTCATCCTCAAGGTACCTGTGTACTCCTAGATGTTCAAGACTTTAATGCTATAATATCTTACTTTCAGACATTGTATGACAATGTAACAGGTTTATTTGAACTCAGAGGAGTGCGTATTGCCGAGATATGTCCACAAATTAGCAATGCTACTGAAAATCCTTTTAATTTGCAAGTGCACATTGAACAAAGTGAAGTGAATGGGAAGGTTGCAGATGATAATCAGCAAAGCGATAAGAGTAATATTTCAAATTTAAATGCCAATAGTAGTATTGGTATTCCTTTGAAGAGTTGCTGTGCTATGTCATTTTATTGCATTTGTTTCTCTGTCATTAAAGCCTGTGGCTATTGGAATTCAGATACCCTGGATTCAATTTCTGAACATGGAGGCATTTTTCATACTCAAATAATTGAAAGTTTCAAGAAACAGCACCTTATGATTAATCATTTGCCAGCAAGCCTTCAGATCTATGATGCAGATATCAGGGTGACTCATGATTTGCACAAACAAATAAAATTGAACTGCATGAATGAAACTAGCAAATTAGAACTCCAGAACATGTTAACGACGAATATTAATGCCAATACTGGTTTTATTGCATGGCTGTCCACTTTTTGCATTTGCTGCATTTTTAATCATAAATCCAGGACCACTGACTTTTATCTTGTGGTGTTAAGGGAGGATGGAAACTTTGATGTATTTGAAAAAGTGAACAATGCTCCTTCACTAATACAGAAAATAATGGATATTACAAAAAAAAGAGTTCACTGCAATGAGCTAGATTGCTACATTTTATTTCTATCATGCTCAACTCAGCTGTCAAACAGTACAAATTTAAACTTTTTTTAGACATTTTGGGATGAATTAAGTGATATTTCAAAATGAATTAAGCTCAGGGTTGTTCTCAAGCAAGTATCGGCTGCTTTATATTATTTCATTCTTGGGAAATTACAAGTCGTTACTACTGCCGATCATAGTACATTTTTACATTGTATAATCGTACAATATCACTTTTTAATTTACTAGAGTACAAACCACTGTCTCAAACTTGAGGCTTAGACTGTTGATTTCCAAAGATATCAAGTCAGTTCTATGGACACTACAGAAAAACAAAATCGCTTATCAGACATGCGTTCTAACAGTCAAACATGGTACAATTCTATGGACACTACAGAAAAACAAAATCGCTTATCAGACATGCGTTCTAACAGTCAAACATGGTACAATTCTATGGACACTGCAGAAAAACAAAATCGCTTATCAGACATGCGTTCTAACAGTCAAACATGGTACAATTCTATGGACACTGCAGAAAAACAAAATCGCTTATCAGACATGCGTTCTAACAGTCAAACATGGTACAATTCTATGGACACTACAGAAAAACAAAATCGCTTATCAGACATGCGTTCTAACAGTCAAACATGGTACAATTCTATGGACACTACAGAAAAACAAAATCGCTTATCAGACATGCGTTCTAACAGTCAAACATGGTATAATTCCTTAAATCCCATAGAAAAAGAAAAGCGTTTATCTGATATGCAATCTAATTCTCAAAATTGGTATCACTCTAAAAAGGATAAACGGTATGATTTGGATCACTGTATAACAACTTTTCAGAGTAAGATAAAAGAGGGCCCATACTATATATGCTCTGTCTGTAACAGATTACTCTATAGAAAAACAGTAATCCAGTTAGATGAAAATAAATACATGATTCAACACTGATTTGGGAGTCATTTTAGACGAAAATTTATCTTGGAAACCTCATATCTCCCAAGTCTCGAATAAGATATCAAAATCAATTGGAATTATAAGAAAGTCAAGTTTTTTTCTCCTCAAATCTTCACTGCGTACTCTTTATTTTTCACTGATATATCCATACCTGCAGTACTGTAATATTGTATGGGCTAGCACCTATGAATCGAATTTGAAACGTCTGATAGTTTTGCAAAAACGGGCAATCAGAATTATAAGCAAAAGTGAAGTTAATGCACATACCTCTCCATTGTTCAAAACTCTTCAACTTTTAAAATTTATCGATATCAATAAACTACAAACTGGTCAGTTTATGTTTAAGTATAAAAACGACTTGCTTCCCAAGAGTTTCAAAGGGATATTCTCTATGAACAGTGAAATACACAATTATAATACAAGATCTTCACACTATTTACATATTCCCTCTAAAAGAACTAAACTTGCACAATTTTCCATTAGTTATAAAGGACCTCTCTTATACAACTCTCTAACCGATACGAAACTTGTAAATTGTTCAAAATATTCTTCTTTCTCAAGCATGTTTAAAAATTATCTCTTCTCTGTTTATGATTAACTGTAAAACGACTAGCCATATCTGTATATCATGTATGAAAAAGAATAATGTATATATATACATAATTATTTAGCATATAATAAATTGTATTTATAACATTAACCCAACTAGAAAAGGAACGGGAAAAGTTTTCGCTTTTTGTGGCTCTTCTCATTCCTTTCCTAAATATTATGTTTATATTTATATATATATATATTAGAATACGTTAGGAGGGGACCTGGCGCTTTATAAGCCTAGTGGTTTCAGCCAAGTCTCCTCGCCATATATCATATTTTATTTTTATTATATGTGTATTGTATATTTCAATTCTAAATATATTGTATTTCTATTTAAATTGTAAAAAATGGCAAATAAACTTGAACTTGAACTTGAACTTGAACACTTGTTCACAGGAAAGAAGTCATTTGATGAAAAACAATACATTTGCAAAACCTGTCATTCTAAACTGACTAAACAACAAGTACCATGTCAAGCTGTTCACAATAATTTGCAAGTAGATGAAATACCCCCTGAACTGTCAGTCTTAGACAAACTTGAACAAATACTTATTGCACAAAGAATAGTCTTTGAAAAAATAGTGGTGATGCCAAAAGGTCAACAAAGAAAGATTAAGGGGGCAATCTGTAATGTGCCTGTTGAATGTGATCAAACATGTAATGTATTGCCTCGTCCTCCTGAAAGATCTGGTATTATAATATTAAAACTTAAAGAGAAACTTCAGTTCAGAAGTCATTGTGTACTTTCAAGCTGTCCGCCCCAAATGATATGATGTGCTCGTAACTGGCTAAAAACAAATGAATAATCCATTGTACAGTGATATAGCTGTTGGAAATTAGTAATATCCATCAGATCTAATAATCCCTTCAAACAAGACTGTTCAGATGGAAATAATAAGTTGCAAGCAATGAGAATGAACCTTGTGAACTTCGAGTTTCTGGAAATGAATATTCCATCAAGTCCCCGAACAAACCTGCAGACAATGACCAACACCACTGATGATAATGAAGAGAATGATGAGACCCTTTGAATCAAATTTAGGAACACCAAACCAAAATGAAACATGTCTACAGTCTGTGATACCTAGACTTATCCTATACTGTAGAAGGAAAATGACTAAGCATCCATTAGGAAATGAAATCTATAATATTGCATCCAGGTTGAGAACAGACATCCTGTCTCATTCATGACTGAACAAACAATGTGAAGAGCTGGCATTCCTGTACTATTCCTAAAGGAAGAATTTGGTTATAATGCCTGAGCGGCATATTTAAATTTCACCAGTAAAATACTTCATGCACGACTATTACACAGTGGTCGCATTTGCAACAATCCAGAGTATCTATTCTTTGCCCAGTTTATAATAGAACAAAAGAAGATCTCTGATAGCATTAACATTGCCACTTAAGAAAGTACACAGCAGCCAGTCTCTGCAAATCAATTAAGATCTAATGCACAAAGTTTACAAAACCTCATTTGTCAAGATCAAGCTTACCTTATTTTTACGACAAATCCAGGAACACCTCCGTATTGGCAAAAGTTTATGTATGAGTGGTTGCCATGGTGAAACAACTTGGTATTCCAACATGGTTTATGACATTAATCCTGTGCTGACCTCAGATGGCCTGAGTTGTTTCAGATAATTGCCAGAACACAAGGGCAAGAATATGACTAATGAGGAAGTTGATGGCTCTAGTCTTATAATGACAGATGTTCTATGCCTATAACCTCAATTCCCTTATTGTTGTCGCCAAGCACTTCCAATAGCAGGGTTGAGAAACATTCTACTGAAGTTTTGCTCTCTAATGCAAACACCAATAGGGAAAATAGTATACTATGCACGTTTCCGGATAGAGTTTTCAAATGCGAGGCTCTCCTCCACTTTGCATGCATTTGATATGGACTTTCTGACATGCCCTAAAATTAGACATGATAATAAACAACTTACATTAGAACTTCATTGATAAGCATGTACAGGGCTAACCTCCCAGATAAACACGAAGACCCTAAATTACATGAATTAGTTAAAACCTATCAGAAGCACAGCCATTCAAAAAACCTCATGTATAAAATACAAAAACATTCGCTGCAGATCTCAAACCTTGGTCAGTTTTTTACAGAATAGAACAATTGTGACTGAGCCTTCGTCTCAGATTGCTATTGACAAATGACATGAAACAAACATCCTTGAAAAAAGACGGGAACTCTTACGTTAGTAAAGACAAGGATAGATGAATGTACTGAATCCGAGCAAACCAAACTATGACTCTACATTAACAGAATTAGATATTTTCAGCTCTGTTGGTATAACAGAGGAGCAATATTACTCTGCATTATCTATTTCACCTGATTCTGATTATGAACTACATCTTAAAAGACCAATAAACAGTTGCTTTATTAACAATTACTTTATAGCTGGTATAAAGGGGTTTGCAGCTAATGTTGATTTACAGCCAGTTTTCAATCACTATAAGTGTGTAACATACATAACTGCATATCTAACGAAAGACGAGACAGAATGCTCACAAGCTATCATGAATGCAGCAAAGGAAGCTAAAGCTGCCAATATGAACATAAGAGATGGACTGAAAAAGATTGGTGCTGCTTTTCTCTCTACCAGAGAAGTATACAGTATACAGGGTCATGCCTGAATTATGGCTAAGGAAAATCTTCCCAGCAGCAGTGTTTGTCAGTACTGACTTACCAGACAAACGAGTACGTATTGCAAAATCACAAGAGGAGCTTGAAGAACTTGATGACGAAAGTACAGATGTATACAAGTCAAATATCATTGAGCGCTACACTAGGAGACCACAGTCTATTCCTTCTGTTAACAACTTATGTTTAGCACAGTTTGCTGCATATTATTACAAGCATTATAGAAAGGAGTGCCAAGAAACAGCTGATGCTCAGCCAGAAGTGCTCACTGACAATTTGATTGAATTACAACATATCTCACAAAGTGAAGAGTCTTTACTTCCAGATCAAATAAGATTAATAGATACTAATGAAATTATGAAACGAAGGAAAGTCAAGGCAGTTATAAGATATCATACACCAAACAAGAGAAAAGAGCCTGAAAAGTTCTTTCATCATTTGCTAATGCTTTACTATCCTTGGAGAGATGAAAGTAAGCTATTGGGCAGTCAGGGTACCTATGCGTCAAAATTTTATCACCCTGATATTCAACCTATAGTAGAATACAATAGGTCCATATTTGAACCCAATGTAGATGCAGTTACTGAAGCACTTGAAAGTCTAAGAAATAATCAAGGCATCATTCATTCTTATGACTGCATCAATGATCAAGAAAATGATGATATCCACAGTAAAATTCAAGATGACTCCAATACAGAAGAATCTTTTAATGAACAAATACCCTCCCATCTGTCTTCATCGTCTGATTCAGATCAACATGCACCATCAGGAATATCAGGATATACTCAACCTATCTGTGTAAGATCTTTAAATAACAGACAGCGATATGCATTTGATCATGTCCTAACCTGGTGCAGAAATAAAATGAAAAATATGAATAGTCTTAAGCCACAAGAAGTAGAAGATATATTTGTCTTTATCACTGGAGGTGCTGGGGCTGGTAAGAGTCACTTGATCAAAACAATATATCATGCTGTAACAAAGACCTTCAGACATGCACCTATGAACCCTGAATTACCATCTGTACTTTTAATGGCACCGACCGGTGTTGCTGCGATTAACATAAATGGCACAACTATTAACACAGCTCTGGGAATTCCAAAAGAAACAGGTGCAACTTTAAAACCACTGACAGACCAAAACAGAACACAAATGAGGATCTTTCTATCTCAATTGAAGCTTAGTTATAATAGATGAGATTTCTATGGGTTGGTAATACTACCTTACTACACATTCAGCAAAGACTAAAGGAAAATATTTGAACAGCCAGCTCCTAAGCTTTTTGCTGGAATAAGCATCATTTGTGTAGGTGATATGTATCAACTACACCAATAAAGAGAAAACAAGTATTTGAAAATTACAACTAATGATAACATACAACCTGTGTCCATCCCTGCATCTTTCTCAATGATAGAGCTCACTGAAATTATGAGACAAAAAATGATCCAGCCATTTGCCGAGATGCTAAACAGATTTCGTACTGCTACCCAAACTGAGGAAGATATTAAATGCATTCAGTCAAGATCAATAGACCAACAGATGTAACTATCCATCAGATGCCTATCATATATTTGCTGAAAACAGACCTGTCCATGAGCGCAACAGTAATAAGCTAGATCAACTACCTGGACCTGTGTTTCAACTTAGAGCAACAGATCAGTATCCCTCTAATGTTTCTCAAAATGACATCGACAAAGTTTTATCAAAAGGAAGATCTGAAACAGGCGGACTGGATTATGACATATTTGTCAAAGAAGGGGCTAAAATAATGCTAACAAATAACATTGACATTGCAGATAGACTAATAAATGGCCAAATAGGGACTATTGTTAAAATAGATGTCAACCAAGCTACACACAAACCAACTATTATTTACATTAAATTTGATGATGACAAAGCTGGGAAAAATGCGATTGCAAAATGTAGCAATCCATTTGTTAGAGAAAACAATGTTGTACCTATTGAACCAATACTAGCAAGAATTAAAATAAGACCAGGTAAACCATCATCACCAGAAATACAGAGAGTGCAATTTCCAGTCACATTAGCATATGCTGTAACAATACATAAAGTTCAGGGACTTTCATTGGAAAAGGTTGTAATTAGCTTTGAGTTATTCAAACAGAGATCTTTCAATAATGGACAAATTTATGTTGCCTTAAGCCGTTCAACTTCCATAAATGGTATTTACATTCTAGGAGAGCTACAAACTAAACATGTAAGAGCACACCCTAGAGTACATAAAGAATATGAATTTAAGATTGAGTCAAACTTCACCAATGCAGCCTCATTATATAACAGATCCAAGATCAACTTTAACTATTTCTCTCCTTAATGTAAGATCATTAAAAAAACACAGCACAGATATGAAACATGTTTGTAATATTTTCAGAGCTGGCATGATAGTGAAATAAGGACTAATATGCATCCTTTTGCACTATACAGGCAAGATCATGTCTCTGACAGATATTCCAGTTTAGCAATCAGCTTAAAACCTAAATTGAAAATCAAGGAACAAAAGTACTATCCCGATATAAATGCACTCAAATTTGTTTTTGTCAATGATAACATACAAGTACCCATTACAATCCTTTTACTTTATCGTAAAAACAATTCAAACATCTCACAGTTCATAAACACCATTAAATGCATTATGAATAGCCATAAAATAGATATTATCATTGGGGACTTTAATATAAACTTTTTCAATAATGATGAGGTCTGGCCACTTAAAAACCTAATGGAATACTTTAACTAAACACAAACTGTTCAAACTTCAACATTTATCTCAACAGGAAGTTTCCTAGATCATGTATATATTAGGAATGAAATGCTTGACACAATTGAGACTTATGTAGTACTGTGTACTATTCAGATCATGTTGCTGTTAATATTTCATTCAATTTCAAATAAACTGTTTAAGTTTACCTGTCCATATTTTTTCTTAAGATATTAAGAACATATCATCTCTAGCCAACCAATATTACACAAAATGAAAATTGAAGGTAACTAATTGCTCACCTTTCCCACTATTATGTGGGATCACTGACACCTTTATGGTGTCTGCAACAACTTCAACCAGGGACTGCAGAGACTGCAGAGTGTGCTACATCCTAATCAATGTTCTGTTTGAAAATACTTTTTTGACTGGATACTCTAATTTACTTTCAAAATGCTAGTCCTGCCACGTCTCAAATGTGTCTCTGCAGTCCTTGTTAACCTTCAGCACAAGGTAAGTAAATAAAAATGCTTTTTCAATAGCCAAATCAATCTATTAAGTTATTTAATAACTTATACTTCTTTTGCAGGGTGCTCTTATAAACGAAGCTAATCAAAATTTAAAATTAGCTACAATGTATATATCCAAGAATTCTCTTCAAGTACAATAATTTACTGTATTGATAATTTGACTACTGTCTAACATTGTCTATGGCAAACTAAGAGCTTGTCTTCAAGTACACTGAACAACTAAAAATTGACTCTGTCAGCAAAAGTCCAGTTAAGTATTCAAACAATAATCTACATGGCAAACTCATGAAGTGGCTATCAATTACAATGGATAATTTCATTTACCACAAGTACAATTAATATTTAACTAATACCAATCTACATGGCAAACCAAGGAGATGACCATTAACTAGAATGGATAACTACATTGACTACAAGTACAGTCATTCAAATAATAATACTCTACGTGGCAAACCAATGAGGTGGCCTTAATTAAACTACAATTGATATATAACTGAGCTAAAAGTACAATTATTTCACCAATAACGATCTACATGTATATGGAAAACCAAAAGGTCACCATCAAGTACAATGGATAACTTCATTTACCACAATATTGCAATTATTATTTAACCCTTAATTATCTACATTGCAAATCAAGGAGATGACAATCAACTACAATGGATAACTACATTGACTACAAATGCAATCATTCAAAAATAATCTGTATAGCAAACCAATGAGGTGGCTGTCAAATACAATGGACAACTATATTGACCTACAAGAACAATACATTATAAGTACCAATAACAATCTATATGGCAAACCAATGAGGTGGCCATGCATCAACTACAATGGATATAAAACTGTATTGAGCTACAAATACAATTATTTAACCAATAACAATCTATATGGCTAACCAAGGACGTCATCATCAACTACAATGAATAACTATATTGACTACCTTATTCTCCTTAATTTTCGCGGGTTCTTAAGTTCGCGATTTTCGCGATTTTAAAAAATTCGCGAACTTAAAGATCCGCGAAAAATAACGACCGCGAACTTTGATCTCGCGAAATTTAATGGACATAGAAAAATCATGTATTTGTGTTTTCAAGGGTCCTAAACAATTTTTAACACTTGTAAGCTGTTAGTACAAGGAGCTATCATCTATCAACTTTAGATGTTAGTGTCAAGATTCGCCCAACTATTATCGTTTAGTCTTTCCCCTGAGGATTCATTAAAAGGTTCTTTTGAGATCTCCTAGAAAGGACATGTAACGATACTCTCAATACTCGATCATGACTCGGAACTAAAAAGAAGACTTTTTTTATTACCTCTGTAAGACTGACTTTAGAGGAATACAGCTGCCGCTAAGGGACAGCATATTCATTTTGTTTCAATTGTTGATTAACGTACATTTTTTTGTACAAAAGGATAAATTAAATCACTTAATCGTCAATTTCGCGAAATTAAATTCCATACAAACACAATTTTTTTCCGCGATATCGCGAAATTAAAGACTCGCGAAATGTGCCGAGAAACTTTTCGCGAAATTTAAGTCCCGCGAAAATAAAGGAGAATAAGGTACAAGTACAATTATTCCACAAAATACTAATCTTTATCAAATCAAGATGGCCATCAACTACAATGGATAACTACATTGACTACAAGTGGAATCATTCAAGCAATAATAATCAACATGACAAACCCAGTTGACCATCAACTACAACTGATATAAAACTGTATTGAGCTACAAACACAATTAATGGATAACTACATTGCATGAATACTAATATTTATGGCAAATCAAGGAGGTTGTCATCAACTACAATAGATAACTAAATTGACTACAAGTGCAATCACTCAAGAAAAAATAATCTACATGATAAACCCCATTGAATCATTTTTTAAAGAAAGATGTGAGGCAACTAATGGAAAAAGAAAAAGAAGAAGCAATCAAGAAAGTCGCCCTAATAGTAAATCAATTAACTAAAGTGGACTATGAATATATTTCATCATGGCAATCTTCGAATTCAATACATACTTTGCCTGTAACCCTAAAAGACATGAACTTTAAACTATTTGAGCAATATTTTGCTATTAGCTAAAATTATGCTTCGTAATTAGTCTCTATAGAAATATATAAGTCTTAAGTTAAGTCTTACATAATGTAGTGTACTTTGAAGTGTTACTCAGTTTATCAGTAAGCTTAAAATAAAACTTTGTAATAAATCCATTGTACAGTTTTCTATAACCATTTACTTTGACAGAACTTCTTATCTCGTGTTTAATCCAACTTACAAAATCCATAAAACATTTACATCCTGCACATTACAATAATTACCTTATCTATAGCTCAAACAACGACAAATTCTGATCTACAGCACATTTCTATGTTTCACCTTAATTTCAAAATGGCCGCCAACCTTTTGTACCCAGTCCCTTCACATAGCGTTGTCATT
Organism: Telmatactis stephensoni; assembly: GCA_029948255.1. Classification (NCBI taxonomy): domain Eukaryota; kingdom Metazoa; phylum Cnidaria; class Anthozoa; order Actiniaria; family Isophelliidae; genus Telmatactis; species Telmatactis stephensoni. The sequence continues at coordinate 368,105 of JALIZF010001682.1, read as the reverse complement.
GCACCACTTTTTGCCACAGGTAACCCACTGAATTAAGAAAAAAACAGCCACAAAAGGTAAAGACACAAAGATCGTAATATTTTATACTATGATTATATCTAGCTTTGTACAGTACAAAAATCATGGTAAATGCATCGTTTTACAGGTGTAAGGAATTTTGAACGTCAATTTGTCACAAATTGGCAAATAAAGAATGAATTTTTTTTAAATAATGAACATTTTAGGCAGTAGCTTTCAGAGCATGTGGGCGGTGGACGCAAATCTGACTTTCATTCCCTTGGCCTAATAAAAAGTTACGGTCGTAATGGCTTTTTCCAGCATTCCCAACAATGAAATTAACCCACTTTTAACCGTAATCGTAAGAAAGCCCGAAAATATTAACGGTAATAGCCACCACCCCATTGAGACCCTCGTCTAGTATTAGACTAGTATTGCTGTGGGAATGGATAAAAAATTTCAAAAAAATTTTTTGAATGTGCTGCATTTGAAGTGTGCATAAACAATCATACGGTAATTTGGCAGAAATTTATTAAGAACGTTTTAATCTAATCTAAGTTATATAGTCAACAATTTCACTGAACGGGCTCCATAAATAAAACTGACAGCTATTACTACGACTATTTGATATACCAGGGAGAGGAGAACATCTTCAAAACCACCACCAATAGTGCTCTTTCTCTGGAGACCAACCTTGGAGGAGCAAATTTGGGGTACCTCAGTATTCGTAGTTGACAGTAATAGATTACTTGCTGTTTGTGGTTCTAATAGTACTGGCATATTAAACGGGATATTAAATTAAAATACCTACTAGAGTTTTGTACAGTTTCTTGTACGTTGATCGGATTTTGACGGAATAGAGCAATGAATGACAGAGATGGTTACAGCAGGACAACTAATAAACCCGTTTCAAAACAGAGCACGACCTGTCATCGCGACGGGATCGTTTTTCAAATCCCGACGTTTTGCCAAGCCAACTTCAGCGTACGATTACTCAACCGACGTAGGTTAATCCGTCATCGTTGAGTGAACAAATTGCCCTAGGTACTGCCAACTTAATCCAATTATCCAGGCAGACGAATGGTCAAAGGAGCCGCTAGTTGTTTCCTACCCCTAACCCTTTTGGTGTAAAGAGGCGACTTAGTTCAATTTATCAGTTAATCAATAACAACTAACTGTCGCGACGGCGTTGGCTGGTACAGGCGGTACAGCGGTAAACAATCGTAGTATACAACTGTTCCTTGGATCGTTGAGCGGTAAAGAAGGCAATTGAAGGCTTATAAGCAGCAAAATATTACTACAATTACTACATAACAAGCGACATTTGAGTTAAGTAAAACTTTGTTTATTATCAATGATCTCGGCTTAATAATAAGCTCAATTTCATGGTTCTAGTGCCCTTGATCAGTGTATGACTGCATGCATTGCAACTTCCTTAGATATTTCAGTTTGCAGTTTAATGAATGTTTACTCAATTACAATGGAAATAAACTACAAAGTATGGTGGTTGCTTATTAAAAATTGTTCCACTTCTGTTGCTCATGTATAGTGAGAAGATGTTCCAATTTGCCTTTTATAGTATTAAATTTCAGGCTGTATCAACAATAGTTCAAAATGTTCACATTGCATTATGATATTTGATAAAGGTATCCGAAAGACCTGAGGGGTACTTTTGCCTTGCAATTTATTCGTGTTCTGGCCGTTTACTTCTCTATATAATATCAGGGAACAATATTCGCTTGCATGAATTTTTTTTCTTGCACTTTTGTTGTGCACTATTTTTTTTTCTTCGTTTAAGGCTTTGCTTGAATTTTTTTTTGGTTATTGCCCAACCCCCCCTCAAAAATATAATGGTCCGTCCCTTAGTAGGGCATTATAAATGCAAGTCAAACCACTTGTAAACTCCTTCAGAACATCAAGGGTGACTCCACTAAAACCAGCTTCATCTACAATTTGTGGCATTGTTTCACCAAATGCTGCAGCCCCAATCTCGTCAAATTTGATAGTATTGTCCTCTTTGTTGACTGATCTAAAAAATATAAAAATAAATTTGAGGTTGCTCATCACCCTTCCTCACAGCCAAATGCTGAATTATGAAGGGCGCAGCTCAACGTGGTCGAGTGGAAGGTTTACAATGGCACTTTCATTATGAGACAATTGAACAATGACACATTTACATACAAATTTACATACACATACACGTAGCAGCCACCATACGCCTCATGTCTGATCACGGAGCACAGCTTAGATTGAAACAAGATGCGTGTGCGCATTGGCATTGGAAATTCCCGCCAAAACAGCAAAGCAAGTGAGAGTATTGAAAACGATAAAATATTCCAGTTAAATAAGGCAAAACATGACTGAAATGCACAACAGATACATTTATTAAATATAACTTGCATAATACAACAGATTGACGATACAATGTTACCTGTGTCAGCTTGAAATTAATGGATTCTGGAGAAATAATCTTGAAAAATGACTCCAAACAATTTTCTAGGTCTTTGACAGGTTGCCTAAGTTGCGCGTTAAGCTGTTCAGTGAGATCTTGTTTCAATGAAGCAAACATCTCTGTTTTCCACAATGCTGGGGGTGGTGATTGGGACTCTATTCGTTCTTCGTTCATGGTCCTACGGTTGCTAGAAAGTAAATAATCGGGAAAATATCGAGTTCCAATGGACAAATACCTGAGATTTGGGAAACTAAAACTTCCTTTCCCTTTATAAGTGTGCTGATTTAACTACAAACAGCTTAGGTGGCAAACTGGTTGTGAAATCCTTTGGGATGCCATGTGCAGTTGCTGTCCATTTCAACTCGGGAAACTATAACTTTCTTTCCCTGAAATGTTGAATATTGAGCTTTTTAGGGAAACTATAACTTTCGTTCCCTAAATAACTGCCTACATAATGTATTATGGCAGCATAAGTAAGGCACAAAGCACTTGACTTACGATTGTTGGACTTCAATAATTTTTGCTGAAAATTGTATTTTCGCCGGGATAATTTCCAAAGAAGACTATAAGAGAAGGAGAAGACATTAACTGTAGTGAAATAGCTTTCTTACCTGTAAATAAAAGGCAGAAATGATGAAAAATGACGAACCACAAATTTCAGCTCCTGGTACCACGGCTAAGCATTGTGTACTGAGTAACCACGGTGGGACGTGTGCATCTCATGTTAACCGGAACTGATGTCACCGGGATTTGGTAGAATCATGTGCTTTCTAACACTATGAGTGGTACAGCTGGTTATGATTGTTGATTGCAGAACTAAACTCCTTGAGTATAGCAAAACTTCCCACATCACAGTCGAAATCATTCTACTCCTTCGGTATTTCTAGGTACATTGTGTGGAAAGTTCCATTCACTTGCATCGAGGCTGTCTAGCTCTTTTAGCAGTCCCCACTTATCAATTTGCTTTCCTGATAGTTAACTTTAAGTGGGAAGTTGGTAGGCTATCTAAGGTGAGGACTTGCTTGCTCTTTGGTAGAAGAACAAGGAGGAACCAGTGTTCACTCTTGTTAGGGTTACAAGGCGTTACAGCACCATATCTTGTTCTAAGAGTGGAGGTTTTCCTTTTAACCCTATTGGTGCAGCACGTTTGTCAATCCCTCTATCAAATTTTTCCCATTCGGTGGAGACAACTTTAAGACCTTCATGGCTACTCTTTTCAGCTGTAGGCGGTTAAACATAATGAATAAGAACCATGCCATTAATTATAGTTAGTGAAAAACAAAATATCCTAATTAAACTCTACACAAATTTATGTTATGTGATATATAATCTATTATTTTGTATTTAATGATGTCTTCTTGCTGGGCATTGGTTGCTTTCCAGCATTGCTTTTCCTGCCGATTGTAGTCTGGCCAAAAATAATGGAATTCAATAATGGAAGACAAGACTGCTAGAGTTTATATGTTGGATTATTGTTTTGTCCATTACATGCCCTGATTTGGCAGAAATAATTTTCAACACAATCCTGGTTTACTATAGCAGGTTTTAGAACACTACTTGGAAATTTATCTAGTTTAATCTTCACAATGGCAACAAACCCCAAGATCATCAATTGGAGGTCAAACCATAATTTGGAGGATATGTATTCTTTAGGATTAGCAGATTCTTCTTTCCAATCTTTAAAGAAATTGTAGATACTCATCAACTGTGTCAAACGATGGTCTGTTACATGTGAAGTATGGTGATGATCATTGAATATTGAGACAGTTGATGTGTGCTGTAACAGTAGTACCTGTAGTAGATAAAGCATTTTTGCATCCAGGACATCTTCTGACCAGCTATTTCTCATTTTAGTAGCAGGGTCTAGTTGAAAGTGTTGTAGAGTTAATCTTTTATGATCAGGAAGAGTGTGGCAAAAGCTGTAAAAGCTTCACTCAGTTGACTCCACAATATTTTCTTCCCATTTAATGTCAGGCATCTTGCTTTTGATTTTTTGTTACTTTTTGATATATTATTCCTTATCTTTTTGATGTTATGCTGTAAAGTAATACAGAATCATTACTCAGTAAGAAAAAAACAGACTTGGTTTATGAGTTATTATGGCAATGGCCAATGCAAGAATAGATGTAACATTCATTACCTTACAATCAACAATAAATACCATAGGCTCTCCTGTAATTATGTTATGAGAAACAAAATTTAAGTCTGATAGGGGGTTTTGAAAATGGATTTTTATAAACTGTCTGTTTACTTCTGCCCCATCCAGAATGCACCAATAAATTCTGAAAAATAATTCAAATAAAACAAATGGCTTGTTGTAGCTGTTAGCACCACATAATTATCTATTTTATAGATTAGATTAAGAATGATAATAAATATAGTGATCAAAGATATTATTTAAAGAAGCTATATACAGTACTTTGAATTGAAATTTTGCAGTGTCTAGTTATGAATTTGTATGCATATTGTATACCTGAAGGGTGTAAGAATATATAAACTAAGTCTTTCAAAGGTTGATTATCTACACTTGAATGCAAGCATATAGAAGTCTCTTTTCTGTAGAAAATAGTTTTTGGTGTAAGAAGGTATAAAACAAAATATCAATACATTTTTGGTAAAGCAAGGCCATGCAATAGCACTGCATATACATGAGAAGGACACATGCTCAGTTCTGTAGTGGTTCAAAATTTAGTTTAATGTGAGAGGTTAAAAGAATCTAATTTGAATGGTCCTATAACTTGTGTACTTGCATTTTCATGTAATCAATTAGCTTGTAAATCTTTGTTTGGACCTTAATCATTATCTTTACATGATTTTGTCAAGATGGTGATTGACATGTAAAATTATGATCATGGCTGCCTGGGTGTGTTGATGAAATTTTATAAAAATTACCTAAAGTCATAATCATACATCATGCTTACACCCTCCCAAAAAATGAAACAAATCACTAGGAGTGCAGTTTGCTGATGGATATTGTGCTATGGGGAAACGAAATCCTCTGTCACTGAGGAAAATGAATTGTTGAACTTGTTGAGCAAGTTGACACTGCGGCTCTTCATTTCCTGAGATTAAAATTGATTTGTAAATTGTAATTTCTAAACCATATTTCCCTGAGTACGAGTTTTGCCTACGTTGTTCCTCAAAGTTTATGCCATCTTTATCACATTAAGCGATTTTCACTGCCAACCATGTTGATTAAAACCACCCATTTTGTTCAAGAAAACCCAAAATAAAGTCTAAAGTCAAAGTAAAGAACTCCAGAAATGCTGTGAAAGCATATTTCATGAGCCACAGGATGTTTTGAAGGTAAAGCAAGAATGTGATTGTAACAACTTCTTTATTCAAGTTACGGATAACTCTACAGGTCACTTTACAGATAACTAGATTGACTCTTAGTTATCCCAGTTTGAGGTGTCTTTCCTTCTTCAGTGAACGAAGAGCAATAGAGTGAGTGCTCCTTGAGTTTTAGTATAACCTTTTGTGCCGCTCTCTTACTTTGGACCACGAGCCCCAATTCTCTTTTCCGGTGAATGGCTGGGTTCTTAAATACGCCCAACCCACGTGACACACAAACAATACAATACATAACACGTAACAAACAATACAATGCACACACTAATTATGCTCTCTTACACCTTTCCCTGTTTTTTTTCCTCCTCTTCTCTTCACTAAATGGAAACATATGGTTACTCACCTTTCATTCTCAGGAAGACCTGAAGCCCCAATGCTGAAAGAGAAATAACAAAATGTACTTGCCTTGACTGCTATGAGAAGATCCAACTTGAATTTCTCATCCAAGTGGGCTTCCTTCGATTACGTTGTGGTCTATCTATACGTTTTTCGTCATCCGTTTCTTCAGAGTCACTATTACTTTCGATATTTGATGGCTCATAGCTGTGTCTATTTCTCATCTCGGAATCGTGCGTCTGTTCCTGTCTCTCATACGAACTGTGTGAAGAATGCAAACCTGAAGTTGGGCACGGCAAAAGGAGATTTCTATGAAGTATCTTAGTACGTCCTTTTCTGTCTTCACGCTTAACGTTATAAACTGGAATATCTTCATTTGGTTTGTCTACCACAATATATATGTCACCTTCCCAGTAATTATTCAGTTTCCCTTGAGGGGTCACGTTTTTCACCAGTACCTTATCACCAGGGCCAAGCGTGCCTGATGTTGGTCTGCGACGATCATATATCTCTTTCTGGTGTCTCGATGAAGTTGTGGCATTGCCCTTTGCTAGCTTATAGGCGTAATCCAAACGTTTCCGTAGATCTTCAATAAAGACTGATTGATCCTTACCTTGAAAAGCATTAGGATCATGGCTGAAGTACAGGTCTATCGCTAATCTGGGGTGGCGACCAAACATCAAATAAAACGGTGAGACTCCAGTACTGTCGTGTTTTGGCATTATAAGCGTGAACGACTGGTGCCACAAATTCTTTCCAATTTGTTTTCTGTTCTTTTCCCAACGTTCCCAGCATGTGCAGCAATGTACGATTAAAACGTTCACACATACCGTTTCCCATTGGATGATAGGGCGTGGTCCTCGTTTTAGTGATGTTCGCCATTTTACACAACTGACTAATGATCTTCGATTCGAAGTTCCTTCCCTGGTCGCTATGAATTCTAGCTGGAAAACCATAATGAACTATAAAGTTGTTGAATAGTGCTTTAGCTGTTGTCTTGGCTGTTTGGTTCAGGATGGGAATAGCCTGTGCGTACCTGGTGAAGTGGTCAGTTATTATAAGAATATTCTCATATCCTCCTTTGCATTTTTCAAGCTTTAAGAAGTCCATGCAGACAAGTTCAAGAGGCTCTGATGTCGTCACGCTCACTAGAGGGGCTACCCTACGTGGATTCTTTCGTAGGACACAAGCCTTGCAGTTCTTCACCCAGTTTTCAACATCTTTAGCCATCCCAGGCCAATAGAATCTCGATCTAGCTAGGTCTAATGTGCGCTCAACTGAAAAATGGCCCGAATAATCGTGAACTCCAGATAAAGCCTTCCTCTTCAATTTCTCCGGTACAAGTAGTTGTAGAACATGTTCACCTTGAGGGCCTGTTTTGCCACGCCTGTAAATAACACCTTTATCAAGAATAAGTTGGTCCCAGGATTTGAGTATTCTTAATACCTTGTTTTCCTCGTTCCTGGCTTCCCTTCTAGATGGCTTACTTCCTTTCTCCAAGTACATTTTTACCTTTGCAAGAACTTTATCATCCTGTACCAGCGAACGGAGATCTTCATGACTCAAAGCAGGTATTGAAGTCTGAGACTGGCAACAAATTCCAGATCCATCTGTAATACTATCTATGTCTACAAGAAAATGCTCAATACATGGAACACCATCCAGAGACAAAGACTGAGAAATGGCTTTGATAGTATCCTCTTTAATGGAACACATGTCTTCGTGCGGTCTTCTGGACAAAGCATCTGCGTCAGCATTCTTCCTACCTGAAGGATACACAATGTCAAAATTGTACGTGGCTAGGGCAGCTAACCAACGATGTCCCGTTGCATCTAATTTTGCAGAGGTGGTTACGTACGTCAAGGGATTATTATCAGTATGGACTGTAAATGTATTGCCATACAGATAATCATGGAACTTTTCTGTTACAGCCCATTTCAAGCAAAGAAACTCTAGCTTATGCGCGGGATAGTTCTGCTCGCTTTTACGCAAAGCTCTACTGGCAAAGGCAATTACTTTTTCCTTTCCATCTTCTTTCTGGCTTAATGTCGCACCTAATCCATCCTTACTTGCATCAGTGTTTAATACAAATGGTTTCTTAAAATCAGGATATCCCAGAACAAGAGGCGACGACAAAATCTCTACAACACGTTCGAAAGCTCTCTGGCACTCCTCCGTCCATTCCCATTCTTTTTCACTTTTCTTACCCGACTTGAGCATGCGTGTTACCAGGTCGTTTAATGGTTTAACCAGTCGAGTAAAGGTCGGTACGAATTTCCTATAGTAGCCTGCGAAGCCAAGAAATGTTCTCAAATCTGCTAGATTCTTTGGGATTGGCCAGTTTTTAACGGCTTCTATTTTATCCGGATCCGTCTCTATTCCTTCTGAGGAAATAACATGACCTAAATACTTTACCTTATTCTGGAAGAAAGAACATTTCGAGGACTTGAGTTTCAAACCATATCTTTCAAGTCTTTCAAATACAGCTTCTAATCTCTCTAAGTGTTCTTGAAATGTCTTAGCGTAGACTACGATGTCGTCTATATAAACTATGCATTTCCTGAAATTCAAGTCAGACATACAGTGTTCCATTAAACGTTGGAATGTTGCAGGGGCGTTGGTTAACCCAAAAGCCATTCTGTTACACTCATAAAAGCCAAGCGGCCCTACCGTAAAGGCTGTTTTGGGCTTGTCCTCCTCCTCTACTTCAATCTGCCAATACCCACTTTTTAGATCCAATACCGTGAACCATGAAGACCCTCCCATTGCCTCCAAAGCCTCGTCTATTCTAGGGATGGAATAGGCGTCCTTGATGGTTCGCAAATTCAGTTTTCGGAAGTCTATGCAAAATCTTAAACTGCCGTCTCGTTTGCGTTTCACGCTATGCGATTCACGTATTACACCACAGTCTAGCATTTCTTTTAAGTGTTGACGCACTTCTTCATATTGTGATGGCGGAATATGACGGTGTCGCTGCTTAAATGGCACATTATCGGTCAAGTGAATTTTGTGTTTTACAGATGACGTACAACCTAGGTCGTTAGAACTTCTTGCAAAAACCCTGCTCTCCCACCTGCCTAACATATCCAACGCCGTTTTCTTCTGCTCTTCATTCATTGGTGAGTCACTAAATTCAAATTGGCAAGCTGCAGGGTCAATCTGCTCTGGCTCAACTGATTCCTCGGACCCGTTCACTATACTTACCTGTTGCAGGGAAGCAAAAGCCGCTCTAGGTGGTATTGTGACATCTTTCGGTGAAGGATTATGAACTTTGATTGGAATACAGTTCTGCTTTCCATCCATATTCACTCTAACTAATGTTGGGATCACTTCTAAGGGAGATAGTAATTCTTCGCTATCAGGCTCTACTAAGGCACACAGAGATACACAGCTAATTTTCTGTCTTAACTTTTGACCAAACAACTGTGGTTTCGTTGGCATGGATTACTATTGGATTATCTGATTCTACTCTCACCTTGTTGGTTTTTAACGCTTTTCTGGACTTTTTATCTCGGTGTGCCAAGTTCTGGTAAGCCAATCTCCAAGCCAAATCGGGTTTTGCTCGACGAAGATAAGATTGTCCATGATGTTCGATACACCTGTCTTTACATTGCTTAATTAAATTAGTCCCTAGAACCACTGGCACTTGCTTGTTAAACGCTGTGTTGGGAACAACTAGTAGTAATGCCTGGACTCTTTCATCAACACCGCTACTTTGCTCTGGAAACGAGACTTCAACCTTGATAAAACCTTTAAATGGTACCTCTTGACCACCTGCACCTTCAATCTTAACTAAAAGATCCAGCTGTTGTAGGGGACAATCTGAAAGATACTCGTTATAGAAATTTTCACTAACAGTGGAAATTTGAGAACCTGTATCAACTAATACAAGGCAAGGAACATTTTCTACATACAGTAAACTTACATTAACATCTCCCAATAGGTCAGACATGTCGGGACGTTTCTTCTCTCCAAGACCTACTGCCTGTCCCTTGCCAGAGGTCTCCCAGAGTTTGACGCTTTGGCCGACTCTTTTTCTTTAGGTGTGTCCTTTCCGTGACTAGGATTTTTCTCTAATTTCTCGATTTTTTCCAAAATCCTACTTAGCATCTTTGTATTGTCTGGAAGTTCCTTTACCTTAGCTTCTAGCGCGTTGATTTTTTTTGCTAATTCTTCTAAAGTGCTTTTGTCCGAAATTTTGCTCACACTAGTTGTCTTTGGGCATTCACGAGCAGTTTTCGTTTGCGGCATGTACGTTGCTTTCTGTACTTTCGGCACTTTCCCGCGCACACCATCGAGCTCATGTATTTCTTGTTCCATAGCTCTGAGTTCACCTCTCAGCTTATCAAAGTCACGTATGCTATCATACTTATGGCGCGTGGCGTTTCTTACCCGTTCGTCTCTTAGGCCGGTCCATAACTTACTCCTTAGCATCTCGTCAGCCTGCTCTTTGGCGACAGCTCCTGACTAATGGCTTTGTTTAGAATATCTTCCAACTTACACCCATAAGCAGCCACTGTTTCATCTACTTCCTGCTTGGAATTGTAGAACTGCTGAAGTAAAGTTGTACCACTTTGTACAATGCTGTAAACCGTCTCGAGCTTTTGTAGGATGACATCCAAGGTGGCATCCTCCCCGAGGTGCATGGCAACACGACTTGCTTCTCCTTTCAAAGAACGGCGGACGCTTTGAAGAAGCAAATCTTTATGGCACACTTTATCTTTCATTAGGCATCTAACTTCAAACTTCCAAGCTTCGAAGCTTAATTACCTCCCCTTTGGAGATACTTCCTGAAAAATTAGAAATTCTGGGCGCACGACCATATACAAGAGGATCTATTTCTAGATTTGTGGACTTAGCAATTTCTTTAGCCTTGCCTGAGTCAATTCGGAAGCTTTTGGACGGACCGCGTTCAAAAGGTTCAGTCTGCGTCATTCTAGTTTCCCGCAACGTAGGGGTGCTGCACTTAACGGGCACAATAAAACTCGAGGGTGGGAGCAACATAGTTTTGAATCGTGTGGGCGTAGAAGTCATTTCATATTGGGTGGTCTCTTTTATGTTCGTGGTGTTCAAATTGAAGCCAAATAGATTTTCCTCTGATAACTGTTCTGAGTGCTCAGGTAGCTGTTCTATGGGCTCCACAGAAAACAGCCCTGATCGCCTGAGTGTCATTATGGCCTCAGCCAGACGATCGGTTTCATCTTCTTCAAATTCTACACGTGTCGATGCTTCGGCCATTGTGTAAAAAATAACACTTACTATAATTATCAATAAGAAAATCTGAATACTTATCGTTAAGTGTTGTTGCTTCTTGATCAAAGCGGCAAAACGTTCCACAAACACACACATACGAAGACACCCAAACCCCCACTCTTCCACGTGTATTTATCAACAAAGCCAAGCACTAGACAATCAAACAAGAGTCGTAGTCGCAACGAAGCCAATTCGATGCCAATCCAAACGAAAAAGAAAAACACACTGAAGCTGGAATATTCCTACAAGAATATAAATCTTGATTAAACAATATTCTGCAATTACGTAACTTACAAAAATATACAAATCTAATAACATAAATGTCCAATGCGGTAAACGTTTCTTTAAAACACCGCAACCTATTGTATCCTAATGTAATCAACTTATATTATACTAATTGAATTGGTACTAAATAAGCAATCTATTGTTCCTTTAACTTAAATAAACTTATATTATACTAATTGAATGGATATTAATTAATGATATATTAGCAATTCAAATTCAACTCAAAAACTTAAGCGACAACTTTATAACTTTCAAATATGAACTTTGATTAAATAAGCTTAAATACTAAGTTACTTAAGATATAAATTCTTACAACAAAAATCAAATATATTACATTTACAAATAAATTCCAGTGCACTTAGCTTAAGAAAAAGGTCCAAGATAGTTTCCAATCCTTGCTTGCTGCACGGCAGGCCAAGGCTTTCGCTCCTCCACTTAGCTTCCAACCTTTCCTCCACAAATTGGTCAAGTTCAATCACTAGTATGACTTAAGTACATACAATTGACCACTCTTTCCAAGCAGTTCAAAGATGATAATGCCTTGTAGCTAACAGTTCTCTCATCAAACTCAGTCCCTTGAAGGCTTTTAACGTAGAACTTGAACTATTAGAAATTCTTCAAGAATCTTCAACCACGTATAGATTCTCAGTCTACTGAGATGATGGCTCAAAAGAGGGCAACGGTTGGCCAACTTTTCTCGATCTGCCCCACGTTGGGCGCCAAATGTAACAACTTCTTTATTCAAGTTATGGATAACTCTACAGGTCACTTTACAGATAACTAGATTGACTCTTAGTTATCCCAGTTTGAGGTGTCTTTCCTTCTTCAGTGAACGAAGAGCAATAGAGTGAGTGCTCCTTGAGTTTTAGTATAACCTTTTGCGCCGCTCTCTTACTTTGGACCACGAGCCCCAATTCTCTTTTCCGGTGAATGGCTGGGCTCTTAAATACGCCCAACCCACGTGACACACAAACAATACAATACATAACACGTAACAAACAATACAATACACACACTAATTACGCTCTCTTACATGATTGAGAACTAGAGCATATCAAAAGTGAGAATGACATAGTTTTGGATCAAAACAAACACCTGAAAGACTACATTGAGAAAACAGGACTAGCTATGGATTTGTGTAACACTGGCAGAACTGTAACAGAGGTAAAAGAAAGATAACAGCGCCGCAAAATAAAAGAACTTAAATGTAGTGTTGAAAGGACACTTTGGTTTGCTGAGACCTATAACTTCAGCTAATTTCTGTGATGGCATTGGGAACAATCACAATATTACCTTCAATGAACCCACCAAGAACAAGCATACAAGGGATCTGACTGAAGATGAGCGCATACAACTCCAACAAATTGTTTACATTCAAGATAAGTTCTGTGTTGGTGAGGCGGCTTATGATGAGCTGACAATGACAGAGGCTGGGAAGGGACTACCAAGATCCTATCTGATCCGCCAATGCAAAGATTCATTAAATGAAATGTGCAGAAGCGGCACAAGTGAACTTCACAGATGAGCTCACACAGGTTTTACGGAGGCATGTAAGTGTGTCATGTTCAAATACCTATATGTTAAGGGTTATTATTTGAATATTATGGTCTGTTATTTGTCTTTGATTTGACTGTAGTTCCCTTAATGTTTATGGAAGGAACTGTAATGGTTGTATAAACACTAAAGTAACTATAAGCACAAACGTACACACAATGTGGTGTATTCGCCATTGAACTAGTACCCAGCATACTTTGCGGGCTGCATATTAATTACAAATCACATTACAAAATATTACATCTCTCCTTTCCTGAGGTTTTAAAGATCATAACAAATAAAGAAATCAATTTCAAATGCTCAAATAAAGTTCCAATGTTATATAAGGTTCAAGTGTTCAATCAGGTTTCTTCAATAAGTCTTGAGGGGTCTTGAGATTCTCGAGGAACGTCGAGGAATGAACTCTGGGACTGCTTGCACCTTGCCAGGTTCAACTGCACTGGGGAATTTGGGAACTTCTAGGGAAGACGGAGCACTGTCTGTTTCAACTGCCAACTCTTCAAGCTCCAAATTTGGTGGCTGGAGATGTGAGTCATCCATAAGCAACTTCTTGAAGTGAGATGAGTTTCAGTTCACCTTCTTAGTTGCACTCTCTGCAGTGATCATACTATGATTCTTTCCAGTGACCACAAGGGGAGAAGGGTGATAAGGTGACAGTTTTTCAGTCTTTTGTTGTTTCACTATAACAGTATCACCCACTTGAAGGTCAGATGCCTTGATGGTTCTCTTAGCTTCAGCATATTGCTTAATCTTGAGCTTTTGCAGTGCATCACTTTGGTGTATTGTCTGACTAAACAACTTTAGGTATGCGATAAGCAGCAAAGATACAGTCCAACTTTGGGACGACTGCTTTTGCAGATGTTGAGTGCACAATTTCTATTTCAGGATATCTAGAGTAATCATCTATGACTACCAGGACATAGCACCCTGAGACTTCACAAAAGTCTACGCTCACCTGCTCCCAAGGGCCTTCAGGAAGAGGTGACATCAGTAAAGGTTCACGAGTTGTCTTGGGTGTGGCAATCTGACATGGAATACAGTGTTTCACGATAGAGTCAATGAGTGTGTCCATTTTTGGAAACCACACCTTTGAACGAAGAAGGCTTCGGGTTTTAACTAACCCTTGATGCCCTTCATGAGTCAGTTCTACAGCACGTCTCTGCAAAGCATCAGGAAAAACTAGCTGGTTTCCACGTAGGATAATTTGGCCAATCACTGAAGTGAGTTCATTTCGTACATTTGCAAAGATCTTTATATTGCTTAAATCACCATTGTCTGATTTCAAGTCATCCCATTTGCCTGTTGATATGAGGCGCATAACTGTCTGAAAGGTGGTATCCTGTGCTGTAGCAGTGATAATCTCTTCTTTACTTAGGGCTTTATGCACAGCTTGGGCAACAACAAAGTTAACATAATGTTCTGCAGAGTCCGTGATGAGACTACTACTTACTTCCATGCAGATGTCTTGAAATGTAATCAGCGGGATTCAAATCTCCTCTTTAGTACCAATTGTCAATACGAGCTGAGGCTTGTGATTTGGGGCTATTGAAGATAGGCAAAAGTGGCTTATGATCAGTTACAACTTTAAAGTGACTTCCAAGTAGGTACATTCTGAAGTGATGACAGCCTTAAGTAATAGCCAATGCCTCGCGCTCTATCTGAGAGTAATGCTGTTCCACACTTGACAGGGACTTACTTGCATATGAAAGGACCTTGCCCTCTTGCGTAAGCACAGCACCAAGGCCCACAGGACTAGCATCCACAAGTAGAACTGATGTTTTGCTAGGATCAAAATATGAATAACTTCATTTGAAGTAAGATTGCTCTTGAGTTGGTCTAGGGCTGCTCGATGAACATCCTCCCACTTAAACATGGGAGGATGTTCACGTAACTAAGGTCACGTAGAGGTGCCACAGTATCAGCATAATTGGGTATGAAGTGAGATACATAGTCAGCCATGCCAAGAAGGCTGCGCACATCACTTACAGACGTTGGTGGTTCAGCATTCTGGATAGCTTCAACTTTACTAGGGTCAGGAGACATTCCTTGAGCACTAAAGATCATGCCAAAGAACTTAATACGTGGCATGTAGAACTTGCAATTGCTTTTCTTTAAAGTCAGATTCAATTTTTTACAGCGATTCAACACGCATGCAGAGCTTCATTGTGTTCTTCTGTGTTTACACCATAGATGATTATGTCATCACTAATGTTCTTTGCATTAGGAATATCACAAATAGAAGTAGAGATGACATTCTGGAACTTCTCTGTGGCTGCATTTATTCCAAAGCTAAGTCGCTTGTAACGGAAAAGACCAATATGTGTTGAGAATGTGGTGATATGTCTTGAGTCAGGATGAAGTTCCAATTGATGATAGCCTTGGTTCAAATCTAGCTTACTAAACACTGTAGCACCATTTAGGTCATGTACTACTTCGTCAAGCGTTGGCATCAAGTGGCGTTCACGAGTTATGGCCTAATTTGCTTCACGCATGTCAACACACAGCCTAACACCACCAGGCTCTCTGGGTTTTGGTACCAGTACAACAGGTGAGACCCAAGGTGTAGGACCTGTAGCAGGTTCGATGATGTCTTTCTCAAGCAAGGACTCCACACACTCCTCAAGGGACTTTCTTTGATGAAAAGGAATCTGTCGATGAGGTTGATTAACTGGCTTCACACTATCATTGATGTGCAACTAGACTTCCACACCTTTCATCTTTCCAAGACCAGTAAACAGAATAGGATATTTTTCAAATATATCTTGTTGCACTGACACAGCATTTGCAATTCCAAGACTTATTGCTGTTGGGTATCCAAGAAGAGAGGTTTGGTCATTCACAACGAGAAATTCAGTGTCAACTGAACTGTTCTTAGACTCTACCACTGCACAGAACTTATCATCAGAGCTTGAGTATGCTGATGTTGTTGGCTCAGGTTCAGGGGTCTCTTGATTCACTACATTGACCGATCCCCTCATCTCACCATTTGAAGGTCTTTGTCTTCTCGTATTTACTTTTGACATGAATTACACTTACGACCTCAAGCAGGACATCCAGTTTTACTTTCGTGTGGCCAATCACCAAGCAGTCCATGAGAGAACAGCCTTAGCTTTGATTGGAAAGTCAATAGATGTCCCCTCGCCATGTTCATTGAGTACATAATAGCAATGAGATGGCAGAGTTTGTAGATCAGTGAACTTCTTAAGAGGAAATCTCAGCATGCGTCAAACAATTTGGGAACTTTCCGGCAAATCTAAAGAAAATAGATTTTGCTCATTCTCTCAAATTTTTTTACCTATAAAGTAACATATATCAAGGTACA
Organism: Telmatactis stephensoni; assembly: GCA_029948255.1. Classification (NCBI taxonomy): domain Eukaryota; kingdom Metazoa; phylum Cnidaria; class Anthozoa; order Actiniaria; family Isophelliidae; genus Telmatactis; species Telmatactis stephensoni. Next base: position 351,555 of record JALIZF010001682.1, on the reverse strand, counting down.
GTTTATTTGTGAAAATGTGTTTTTATTTTCGAGATATGGAATCAACAGTCGAAGTGACTAAAGTATGCTAATTTTGAGGTCATAATTTTACACAATTTCCGTGACCTACTTTGACAAAACTAAACAAGCTACGGTATCAGTTACATGATAATATTGATGTACAATGCCTACTTGTCCATAACTATCATTATCCGTGGATTTGCTTTGCTTGCGAATTTATACCAGAGTTTTGTATGGACCATACCATTTTTTCATCACGAAAATGACCTGGTAAAAAATTAAATTTTCACTATGTGCGACGTAATGGAATTCCTCCAGCGTGTAGTACAAGAGACAATAGTCTTTAAAGCTGTGTTAAAATTTGGTTGTGTATTTGAGTTTGTTATGCGCGAGAGTCACTTCAATTCGAAGAAAAATTCATGTTTCAAAGACTCTGAAATTGACAAGCGGTCGCGTACTGAATCACGTCGCCAATTACAATTCACAATCCTTTTTACAGAACAGCGAGTTTGAAAGCAAGACCAAAACAAATACAGAACTATACACTGGTTGGTTTGATGAAGGATTGCACTATAATCTGTTTTGTGATCAATTATATATCAGATTATTAGTCATTGTTACCTCTCAATGTTTTTGGCTACCATGTCACGCAACGCAGACTTCCATAAACATCAAATCGATCGTGGATGTTTCTGATTTTACACGTTTTACAGCAAACCAGTTCTACACTTATCAAGGCAAAATTTGACGTCTTAGGTGTCTTAATTTTTCAGTCTTTTAATAAGCAGGCTATATTACCCAGCCGGGAAAACTACAAACACAACTGATTTATTCTAATTGATGAAATCATCAACTTTCGCACCAAAACTGCCTTAATCTCGCAGTACTCATTGGCTACAATAATTGTTTTAAAAAAACTACCACAAAAAGCCAGTGGAATGAATTATCATTGCCAATGTCCATGTTACCATATTATTATTGCTATCGTACATGTAGTTTACTTACCCTGCACGAATGAAAGTGCAATCAGTAGTGTTATCTTAATTACAGCACTGATCGATGTTTTCGTCTCGAAGTTATCAACACGGACCTATCGAGAACTAAAGTCCGTCGTTGCATTGAATTCCGTTCGTTGATGCATTTTGACTTCTAATGTTGTAATCACTAACATTTTTCATGAGTTTCGTGCCATATTTTGCACCTGCGATGACGGTATGATACTGGTGTTATTTTGATCGCAACATAGGTGAGGGCGGTGCACATGCTTTGCAACTTTGATTGACAGCATAGCATTATTATTTATACCGATGTGCCAGGTAATTGATCAGTTGTACTTCAGATGTTGATGGCCATCATGGAGATTTGCTGTTCTTTTCAGTCCATTGTTGGAGGGCAGTGCACTTTTGATAGAAAGGATCGGAAAGGTGGCACGCAAGTTATCCCATTGCTTAGTTGCAAAAAAGATATATCAGGTCACTTGAGTACATACAAGTTCAGTGGTCCTAAAAACGAAATGGATTTGATTTTGTGTCGTGCTGGTTTATCTAATGCTACGGTAAACATTGAGAGCATGACTATCTGCCCAAGTCATCGTTCAAACCTTGGTATAGGCTGGAGCCGAGGGTCTACCATCAAATGCAGGGTACCTCAGTCTATGTCAGGACATGGTAGAGGGAAAACCGCGAAGTGGCCAAAAGCTGAACGCGGGATTGGAAAGCGAGAATCCGCATATATTTTGAAAGAGACTGGCATATTTATTTCCGTTGGCTCAGGTATGTGTAAAGTAGTGTTTTATACTGTCTATGATATGCGCGTATTGGCTGCATTGATGCATATTATTGATCTCTTGAGCAATGACATTCTGCATAATTACAGGTATTTGTATTAACTGCAAGAAAAAGATATCAGAGAAAGAAGAGACACAGGAGATTCCTTGTACTACACAGGTTGCTTTAGAGCTTGGTAAAATGCAGTTGGTATGTACATACTTAAGAACGTACCTCAAAATGAAAGGCTCATTTTATACATGGAGTTTCTATCTGTTATTAATCTCCGCCTTCAATTAGTTTTAATTAATTTGGTCAGCCATAAGATGAAAGAAAGAAAGAAAGAAAGGAAGGAAGGAATAAAGAAAGAGAGAAAGAAAGAAAGAAAGGAATGAAGGAAGAAATGATGAAAGAAAGGAACGAAGGAAGAAAGAAAGGAAGGAAGAAAGAAAGGAAGGAAGGAAGAAAGGAATCGAAGAAAGGAAAGAAGGAAGAAAGGAAGAAAAAAAGGAAGGAAGAAAGAAAGAAAGGAAGGAAGGAAGAAAGAGAAAGAAAGAAAAGAAAAGAAAAGAAAAGAAAAGAAAAGAAAAGAAAAGAAGAAAAGAAAACAAAATAAAATAAAGAAAGAGGATGGAAGGATGGAAAGAAGGAAGGAAGGAAGGAATGATAGCTAGAAGGAAGGAAGAGAACGTAATATTAAGGAAAGAGAGGGAATTCATGCGACAAGAAAAATAACTGTCAGGTCTCCGTGTTTTAGAGTGACGACGAAGTTGTTTTCAAGCTAGCTAGTCCAACTACCACACCCTCCAGTACTTTACCATTGGTTGATACACCGTGTAGCATTTACCAGCCATCTGAGTTTGATTTATCGACATCATCGGAGATCAGAGAAGTACCTATCCAGCCAAGACAACTTTTAAACGAATATCTTGCTTCAAGGGACATAAATCCTGTTCGTTGTGCCTTAGTGACGCCTTGGGATGAAGCCTCAGAGAGAACAAAGCGACATTATAAACGCAAGGCAAAACAAATCATAGATGCTACTCTTGAAGAAGTTGCACCCCAGGATCATGAGCAACTTTTTGTTTCAGTTAGTCAGTCATATGCCAGTAGCACTGTGAATATTGATTCCACTTTGATGGAAGCTATTAAAGAATGCTATATCAATACCGATCACTGGAGTACTAGGAGGCAGATCTTGTCCATTGTAGCAGACAAAATGAGTTTTCAAGACCTTAAGAAGTGGATCCCAGATCTATCACGATATCGCTACAACATTGCGAGACACCACCGCCTTCTCCATGGACGAGGCGCTGTGGTTCCTGTTTCCACCTCGACGAGGATGTACATTGAGCCTGAAAAACTTGATCATTTCTTAACTTTTATCACCAGCACACACATTGTGCAGGACTTACCATTTGGGGAGAAATCGTTAAAGTTGTCTTCGAACACAGTAATCAAAGTACCTAATGTCATCAGATCGATAATTCCAGATCACATAGTCAAGCAGTACCAGAGTTATTGTCGTGAATCAGGCTTTACACCAATGAGTCGTAGCACGTTATGCCGGATTCTAAATGTCTGTTCAGCCACTGTGCGAAAGTCGCTACAAGGGATAGACTATGTAGCAGCTGAAGGTGCCAAGGCCTTTGATAACTTAGAAGAAGTTGTAGAAAAACTTGGTGACATTCATGGAAAGGGTCTGACGTTGGCAAAGGTTCAAAACGAAAAGCTCAAAAATGCGAAGCGATATTTGAAAACCGACTACAAGGTACTCTTTCAATTAATAGTTACCTGAAGGGATATACTACTTGTGGCGTTTACAAGGGGGCTGTAAACTTCTCTCGTACTTTTCTCCAGACTAACAATTTTATAAACTTACACTGTATATTAAATTGGCGCACAATTAGGCTTAATTGTTTTTGAAATTAGAGTATGCACTCTAAAAATCATTGTTTCCAGTTTGAGGTATTTATTTTAAATGAAATCTTGTTGAACACCAGACCACACATTTTGTTAACAAAGGGACTTATTTCTTTCTCCACAGGTGCACGTCTCTCAGTCATCAACAGTTCCTGATCATTGCAGACAATACGCACTTAGCTACCCTGATGACAGTAACTTCACTTCTACCTGTGAGCACCAACATGATGCAAGATGTGACCGATGCGACCTTTTCCCTTCTGTAGTAAGTGAAATTAGCACAGCCTTGGAGAGGGTCTCTCACCCTGATAAAGATGAAATGAAATACGTCATGGAAAACTCTGTAAAACAGGTTGACGCGTGGAAGGCCCACCTTCTCCATTCAACTAACCAAGATCAATCAAGGCTTGACATCCTTCAAAGTTTGAATCAAAAGTCGGCGCTTTTAGTACTTGACTGGGCGATGAGCAACAGCAGAACAGATGGTCCTTGCCATGGAGTCTTCAGGTGGTATTCCTGGTGTGAGGGTGACACTGTGGTCCACAACCTCCAAAATGGGATGGAATCAGTTTCTTGAACGACATGGAGTACACAAAGAACGGAATTAGAGTTTGGAGGGCATATAACATCGGAAAGGGAAAGTACATTCAGTGGAAGAAGTTCGAAATACCGAAGAATTATGTCTTCCCAAAAGTTAACACCGTAACGACAGAAGCAAACCATGCGAACCAACAATGTGCTTCGTTCTGTGTGGTCAAGGCAAGACGATCTCCAAAACCCCGGCCTGATTCTTTACCTGCAGCTGAAAGTGAACAAAGCGGTACAGCTGATGATGGCGATTCTGACTCAGATGATGAAAGCCTATTCTTTTGTCCAGAAGAGGGTTGTGTTAGGTCATTTCAACGATTTTCCTCCCTACAGAGACATCTTGATTATGGGAGCCATAAGTATGCTCTGGAACATGAAACACTCTACGACAAGGCAGTATTGGCGTATGCTGCCAAGCTGGAACAAGGAGCTACAACGGAAATTCCAGAAATACCATCTACTGATATCCACTTACAACAATCACAGGAATCTGTTCTTCGGATGGGGTGGGCCCTGAAGTCGACGAAATGACGAAAGCGACTGTCAGAGAAGCAGAAAAAATATCTTCTTGATATTTATCTCATCGGAGAGTCAACTGGCCACAAAGCAGAACCAGCTACTGTAGCAAAATCGATGAGAAAATCAAAGAATTCAGATGGTGACCTTCTATTTGAGGCCAGCGAGTTTTTGACGCCGCAGCAAATTGCAAGTTTCTTTTCCCGTTTGTCAGCAAAGAGAGCCCTGCTCGCTGTGGATGATGAAGATGAGGACGAGATTGAAGAGGATCTGAGAGAAGCTTTGGAAGAACAAAATCTGAATGATCTCAGCAAACAAGTGCTAAATGAAGTTTCAATCCAGCACCCAATAATGTACGATACCTATAACATCTGTGATTATGCATCACAATCAAAGTTGGAGAAGTTTTCCATCTCTGTTTTGCAAGATATCTGTGGCTCATTTCAGTTAGATACGTCTGACATTGGACAAAAGCGTAGAAGGCCATACATTGAACTTATTGTAAATTTAGTTAAAAAATGTAGCTGCAAATCATCATAATTCTCTAGTTGGGAAAACGGGATCTGACTCATGTGCAGGTTGTGGTGGGTGGGGCTGAAGGAGAAGAGTGCTCTGCATAGACGGAATTGGCTAATGCTGTATTGTACTTGTAAATTCAAACCTTCTAAGCTGTGATTAGAACTTTTGTTCGCTACTTTGCCATGTCAGTGTTGTTTTAACACTGCGTTAGCCATTCCGTCTATTATCCATAAGCCCAAGTGACACGTTTTTTTCTTCCTGTTCTTCAGTATAACTATAGTCTAATATTTCACTGGTGTCATTTCTTTTGATCATGAGCTCTTCCCATTGTTATTTAGCTCAGTTTATGTGCAAGACTAAAATCATTGCATTGTATATCATTCTATTACAGTGCAAAGCTCAAAACTTTGATCACTTTTTGTCTCGCCAGACTCCAATTTAGCGCTAGCTAAGATATAAGATGTAAGATATAAAATTACAGAATCACCATATATCCTGATATGCTGATTCAGAGATTGCTCAGCTTGGGCTTTTTGTAATAAAATTAATATCGACCGATGTAAATCAAGACTGAAGGTTAGTGTTACTAGCTTTTTGGTAGCGTTTTCTAAACGTTTACTGTAGCCAACAACTAGATTGATTTTTTTGGCTCGAAAGACCCTCGAAAGTTGATGATTTCACGCATTTATAGAATAAATTTAATATAGTCTGCTCATTGAAAGACTGAAAATTAAGAAACCTAAGACGTCAAATTTTGCCTTGATAAGTGTAGAACTGGTTTGCTGTAAAACGTGTAAAATCAGAAACATCCACGATCGATTTGTTGTTTATGGAAGTCTGCATTGCGTGACATGGTAGCCAAAAACATTGAGAGGTAACAATGACTAGTAATCTGATATATAATCGATCACAAAACAGATTATAGTGCAATCCTTCATCAAACCAACCAGTGTATAGTTCTGTATTTGTTTTGGTCTTGCTTTCAAACTCGCTGTTCTGTAAAAAGGATTGTGAATTGTAATTGGCGACGTGATTCAGTACGCGACCGCTTGTCAATTTCAGAGTCTTTGAAACATGAATTTTTCTTCGAATTGAAGTGACTCTCGCGCATAACAAACTCAAATACACAACCAAATTTTAACACAGCTTTAAAGACTATTGTCTCTTGTTGAGTGTACTACACGCTGGAGGAATTCCATTACGTCGCACATAGTGAAAATTTAATTTTTTACCAGGTCATTTTCGTGATGAAAAAATGGTATGGTCCATACAAAACTCTGGTATAAATTCGCAAGCAAAGCAAATCCACGGATAATGATAGTTATGGACAAGTAGGCATTGTACATCAATATTATCATGTAACTGATACCGTAGCTTGTTTAGTTTTGTCAAAGTAGGTCACGAAAATTGTGTAAAATTATGACCTCAAAATTAGCATATTTTAGTCACTTCGACTGTTGATTCCATATCTCGAAAATAAAAACACATTTTCACAAATAAACTGTACCTTGATATATGTTACTTTATAGGTAAAATAACTTGGGAGAATGAGCAAAATCAACAACAAAAATATTTTTGAACTTGCCGTTTGATGTAGGATCAATGCTGACATTTCCTCTTAAAGTCTTTCTTCTCGTACATCATATGACCTTCATGGTTTGAAAGACTTCCACAGTTATGCATGTAAAATCTCCACACATCCAGATCAATGGCACAATAGATTGGGGCCAACATCGTGCCTCTTAGGTAGGATATAACAGAGTTGAAAAAGTATGCACCCTCTGCTCTGAGGGCTTAGGTGGATAGTTGTAAGACCTAAAGAAATTAAACATTAAAAAAAAGTTTTTTTAATTATTTCCACTATTTTCATTATTATTATTGTACATTTATTATTTATTGTACTTATTATTGTACATTTAAGAGACTTTCATGTCAAAGTCAAAAAAGTTTCTTGTAATAATTGTAATAATAATTGAAGTGTGCAATAAAGGCTATTTTTTGTGTCTATAGCGAGTGGTTTATATAATTTTATGACATGTAGTTTTGATTGGACACACACACACACACAAACTAACCTTAACAGGTTTGGGGTTAAATTATCAGAAGGCTCCCAGCTGCAAAACTCCAACCCCCATCCTCTCCACTTCAAAAGATATTCGTAATCCTAGAAAATTTAAAAGAAATGCATCTTAAATATAAGATTTTAAGTAGTACTTGCACGTTCTAATAATACCAGACTTAATAAGCTCATGCGTATGAAATCAAATAAAATGACAACACACTTAAGAATAACTTAATCGATTTACTCACATATTTGGTTTTCCTCCTACTGATGATTCTTTCAACTTCATACAGCTTTTCCTTTTTTTCTTTTTGCCGTATTGTACACGGTGGGCATAAATGACCTCAAAAATGCGCAAGGAAAATGTGACACATTTTAGAGATTGTAAATAATTTCAAAAATCTTTGACACAATGAAATGAAATTTTCAGAGTGTTACCAGTAGATATGATATTTTATTTTGATGCAGTCGGAGTCGAGGTTGATGTCATAGTGACGTCATATTAAAATGTTACATTTTTAGCCAAAATTTATTTTTAAGGCGAGGTAATAACAAAGCACTGAATTTTGTTTGTGTTGTCATTCTCTCTAATTTGGCGCAATTTTTTTTCGTCTGTGATTATTGGAACAAGAGTTATAACGAAATTACTGTTTTGATGACGTAATTTTTTATGACGTCATTGAGAAAGTAAAATAAAATATTCTAGTCGATAGATGGGGCCAAGTTAGCTCCAAAATCTTTAGTAATGTTTTATTAGTATATCTACTGTTTAAGACGAAGAATTTTTCTCGATGTTAATTTTATAAGAGATATTTTAAGATATCTGTGACGTCATTATGACGTTTACGGTTTTTACAATAATTATTTTCAGCTATTTATCATTGAAAAATTAAAATTCTAAAAACATACGATTTTAGGCCACTAATAGTTCTTTCATCATGCAATGTATGACAACAAAACAGTTTAAAGCAAAAAAGTAGTTTGAAAAAGTTTATTATTCCGAATGATTTTGTATGAAATTTTTCCCGCCAATTTTTTGCGGGAAAAATATTAAACTAAAAAATTCATAACTCCACTTCCACTCATCCAATTTGAAAACGGTTTTCAGTTTTGAGATCGTTACTTTAAGAGGAACAATATAATCTAGCTTTAGAAAAAATCTGAAATTTTTGATTAAATTTAAAGTTGCGCATTTTTGGGGTGATTTATGCCCACCGTGGTACAACACTACCGAGGATAACGAGTTCAATTGCTCATAGAAAGATGCAATTTGGATTTCTATTCTGAAAAGGTATACCACTGAAGTCACGCCCACGAGATGACTGGCATTCTAGCCCATGTGCAAATATCCTCCAGACAAAAGAATAATATTCAATTTTTAATAGATTTAACATAAACAGAAGCAAATGGAGAACAAAAGCAATGTTTTTGTTTGACAACTGATCTTACCTTCTTCGCAATTTCCACCATCTTGACAGATGCTCCACTTGAGGATGAAACACAGGAAGCCCAAGGATCAAAATGCCTACCCAGGTGGGGACAAGATCGAGAGTCAATTTTATTAAAATGCCCCACCCCCAGGGGACAAATTGTTGTTTAAAAGTTCACTCCCCCACTTATCCCCCACCCTGCACCGGGACCATTATTTGTTTGCATCTACGTAATCAAAAAATTATCTTAGTCCTAAACAAAATTCAAGTACGTTAATAAATCGTTTCAGAATTGTTTATTATCTATCATCAACAACAATATCTAGAGAGATTACAAGGTCGATAACATACTTTTTAGTTCACCCAAGTTGATTCTTTTTCGTGGATTTTCACAAATACATTCCTCGACAATTTTTAACTCCACAAGTTATTGTGAGCACCATCTCAACACCATCACAGGTTCACACAGTGATAGCCAGCATTTACCAGTCATAGATCATTGCAAGCTACTATAATTTGATGGTCCTATGTTCTTTCTTTCTTTAATCCATTAAAAAAAGATATGTATATCTCTTTATGTTTATCTTTCTATTCTAGCGTGCGCAAGTTATTGCCATAGTAACAAATATTTTTTTGAATATCTCTCGCGCCATTTAAATGTAACAAATGTAACATTTTCATCTGCCCTGAAGATGGACACTGTCCGAAAGCTTGGTGTTATAATTAAAAGTTTACATGGTACTCTATTCATTCTTAGTGACTAAATAGTTAAAATGACACATAACAGCTATATCACACTCAAAAAAGTTTGATGATCTTTGACAGACCTCATTTCTTCAGTCACTCTACTTACTTTGTTTATGGATTTCTCTCAATGAAATTAATTCATTCATGATGATTTCCCTGAGACCTGAGCTTCCTTTGAAAGACCAAGTAAACTGTACCTTATGTGAAGTGGAAAGTTCAATATCTCTTATTGCAAAGATGACTCCTACACCACAGCTTGATGAGCCCTCTCCAGCACTTGATTGTTGTGGCATACCTAACCGTCTTATCTTGCATGAAGAAAGACCATCCCATGGCTTCATAGGAACATTTACTTTAAGTGTTTGCAGTGGCTTTTTTACTATGTTACTTGCTATATTGCATAGGTTCCTTGGTGGTGCAATAGTCATCCCATCATCATAATAAGGAATTCCTTTGATTGTATCAATGTAAAGAGTATTCCAGTGGCATCCATTAACATGAATTGGACAGAGAATTTTCTGTATCTGTGTTGAAGGCTGGTTGTTAACAAATTGGCTCACTTTGTTGGAAAGGAAGCTGATATCACGTTCCCAAAATTTGAGTGAGTGGGAAGGTATACTTTGCTTTGTTGTTTCTTCCCTGAAGAAAATATAGAAAAGGAATGTCAATGGTGTACCCATCCAAGTACTGTTCACCAGCAAGATTACTGAAATCTACAGCATCCATTGATCTGTGTTGAAATGTTGCAAATTCCCTCATTTGGGAGAGGAGATGGCAAAATATCTTTGATTTTGCTGTCATGGACAGTAAGCCAGGCCAACTCTTCAATGACTTTTTTCTGTACACCTGAGGCAATACAGAATGTCTTTAGTACACTCAAGGTGTCACTTGTGAAGCAACCCAGATTTCTAAGTTTGACAGCATAGTGATCATGGTCATCATCTTGTACAATTCTAGAAGAAATACTTGCTTTTTGCTTGAGCAATTTTGAGGCTTCATTCACCACAGATTCAGAAGGGTGAGAGGTTAATTTGAATGGGTCTTTAAGAGGTGAGCAACTACTCTTATCAAGGATCTCAAGGTCTTTAGAAGAAATGTAAGTAGTGGGAGGCAGATTCATCACTGCTATCTCACCACGGGTGAGGCCAGGATTTGTAGACATCAAAGCAGTTAGATCTACAGGTGGGTTAAGTTCATTTTCAGCTTTCATCTGTTGAGAGACAGTTGGCTGAGGATGATGTTTAGTTACAAGCGTATTGTGGTGCTTTGGTGTACTTGTAAACAAAGGGTGCGCTGATGTAGGCGTTCCTGGGAGTTCAGAGTCAACAGAAGTAGTTGTCCTTCAGTCATCAGGCTTACGGTTGATCTGGTTGGGAGTTCAGAGCCAGCAGAAGTAGATGTACTTTGAAGCACAGAGTCAATGGAAATAGATTCATCATCTTTGTTGTATTTTGCCTTCCATTCATCATGATTATATTTATAGGATGGTAAATCATTTGGATCAATAATTGATTTCCCATTTTGATGCCATGGGGAGTGTGGATCTTCTCATATATATAATTTGGAAAATCAATGCATAATAGTGATGTTATTAGTATTAGTTATCCACTTTTCAACTATTGCTGTCCAGACCACCTGCGTTGTGACAGACCAGTGACATCCAGGGAAGTGAAAACATGTCCCTTAAAATCAGACAAACAGTTAATTGAAACTAAAATACACTTATGATAGCCATAAATCCACTCCCACAGTTATTACAAACAAACCACCTTACTTGATTGTTTAGGACTGTAGGTAATTCTAAATAATTTGTATTATTTAACAATAATTAATAAAAAATCCTTGTAACATGTAATTTTTTATAATTGAAGATTGTACCAGGCTACGTAGTAGCTGCTGAACAATCAGAATTCTATAAAGGTGCACGAAGAATTCACTAATTGTTGAAGGTAGTTGGGTAATCAGACTCTATTGCTAGGAAGGGCAGGGGACCCAATGAAAGAATCAGTGGTCAAGGGTGGACTGGATAAATAATATGAGCTCATACTTGAACTAACTCATGAATTAGAATGTGGGGTTGGTAAATCCAGTTTAACACTACTCATCAGGGGTTAAGATATTAAACTGTTGCCATTATGGTGGGTGACGAATGTGTTTCATACTTCAAGGCCTCGAAGCTTAACCCTACACGCGATTACCAAGCAAATTGCATGTGATAGTGGTGGGGGCAAAAGAAAAAAACGGGTATAAGATGAACCCCGGACTTAAACTTAGGTGTAAAACAAACGTGATGAAAATCTTTGGAAATGTTAAAATAATCCCAATTAACACTTCCTCCTGGCGGTATATTGATTATAAATGATACCATTATGGATTGCATAAAAATTAAATTGCGTGGATGCGGAAACAGCGGGATTTCCGGCTACAAATATTTGTTTCATTTAGGAATACCTTTTGAATTGGGAAACAAATTTAAAAGGCTCCCGCCAGTGAGTTGACCTTTGGAATAACGCTTTTCAAAGTCTGAAAAGGCACAAAGGTATATGGTTTCTGTGTTTTTCTGCCAAAAAGAGTGGATACTGATTTCAACAAATTAGGCCTACAAGGAAGAAATCCCAATCTCAGTGTCGCCATCGCCACCAAGTAAAATTTTAGTTGAGCATTTTTATAACACTTAGAACTTACAAAGCCTTCCGCTCTGTCACTTTAACATAAATTGTAGAAAATAGATATTGGAGTATAGAAATAAACAATGTTATAACATAGTTTTATAATTTTCCCACATAAACTTCATTTTCCAGAGTTTTGATGGCCTCTTTTACCATGATTTGCCTTGTGGTATTGTTGCTATTGGTAGGTACTTCACTGTATGACGAGACAAATGCTTTAACATCTGAAGGGCTGTCTGACAGTCCTTTCGTCTCATTTAACTGCAACACAGCATCCATATATATATATTTCTGATGTTTGAAAAGACACATGCAAGGGGAGAAAAACAACTTACCCAACTTACTATCTCATCCACGTAAGTCATGGCGCGGACAAAAGCCATACCTCCTAGAAGGGTGCTTACACTGCAGTGTCAATTTAACACAATGGAGACTGCATTAAATAGGCAGTTTCCGTCTGCAGGACAGTGAATGGGCTCATACCCTTTTCTCTGCATTCCAATTCCATTTTTTACAGCCTTGCTATATCTGCAGATAGAGAGAATGTCAGTGCATGTGAAAATGTACGATATATCTATGGGGCTAATCAAAATAATTTTCTTTGATATAGGATCTTTAAATTTGGGTTAAGATTTTAAAACTAATATAAAATAAATGTAATGGGTTTTGCGCATTTTTAGAGCTTTGTATTTTAAATACACTGACTAAAACCTATTTATTATGGATCTTGATATACATTTTCTTAGTTTAATCTTTTTATTACCTCAAATCTATGTTTGTCAGCTCGACTTGGAATTTTCTGTCATTGTATTCGGGAAGCAATTGGTACAGTTCTTTACAGATGTGAATGATATTTTTCACATTTGCTAGAATTAGCCTTGCTTAAAAGTGAGCATGTCCACAAAGCTTGCGATTGCCTATCCATTACCTGACATTCAATTTTTTGTCATATAAATTGCACACTATAGCGTACGTATATACTATATACCTAGCACATTACCCATATACTCCGGGGTAGACTAAACGTGTTGGGTGTTCTAGTTTGAAAGCAAAAATACTATTAATCTGTTAATTAATCTGAAAGAGCAAATGAATGTGTTCAGCCGAGTCTTACTTTACAACTATTAGTTTCCTAAAGTTTTCATAGGGTAAATATAACCATTCTAATTGTGTCCCTTTTTTGTACAGACTCCTGTTAAAGTATCTATCCTTCCCTTTTCCTGATACTGGAAGAAAGGAAGAATGAGATAATTCTATGATTGCATACCTGCATTGTCATATTCAAGATAATAGATTTTATTTGCTCAAATGCTTCTTGGGTAACCTCATCCGCTATGTCGGTATCCATCATATCTTCAGCTTCTACATCTTCATTCTCCTCTTCATCTTCCACGTCTCCATTCTCTTCAGCCACTACATTCTCATTCTCTTCAGCTGCTACGTCCTCATTCTCTTCAGCTACTATGTCTACATTCTCCTCTTCAGCAACTACATCGCCAGCTAACTTGACCTCCATTCTTTCTGTTACATCGTTTTGTCCATGGATGCTATCCCATAATGATTTATATATAGCTAAAAAGTGCGCTTTTGTCAGGCCACTCTCTAAAAGTGTGTCATTTTAAGACGTGTCATTTATACATATTTTATCATTGTATTTATATCACATGCTAAGACTGCATGACATACTTCCTGTTGAAGGAGATTCGAATGGAATTCTGTTTGCCACCAATCAGGCTTGAACTCAGACTTTCCCCAGTTTGGACTGATTTGGTCTGAAGGTAAAAATCAAATTAAAGTTTCGATGATGAATTTGTGTTTCTTTCTTCAATCAATGCCTCTAATCTCTCAGTGCATATTCCTGGTTTTTCTTTTATTTCGTTGTCTATTTCAATAGCTTTGTTCTCACAAATGTTGATAAGATGGTGGCCCACACCCATTGCTACATGTAATGGCATGCATAAAATTAAATCTTCTGTTGGGCCTGCACCTTGAATGATTTGCTCTTTTTTAACTTTTGATTTTGTACCTCCTTCAATGAATTTATTGTGATATGATTTTATATTCTCCACTGTCCATTGCTCAAACACTTTGCCCATCTTCAATTTATTTTGGCTGTTATCTTTGCCTTGGTCAGTGTACCTTGGAAGAATGGTGCAACTGTGTGGCTTACCCTTACACATATCTCTTATTGAACAATGACACTTCCTTTAAATCACATACGGTTAGAAATTGAAATAAATTATAAATAGAAGAATAAGAAAAAAAAGCTCATTGTTAGATGTACATGTTTTCAATTTTGCAAAGAAAATAATTCCTTAATCAAAACAGTTCTACAGTACGTTTTATTTTTAAGAGAAAGAAACTTATCTAGAAAGGGGCATCTTAACACAACACTCTACTTTTTCTCTGCAATTAATCATGTGTTGGACACTTACCTGTAAGGCCAACTATCCTGTCTATATACTCCCAGTCTCCAGCATGCGTGATTTTAGCTTCTGTAAATGAGTTGTAGATTCCATCACCTCCATGAACAGTTGATGTTGGCTGTCTTGAGTCTTTGGTGCAAGTTTTACATGTTGTACTGCAAGTAGTATTGTTGTCGTCAAATCTTGCTCTTTAGACCAAACTTTCCTTTCTCTGTCTTCTCCGTCACCTTGCTGATTTGCATGTTTGGGGAGGTTTGTTGACTGTTAAGAAGTTCTTGATGTTTTCTGGTGTTGGAGAGCAGCTGGCTATTGAGGTACACAACTTTGGTGAGGGCTTAGGGACAGGGATGTAGACTTTGTATGAAAACGCTGCCCTATAGACCTCACCAAGTAACTGTAGTCTTTCTTGCATGCATTATTTGTTTTGAACTTTACTACAGCCTAATGACAAGTGTTACAAATTTTGTCTTCGGGATGGTATAAGTACTCTAAATTAAAACATAGACCAAACGCTTCTTGATATCCTAATACAGAGGTGAACCTAGACGACAAAACAGTTCTACATATACAACATACACCACGATTCGGCATTGCTGCAGGACTGCATACTGTGGAGCTGCAAAGTATTAAACTTAAGTATCAAACTTATTTCTCACATACAGGTGTGAAAAAGACAATCAGTACTGTGCATTTTAATATGACAATGCTTTCTAATAAGGAAAAATGAATCAAATCACAGAAGCAAAACGAATAAGCATATTCCTTTGTCCAAGAGAAAGTGTTAAAAGCCTTTAATTCGACTATGAGTAGTCTGATTTTTTTTAGAGTGCAAAAATGAAGCTGCAATTATCAATGGAATAATTTTTTTCTTTAATTTGACAAAAATAATTATTACAAAGATAAGTCTCGAACATTTCCCTGGCTAAAACAACAACAGGAAACCATTTCATTTGTAGTGTGCATGCACCGATCTTTCCGAGAAACTGTTGACTAAAATTATTGCAGGCATTTGAATAGCGGTTCAAACAGCCATGAATCATACATTTGCTGTGCCTTAATGGAATAGGAAGGATAGATTCATTGGAGGAGAACATTACAATTCCATCTGAAAGTGATAGTGAAGAGGAAAAAAAGACATTTATAAATTGGCAAATTTGTGGAGGAGTATGTGCTGGTGGAGTTCGATATTGAGAAAACTTGGAGAGAGCAACAAGAACAGAGAAAGCAGCAACATGCTCCTAATTGTAATACTGGCACAATGAATTCATCTGTATCATCCATTGGTTAAAAGGTTATTAAAAGTTTACATTATTTGGTTATTTTATCTTTTGACCATCTGTTCTGTTCACTAGGGTTTCATTGACATAACTTTTTTCTTTTTCTTTTTTTCTTTTTAAGACCAAATTGTGGTTCTAATTAAGCCAAAAGTACTTGGCCCTGGATACGTGAATACTGGAATTGGAAGGGTAACAAGTGCTTCCATACCACAAAATATAGTTCCAGTGCTTGTTGCAGTAGAGCCAGTGGCATTCAATGATTTCAAAGCTGGTGGTGCAGTTTTGTGGTTACAAGATCATCTTGCAATCCCAAAGTTGAGTACCAACTCCAATACTAGTGAAATAGAAGCAAAACCCCTACACGATGAAAAAAGCAGCCATTAGCCCCTCCTCTATAATGTCAGATACATCATCAGGATCAGATGACAAGTTAACAAACTATGCTTTACAGTGTCTACAGTGAAGTGTTTGTGCATAAATTAATATGAGTGTGCATGCGCAATAAAATTTCATTTCAGTGTTGGAACCTTGTGTTTAGTTGTCATTTATTTTAAGTAGTAAATTAACTCCTAAATACACCACATATCTGGCAGTGAGGATGCCTGATGCCCACCAGCACAAGTACCACAAGTTCTACCTGTCTTTGGTCATTTGGAAGCATTTGACTCGAATAAAGAGTCCTGGGAGTCATATTTTGAGCGGTTGAACAGTTCGTCATTATCAATGGTGTACCAGCACCAACTTGCTTGCTTGTTGTCCGCGATTGGTTCTCAAACCTATGGAGTCCTCAGGAATCTGGCTCACCCAGCCAAACCCAAAGACAAATCATTAGATGAAATATCTAAAATTCTAGAAGAAAGATTTACCAGTAAGCAATTAGCAATTGCTGAGCGTTTTTGGTTCTATGGTTTTATATCAACAACTGGATGAGTCTGTGTCACAATTCATGTCAAGATTAAAGCAAGAAGCAAGGTACTGTGATTTTAAAGATAGACTAGATGAAATGCTAAGAGATAATTTGGTCTGTGGATTAACAGATACACATACACAAAAGAAACTTTTTGCAACCACAGATCTTACTTTGGCTTAAGCTTTGCAAATTGCCATGGGAGAAGAAGTGGTGGCTAGAGATGTGGCAGACCTGTCTAGAGCTCAGAAAAGCGTATTCACATAGCCACGCAGTTCCAGCAAAGTGCACCAAGTACAAACTTTTGAAAAACAAAACCTAAATCAGGATTACCAGAACAACCGAAATGTTAACACTGTTGGCACAAAAATCACGAATTGGAGAAGTGCAAATTCAAGTCAGCTTCATGCCACAAGTGCAAAAAGTGAGGCCATATTGCGCCAGTGTGTCGCTCAGACAAAGCTAAACTCAACTCAGTCACAGAGGAAGGGAACTCTGAATCAAATGAATCCGAAACTGTCCAAACTGACATTTAGGAAACCACTGGGTATGAAAATCAGTTACGTCATTTACATCTTTATGTGGTTAAAACATTCTCCTCCCATATTTGGTCGAAATTGGTTAGAGATGATTAATTTGCAATGGTCGTCATTGAAGAAGCTTACCAAAATTATAGCACTTGATGAATTACTCGAGAAACATCAAACATTATTTGATAACAGTCTGGGTACTCTTAAAAGTCAGAAGGCAAGACTTAATATTAAGGATGGAGCGAAACCTGTATTTCATAAGGCATGACCCATTTCATTTGCAAAAAGGAAGAAACTGTAAGAAAAATTGAATGAATTAGAAGCTCAAGGAATAATAGAAAGAATTACATATAGTGACTGGGATGTTCCCATTGTTGCTGTAGACAAATCAGATGGAGGAATTCGCATTCAACAACTGGCTAACAAAAGAAGGCTTTTCAAGAATCACTTTGCAAACTGACTATGCTGATTGCACTGATGATGAATCTGAAAGTAATGACGAAAGTGAGGATGATGATGAACTACAAGCATAATGATGGAGAATCATGTATGTAAAGTATTAAAAAAATATAACCAACCTGCTAATAAACTGAGAAGCTGATGTTTTTATATAACTGCTGCATGATTGTCATCAAATACAGGGAGTTCAGACTTCACCTTCTCAAAGGAATCTAATTCTGCAGCTTGTTCAAGTACCATTTCAATAAGTTAAAGACTAATACCAGTAGCAAGACACACTTCCAACACAAGTCCTTCCTGAACCATGTAAGGTACGTCTGTATTCAAGCAAAAAAGTCCTCACGCAACTTTTGTTTCTGTCCTTGGCTAAATTCCTTCCTTATGTTACTAGGAGATTGTGCAAACGTTTCACAAGGAGCTGTTTCTATTTCACATTTGTTATCAAGGATCTCAGCAACAGATGTAAGTATACAGTCATCACAATCACATCTGAGTTTATGAAAACCACAGCAAAGATGCTCAGGACCAGTACGGTTTGGAGGTTTGAAACCAAAATATCCCAGAATTCTCTCTCGTTTACATCTATTTGCGGTAACCAATTCTCTTATTGATGTGTTTTTCATCTAAGATGATATGTCATAGCTAAATAGTAAATAGTAGCTGTTGCAGGCAGTCCATCCCTCCCACACCTGCCAGCTTCTTGGAAATACTTACTCCATACTATACAGAACTACAGTGTGTATTACTGTTCTTATATTGATATCCACTCCAATTCCAAAGGCCACAGTAACAAACAATATTCTGAGTTTTGATTCTTTTGCTACTAATTCTTGTACTATTCTCTCTTTTTCATGCTCTGGATGCTGGGCATGGAATTGTGTGAGCAGAGGAGCTGCTCCTATAGAATCGTATTGAAGGTGCCCCATCTCTTTACTGATGAAACATAAAACACTCTGCTACTGTTTCAAGATTGGCACATATCAATGTCAGAGGAAAATCCTGATGCTTTAACTTTAGTTCATCAACCAAAGGCTTCAGAATTGTGTCTACTTTATCATCACCTGTATTTGGTCTGGAGAGTGAATAAAGTAAATATTTGCTCGATCTGGATTTACTTCAATAATCAATGGATCCAGAAGCCCAAGAGATGCAGTTGCTGTAGCGGTCAAAGCTAAGTGAGGAACTTTGGGAAACACACTGGGAAGAATTCCTAGTTTGCTATAGCATGGTCGAAAATCTTTCCCGTGGAAAAAGTATAACAAATATATTACAATAACCACTGTAATAAAATTATGCATCCCATCAGCCTGAAATATCATTGGTTATTGATAGACTATCAAAAATACAGACAGGCTGAGTTTTCTATAACGATGTGTGAACACTTTCATTGTTAACTTCATCATAGTCTACTGACCAAGACTTTGGTCTAGTGGGATGTAATATTCATATACGCATATTCACAAACAAAAAGTATTCACAGACAATGTGAATTCTGTGGAAGCGCACTAGATGACATGGCTGTACCTTTCTGGAAACTGAGGCAAAGTTGGAGAGCAATTCTCAGAAAATGAGCTAGATGACATGACTGTAGGACCCATGGGTAAACTCTAATAGGGGAACGGTTGCTGAACATTTCTTTGGTCACCTGCTGATGCCAACTGATCTCTGTTGATTACTGTGCACCATACTGGTTCTTTGTTATGGGTTGTCCTAGTCTTCTTTGGTTTTCCTCCTTTTCTTCCAGATGCCTTGGAGTTGATGTTCTTGGTTGCCAATTGGTACAGGCTGTACTATCAGTTGACTAAACCCAATCAAGGTATACAGATAGTACACCTTCCTTTTGGGCAGTTTCCACAGTATAGACACAAATTGTTTTAGTTGACTTGTAACAGCAGCACTCCATAGATCCATTTCCAAACAGTTTGACTATGTTGGGACAACATGGATTGACTTACTGTGGACAGCTTTTGGAGTTTCAACATTTCTATGCGGTGCAAGACATCATCAGTCAGCTTATGTGACTCGCTTCCACCTTGTGAGAATTATCTATCTTTCTAACAGCTCGAGTTGATACCATTAAATCACAGGATATCTGCTTTTTGGAATGTTCATTGTTATATAAGTTAAGGATCTCTTCTCTAAATGCATTGGACAGGGGTTTTCCTGGCTCGTAAAACCTACCTTTTCGGTTCTGGCAGCCATCTTGAGAAGCGGCTGCTTTCACCAATGGGCTTCCTGTGTATATTTTCTATATATGGAGTATCCTTTGTTTCTTTAATCCAATCAGCAATCAAATAATGATTTGAATATTTGTCAACATATTTTCAAACGAAATACATTATTGAAAATGACTAATGGCTCAATTTTCAAATAATCAAAACAATAATGGATTTTTAGGGGGTACGCTTGACCTGGTTTGACTGTAAAGTGTTCTATTTGAGATTTATCATTAAAATGCTTTCAATACACACCAACCTTTTTAACAAATTAATCTGAATGTTATGTAAATGATGGTGTTGACAATTATAGTAACAGTAACTCGATATGTTTGTTCAATAAAGTAGTGTTCTCAAACATGTATTGTTGTCTATTAATCTAATAAAATTGTGGTTCAATACATATGAATAAATAAGATTGGCTCTAGTTTTTTTAATGTTTTGGGATGAATATCCATCCCTACATAAAATATATTCTGTTAAAACATATATTTGTTGGTAGAAAAATAGTAATTATAATAATTGGAACAAGATTGTGCACCACTACATGCCTGATGTTGGTTTCCATTTGTTAAATAACTGTTACTCAATGTTCTTGAACTAGGTATTCTGAAACTAAGGTTTTTCAATTTGCACTGTAGTACAAAATTAGTAAAAGTTGTCTGAATTTTCAAAGGTGGTTTGGTAAATAGCAGCAATTTTCTTTGTTATCTCTAGATGAATAATTTTGACAAATATATAATAATTTATATAAATTAAATATAAATTTTGATAAATTGATGCTATTTATTGAACCTAAGTCAAAAATGCATATTTTTACAAATTTTGGTGTGGTCTTAAAAATTGTGGAAAATCTCTATTGGAGCAGCTGGTTTTAATTTTTTTGTGATTTTACATATGTAAGAACATCAATAATAGGAATATTTCTTATAAGTTGTAATATTGCTTAATATTTGATCATGAACTTCTTCATAGTTCAGTTGTTGGGTTTGTTGATTCAGTGTAGCCTTGGTCTTTTACTTGGTGACTCTGTTGGACTGTTGATCTTTGTTTCAAAGTTGCCATGATGTTTTTCACTGTTTCAATAGAAATATAATTGTAGGACAAATATTGTGTACTAGGTTTTGAGGGCGGTGATGACATCAGTGTAGATTGCATTTGTATCTAGGTAATCATTCAGTTTTGAGTTGAAATTGGATATCATTCACACATTGATTAATTTTTAAAACAAAGTGTATCTAAATTGTAAAAACATGTAGGTTAGGTGCAATAAGCCCATGTGAAATTTACCAATAAGTAGGGAGAATTCTTTCCATTCATTCAGTTGAATCTCCACTTGCAGACGCTATTGTAGGTGAACAGGTCTTATTACAGACAGCATTCATCAAAAACCTTTTTTTTTTCATCCAAACATACATGTATTTGCATCCCATTAGCTTGACATACTTGTATATATATATGGAGAAAGCGGACACCATAGAGTAAACGCATATTGATTTTTTCAGTGTTTTCTAAAGGTACAATGTTTCAATTGATAATTAAGTTTAAAACACCGGCTACTTCCCAGTGTTAGACCAAACTATAACTACTGTATTTTATATACTATAGTAAAATAGTGATAAAAATTGTTTTGAATAAATCCATGTACCATTGAACCAGACTATTATAAGTGATGCCAGTGTCTTAGATTTGCTATTAATTTTTAAAAATTCTCTCATAAGTGAAAAATGACACTATTTGACGCTGTTTGTCCATTTAAGGAATCCTTTGTCAAAGATGGGTCGGCTAGTGCTCTAGCAATGGACACTTTTTCCTTTCCACTTTTTTCTTACAGGAGATTCAACTAAATTATACCTAGGAATTGTTTTAAGTACTATGAATACCATTGATACTACTTACTATTCTTCACCATTTTTCATGTATGATTTCTAGTAGTCCTGCCAGGAAATACCACATTTGACAAGCTTAGTTGAAAATTCTTTCTTTTGATCTCCATCTTGTGGTGATTCTTCCTTAATGTAGACCTATAATGGTAGAATATAATTGTTATAGGTTCAAGGTTACATAATTATAGAGTAACAAAGTTTGGGTTAGATTTTTAAATTAACCTCAAGGAACAATTTGGGATTCAACACATAGATTTGTTGTAGAAATGTTAAAATTAAAATTATTCATTTGACAAAAAAAGTAAGAGTTGGAACAACTGAAAGTTATTAACAATTGCATCTTATTTTTGAATGTATTTGCTGAAGTTATAAGTTATTACTTTGTTGTGAGTCATAGATGAAATCTGATTGTGTAAATAGTGTGCATTTAAGTCCATCAAAGGTGGATGTATATGTACAGTATAATTTGGTTAATGTAAGAATGGAAATGGCGCAGTTATGTATATTTTGTGTGTTATTGTGAATGTGAAATTTTGAATGTTTTCATATATATGTCAAGGTACTGTTGAGTTCCAGAGGCGCTCACCAGATTCAGCTCTTTTATATTTGGTTAATGTCTCATGGTGGTGTCCATTTCACTATGTTCCGTTGCGATAACATGACTCTTCAACAGGTCTTTTTCCATCGTTACGTTTGCCTGTCTTACGTCCATTGGATCTGTCAAGAAATTGGTTGTACTTTGCACAGCTCTCATCACCCATGAGGGCATGGATTTCATAATTGGAGAAGCATTGGGTAAGCTCGCTGATTCTTTAGCAGTTTCTTCTATTTCAATCATTGCACAGACTCTTTCTCTTGCACGTGACTTTGTGATTTTTGTCTCTAGTTCGAGCTCTTCTAAGGCGGCTTCTTTCTAAGCACTGATTTTTCTGCCTGCATTTCTGCTAGTCTTTCTTGCTCTTGCTCTCTAGAGAATGCCTACTATTTGCTCAAAAGGAGGGCTCTTAGCAAACAAAATCCTTATTTCTTTACATTTACTAGAATTTAATTGCACCCTATTCTCAACAGACCATTGAATAACCTGGTCAGCTATAGATTGAGCATTGCTATCCCTACCCTTGGGAACAGCTTCAGAGGCTGTTGTGTCGTCTATATATTTCCAGAGATATGGTTCTGTAATAACTCAATCATTAATCATTAACACAAAAAGCCAAGGTCCAAGCTTTGTACCTTGGGGGACTCCAGAGGGGACAGAGCCCCACTCTGAGTAACATCCATTAATTTAACACTCCGCAATCTGTCGGTAAGGAAATCGATGATCCAGTTTATAATACTTCAGGATATACTAAAAATACTGTGGTCAATGAAATCGAAAACCTTATTATAGTCAAAAAGAATAGTTCTTATAGTGTTCCCGTTTCCATCAGTTTGTACAGACCAGTGGTGTAACATGTAATTAACGCCATAGTTATTGATGACTTTGGTATAGCTCCCTATTGATTTGGGTCCAGTACCTTCAGAATCTCTTTTGTTTATTTTCTTTATAAAAATTATTTATTATCGTAAATAGAATAATCAAAACTGACCCAATTAGGGATTTGTAAATCTGTGTCTTAATGAACTAGGGGGCCTGACTCTGATTAGTTAAAACTATTTCAGGAACCCTAGCACCAAAATGTATCGTAAAACAATGTCTATTGTATCAATTAATGAATGGTGTGAATAAATTGAATTGAATTGAATTTACAGCTGGTTTTACATAATCATTCAACAACAAACTCTTCCTCTAGCTTGGTGATGCAAGGTGTGAGCGAGATTGGACTCAAGTCCTTTGACAGATCCTGAACAGGCTTCTTCTTCGGTAATGGACACACATCAGCCATCTTCCAAATACTAGGAAGACATTGTTTACGATAAGACAAATTAATGATCTGCAAAATTGGAAATGCCCAACTATCAGAATATTCCCTCAGTACAAGAACCAGTTTGGAAATCGGTCAGGCCCAGCTGCTTTGGCAGGATTGAGTTTAGCCAAAAGCTTCTGGACACGTCCTTTGGACACATGAAGCACGCCGCATGAGTCCTCCAAGGGAACACAATCTGGTGGATGTGGTAGTTTATGCACTTCAATTGGCTCCAAGAAAGCAGCTTTGATAGCATTAGCTTTTTCTTGTGGTGACAGACTTAAAAAGTTGTCAATGTTGATCTGGTCAATCAAGTGTCCATCTTTTGTTTTGATACCACCAAGACGCTTGACTTCACTCCACCATCTTCTAGGATGACATCATCTTTGATTGACAGAAGTCAAAACAAGAGATGCCTAGAGCTGTCTAGGTCGCATAAATTTGAAAATGGGTGTAATTTCCATGGTTAGCAGGATAACTGTGAAATAGTTTTTGCGGACTTAATACAATGTAGATGGAGATCAACTCTTATCAGTTTCATTTCTAAATATATGTGTGCATTGAGTTTAAATTTGACTATAAATATATTTCAATATATTACATATTTTCAAGTAGTAAAATGATGTTATTCTTACTATATCCTCTGACATTTCTTTGATTTAGTTCTCCCTTTAGTTGGGCTATAGTCATTTTTTCTAAAATTAGGAGGTATGGAAAGTTCTGGGTTTGATTCTTGTGATGGCTGAGATAATTCAGAATGTGACAGTGCCAAACCATTGGTTGTTGTTTCCAACTTATGAGCACGTTTAACTTTCATTACGCTTGACATATTTTCTTGTATCTCGTTCTGTTCCATGGAGAGCTCATTGCCTTGCTTCATGTCTCAAGCTAACTCCATTCTTCTCTACTCCCTGACCTGTGAACACTTTGACATTTTATACATATCTAGGAACCATGGGTTATGAGCTACCATGATGTGCATATAGGGAGTCACACAGGTGCCCTCATATCCCCTCTTCTTTTCTGTTAGGGATGTGAACAGCTTTATCCAGTTTTTAGCTTTTGACCAGAAATCTGCTTGGCTGGTATCAGGTTTCCAGTCACTAACTATCTTGTACAAACCAAAAAAAAAAAAACAAAATCTTTCCATATTTTGATTATGAAATTTGCAGTGTTAATTTGTTAATTTGTGAGGGAGTTTCTCTAGTAGAATTGTTTTCTGTTCCAATTAGACCTGTCCAGTCATGCAGGCCACTCAATTTACCATCTGCATTTTTTCTCTCCCAGACAGAGAATGATACTCCACAGGACCTGAAATAATTAATGATTGATGCAAGGGATGCCCTTGAAAATGGCCTAAATGTAGTTGAGGATACTTTGCCACAAGGGAGCCCAGTAACTATTTTTTATGAAAATATAAGCATGTGAAAGAAACCATAAGATATCTTAAAGCCATTTTTAAGGTATTAGAACTGACTCAGGGTAAAAAAAAAATAACATAACATTTTACTGCATATTTAGCTTGTTTAGGACTACCTAAACACACTTTTTTGTACGATTTGATGTCTGTGTCTTATGCCTGAAAGATAAGATGGAACATTGTTTCTAAGGAAGAGATTACATGAAATTTGAGCACCGTAGCAGAATAACATAATCTATTCGAGAATGGCTGGGTCTAAAAAACCTTGTAGACCTTTAAAAGTTAGAAATCTTCCTATCCCTGGTATTCAAATTGAGTCAATTGTCGTAGCTTTGTCTTTTTTTTCAGCCTCAAATCACAAAAAGTTTGTTGTAAGTGTAAGGCAATACTGTGACCTCGGAGATGACCTCGGATAGGATGTATTTTCTTTGTTTCTCCTCTCTCCACACATTCTTTTCTGTCCAAAAATTCTTAAATATATAGAGAAGCTATAAATTAATTAAGTATACAAGAAAAATGCCATGATTTAGTGTTAAACTCGATAAATACGAGCGAACATAATCTGCCGTGACAAAGTCCTCATGTTTCAATGTGGCTGATGATTTTCTGATGGTTTTCAGGTGATATTTGAAAGATTTTCGATGCAGAGTCGTGTGTTATGACGTATATTGATTTCAGAAACAATATGGCGGCGGTTTCTTTCGTGCTGAGACCAAAATTAGGAAATTCTGATGGATTTTCTGATGAAAATCGAGAGTGATGATGACCTTTTTTTCAATACTATCTTTTCTAAAGCTCGCAGCCCAATGATTTTTGGTAGAAAAGTTAAATATGCTTTGGAGATCAAATGATAGGCAGCCCAAAGTACAACATCGCATTGAAGCAAATCCGTGAGTAGCAAAAGTTGAAATATGGTTCTAAGGAGTTTGCGTGCAAATATAAATCGGGATATCGCAGAATTTATTGGGTTGGCTGTGCTATTTTGACACCTTAGGTGTGAAATTTTTCACTTCTGATATGATATTTGGAAAGAGAATTTCCTCAATAAATGTTTTATAATGTAATTATTGGTAATTGTTTGGTTTGATCTGAGTTATTTTTGTCAAAATGACACCTATTTTAACCAATTCTAATACCTTAAGGATAGCCATTTCAGCCCTACTTAAAAAACCTATAAGGGGTTCTTTTATATGAGTTGCTTTCAATGTGAATGAACTATTATACTGTATACAAAAATATGTTATGAAAAGTAATAAGATTAGTGTTAAACCTTATGACATTAACAAGCTTTTGCAAATGAATCCCGTTTTTCTCCTCTTATCCTGTCTAATTCATCCTCTTGGTCCCAGTCCAGTGCCGCATTATTTAAATTTCCTGTTAGTTCATCTGTAACTCTTAATATATAAATTAGGTATTACCTAATAGCGGAGCTCCCGAAAAAGATATTTGATAATCAGTTCAAAGATATGTGCGACACATCACTGGTTATATGCAGTTGATAACAGAAAATCAATCGACATTCGTTAATAATTGAAAGTAATTGACCGATGGATTGACCGATATGTTCTTCCAATCCAATTCAGATTACTTTTTTCAACGTCATGATGGTTACATATATATTATGTTATAATTGAAAAAAAAACCCCGATATTTAACAATTATTCGCCGAAGGCGAAGTGATTATCAGGGAATATTTACTGAGCTGCGAGTCTTCGAGCATATTTTGAATAAAACAAATAACGGAGAAAAAAAAAATTTTCTGTAATTTTAAATGACTGTTCACCATTTTGAAACTGATGCGAAAGCTTGTAAGTAAAGCTTGTAAGTAAATATAGCAGCATAAGATTCCAATTTCGACCAATGAGCGCGCCGGATTTGTTATATTCACTTGAATAAAAATACTAATAATCAATAATACTTATTGGCTTATATATAGAGTAAAACACAAACAACTTTGAATTCTTATTGTGTGCATCCTTCTAGTGCACAATTTATTATGAAGAGTGCTTATTCAACATCCTATAAGAAGCACTTCAAAGTGCCTGTTGAGATAATACAAATACAAAAATTTATAATGATAACATTATAGTACTAAGTTGGTGAATATATAATTACCAAGCGGCAATTGTTCCTCGCAAAGTTTTTTGTTTAACAACTTAACACCTAATTAAGGGATGCTAAAAATGAACTTGAATCTAAAAAACATTATAAATCATGCTGATTTCAAATATATTTATAAAACTGTGAGCAAAAGATTTTCGTGGAAAAAGTGATTTAAGAATATGGGCTTATGATTTTCTACTCCTACATTTTTTTAAAAAAAATCAGCATGTGCGTTATTTTTGAGTTTTCCATTGTAAATATGAAATAATAAATATATATTGACGGATTCCTTTTCAATATATAATTTTTTAAAGTTGGGGCGTTCACACTCGTTTTCGCCCAAAAAATAGCGATGTAAGGCATGAGCTCTGCCACTGCATACAGCCTCACAAATGTACTATGAACTCGTTCCATGTACGCTATATTGTGACATATAAGAGAAATAATAAATTGAAATAAAGAATATGACAATTTCGATAAATTTTTAAAGATTTAGAAGTCTCAAACGCTTTAGACTGCGCAATTCGGAGTTCTTACGAATGGCAATCACCCCAAGTTCCCCCAACGTAAATGCAATTTATTAAAAATCTGCTCCTACAAAATCCTTAGTTTTTTGATATTTTTCAGCTTTTATCTTGATCTGGGAAATATGTTAAAATCAGCATAGCAAACCCGATTAGATTTTTAGAAAATCGTTGTTGTAGATGAAAATGCGTTATCCGCCATATTGAAAAATTCCGCCACAGGAAGCCCAAGCGCCAAGCGCACGAGGAAAAGAATGCGCAGAATGAGTGCGTGCGAATGCACGATCCCATTACCTTAAATTGGAGAAAATATATTTGTTGGATCTTTGTGGTATCTCTGATGACATCATTGTTACCCAAACAATTGAAAATATAATAAGAAAAAGTAAAAAAAGGTAATTCCCTTTCCATATAAGAAAGAATTCACAAAAAAAATTCATTTTCCTCACCTTTTTTGAGAAAAAAATACAAAAAACAATGAAAAATCATTCCAATGTTTCTAATTACATCGCTTTGGATTTTTTTATCATAATCTGTGGAGAATTTGCAAAGTTGAATACAAAACGGAAGGGTTAATTTCTTTTTTCAACTTAGCAGCAAAATTAGACCCATTTTTTAGAGTATTTGGGGCAAGATGACGTCATCAGGGGTTACCACAGGGATCCCAAAGATATATATTTTCTCGCACTTTCAACCTTTTTTTGCATGAAAAATTTGTTGCTCGCAGTATTGATTATAATGTGTTTTTTTTAATTTACATTTATTTTTAGCATAGGATCCCTTTAACTGGCCAAGCATAGCTTCATCCACTGTTATTTTGGTTAGTATATCTCATAAGTTGTACTCACTGGTGCTTGTTTCTGGTGTCGGACACGAAAGAATACCATGCGCTTTGCCCCCACAGCTGTAGCACTTTTCTGCAAATAATTAATAAACATTACTGTACTACATAGGTATAACAATAGACCCAAAGTGTTATGATGTTTTACCCCCTTGGCTACACCAGAATCCTTTTCAAAAAGTATTGTCTTTGTATTCTCATTGGAATTTAGAATTTGAATATAAATTGTTTGAAAGGGATTTTGGTATAGCGACAGGGGTAAACAGTCATCACACTTCGGGTCTATTAGTGTACTGTATGACAAAGCCTTGTAGCCATATAGAGGTGGGTGATAGTGGGTGTTGAGATGAATGGAAAGATAGGGAGGATGGGGATCAAGAAGATGGGGAGAATGGGGATCTGTAAAGAATTTCTTAATATCACTCATAATTGTACCAATTAGTACATGAAAAAGTCCAGTAGCCAGGGTGGGAGATGGAGTTAGAAGGATATGTTCCCCACAAGTCTCGGAGGCTTGTCAAAAATAATACAGTGTGACTCGTATAAATATATACAGCCGTATTCCATATCAAATCGTCTAATATACGATATATTAATTTTCACTTTTCAACTGATATTCATACTTACTAGACTTCAATAGTTGTGACTTTGTCTCTAAAATTGGGGTAAAGACATAAAAAATAAATTTCATTTCCAAATTTCAAGATTGTAAAGCTTATATTTTCATGCCATGCAGAGTCTCATGCATAAAAATAGGTATTAGTATAGGAGAAGAATGAATGAAAAATACCGCACTTATTTGATGAAATTGAATTAATACCATGAGTACTTTTCACTTTTCAATTGCTTTTCATACTTACTAGACTCCAATAACTTCTTTGTCTCTAAAATTAGGGGGGGGGGGGTACTAAATTTCATTTTTTTTAAAGTTTTCAAAGTCCATGCAGTTCTATTAAATGACTGGTGTGAGATAACCGTTCCAATAAGTCCAATGAGTCATGAACCATGAGTCAATGAGTCAACAAGTAAAAATATGAAAAATAATGAAAAATAGTTAAATGTGTGACTTCAGAGAAGGGTCAGAGGAGTGATCAAGTGTCACATGATTGAATTGACTAATCACAGCGAGTCCAAAAGATTTTCACAGTAATTTTATGTCAAGTCAAAAACTCCAATATTTCAGGCTATATATTGATTCTGACGTTTCGATTTTGAACTCATCGTGTGACAAAAAGATCAAAGAATATAAGTAGGTGATGTTTTATCACAATAAGAGAAGTAGTTTAGGATTTAATGCAACTTTTCGTACAGTCATCGCTTTGGCAGCTTTTCATTTTTATCGTATTTTACCCTAACTTACCCTCATTGTAATTGCTAAAATACTCAACGAAATATATAAATACATTTTTAATTCAACACAAAAATTCAACTCATTATAAACCTCGTGTAGGCTTGTGTTACTAGACCCGCATTTGTTTTCGAGACTTCGTGATTTTCCATTCTGACTTTGCATCAAAGTTGTTGTCACCCGTGGTCAGGTTTACTCGTCATACTGTTCCGGGAAATTACTCCTAAAGACCTTAACAATTGACTTCTTCTTGGTAGCTACAAAGTGCCAAGTTGTTTGAATGTTGCTTTGTAAAGGAGCAATCGTTCATTCTGAGCAAAAAGGGAATTTAAACCTTACATTAGAAAACTAAAACCAAACTCAAAAGTGTTGCGTAACCGGATATAGCCAAACCATGATGAACACAGGGTCAGCTTATATGACTCACATTCCAGTCTTTAGCAATAGATTTGCATAAAATACAAAAATGTCAATACTGAATTCTCAGCAGCAAAGATATAATTACTTTCAAGTTTCAAGATAGCCACAAAGGAGTTGGTAAGGCGATTTTAACCGATATTGTCTACCGCTAGGAGATGTGTACTCAACAACGGCCAAGCTCAAATGAAACAGATATCGCGTTTCGACCAATATTGCTTTGTGTGCTTTGATATTTTTCATATTTTACTAGTTTACTGATTCACTCGCATTGATATTTTTCAAATTTTACTAGTTGACTTATTGACTCATGGCTCATTAACTCATTTCACTCATAAAACAGGCATCTTCAACTGGAGGTGTGCATAAAGTACTTAACACATGTTAACTCAGCTTTATTAATTAAATAACAAATTATATAGTTGAAAAATAGGAGTATTCACTTACCCTCTTCATCATTATCTCCTATGTTGTCATCTGCAACAAAACAAGGCTTAATGAAGTAATAATATTTGTTTTAAATAATTCTAGAGTGTTTAACTTTTGATTTGCAAACAGCTACTGGTGAAGTTGACATGGCATATAGCCTCAGTCAGGCCTAAATAGCTGTCCAAATTTGGTGCTATATGTACAGCGATTTTATTTAATCTGTGAAATGAAAACAAAATTGTTACTAACTACTTTATTTCACGGATTAAGTAAAGTAGCTCTATATATCTTCTGTATTTTACAAAAGTTTGACTTATAGATTCAAATATCTATCCGTATTCCATATCAAATAGTCTAATATATGATATATTAATTATTTATTAATTTTCACTTTTCAATTGATATTCATACTTACTAGGCTTCATTACTTGGGGTTGTGACTTTCTCTCTAAAATTGGGTTAAAGACATAAAAAATACATTTCATTTCCAAATTTCAAGATTGTAAAGCTAATATTTTTATAATGCTATTCACAGTCTCATGCGTAAGAATAGGTATTATAAGTATAGTAAATTACACCTTTCAAGAAGAAAGAATGAAAAATACCACACTTATTTGATGAAATTGAATTATTACCACAAGTACTTTTCACTTTTCAATTGCTTTTCATACTTACTAGACTCCACTAACTTCTTCTTTGTCTCTAAAATTAGGGGGAAAATACTAAATTTCATTTTCATTAAAGTTTTCAAAGTTCATGCGATATACATGTATGCATGACGGCATTTCTAATACAGAACAGATCAAACTAAAGTATTTATATAGTTCAGATTATCGAGCTGTAAATAGATAACACAATCTCGAAACTGAATTATCTTATGTTGAATTTTCTGAAGCTACTAAGACAGTATACAGCTTCAAAACTTCAATAAAAGCTTGTTTTGATAAGCTATAATCTCAGCTCGATCATTCAAGCAAGTGAACGTTTTTCTACAAAACACTAAGTTTATTGCAAAATTCTTTTATAACACAATGCTAAACTACCTTAATTTCATATTACCTCTAGTCAAATAGCCATATTCCATACAGGTATACATTCGTAGCAGGTTTTACCACTAATTGATGCAGCATGACTACGGTCCGCCATTTTTATTTCAACATGATGAATGTCGTTGCTATGACAACCAATCGACCAATAGTATTTGTTTGAAAGCAAAGTCAATGCACTAAGACTGATTTTCAACGAAAAGTCAAGAAATAAAAGAAGATTCCTTGTAAATTTTGACGAAATTATATCGGATTCTGAGCTTAAAAGTCAATTTTTAATTAACAAACTGGTAAACTAAAACGTTTGAGACAGAAAAATATGAAATATTTGAAAATTTTGTCTAAGCAGAGTTATTAACTCTGCCAGAATAAACACGGAAAAAATTTTCTGTTGCTTAATTATTGAAGTTGCTCGTATTTTATATATTTCTTAGAGACCAAAACAGATAAACTCGAGTAGTTTCAAACTGATAAGACCGTCCTTTGAGCTTATGGCCGAAAGGCTCGGCGAAATAAAAACGAAAATGGTCGAAGAAACAACCACTAAATAATGTCCACACCGTCCTACGATTCATTTTTAAAGATTATTTAAGCTTTATTTTGCATCTCACCTGAAACAGATGACTCTTGCTCGCTTTTTGCCCTCTTTTCTTTTACAATTTCATTATCCTGTAACTCAGTTGCCTGGCTATTTCTTGAACGCCTTTTTCTTTCGCGGTCTCTTTCGTATTGTGTAGTTCCAGAAAATATCCATACCCCACCACGGAGGGAACTTCGTATAACATCCCCCCTACCCCTTGGAATTTCCATTTTTCGCATTATGATATTGACCCCCCACCCCTCTGGAATTTCCAAAAATTGAAAACCCGCATTTCAATACCCCCTGGAAAATTTGTTGTTACAATTTAGTAGTTTAGAGCTAACAGTAAAGTCCACAATTCGGCAAGTATATCGGTAATCGATCGCCCGGCCATGTGCAGCCGCTGTGCCGGTTCGTGTAAAGTATCCCGTATTTAAAACCATAAAATCGGACTTTTGATGAGTTCCGAGGCTATACCAAACTTATTTGGGAGACTAGTTAACAACTGGCTTATTTTAAAACTCTTTCAGCTTGAATGAAGTTTACTGTATCTCTATGACGATTGAGCAAAGTTTACGATCGTTCTGTAATCGAACCGCCATTCAACAGCGGCATGCGAAAATTTCTTTGATTTGTTTGGTTAAAAGGATATCATGGTTTCCTTGTGAAAAATGGTCATTTCTTATCGATAAGTATAAAATTTCTCAAAAGATTCACCATGT
This sequence comes from Telmatactis stephensoni, assembly GCA_029948255.1. NCBI lineage: Eukaryota > Metazoa > Cnidaria > Anthozoa > Actiniaria > Isophelliidae > Telmatactis > Telmatactis stephensoni. The sequence goes on along the minus strand of JALIZF010001682.1, from coordinate 318,300 downwards.
TTTATACGAAAACTTGTTCGCAGCCAAAACGTATTAGACATTGGGTTTCCTGTGTCTGGGGACTGGATACGAATGTGGCAGCCATGTTGTCTTGGAGTTCGCATGTAAGGATTCATCGAAGGTTGTTTTCTTCAATTTATCGTTTCCAAAGGAAAAAATCGTTTAGAATTGATGAAAATGTGTAAAACTGAATTATTGTACGTAAGTTTTTATTAAAATAAAAGAAGTTATTCCATTTGCAGTCATTTGTGAGCCCGTTAAAAGTCCAAACCCTCTGGAAATTTTGTTTGATTTGTTTACCCCCCTGTCCTTTGGATTTTCTAAGGGTATTTGACCCCCCTACCCCCCGGAATTTCCAATTCCCTCCGTGGTAGGGTTTGGATATTTTCTGGAACTACACATTCAGTAAAATTTTCTCTAATTGTCCTTTGTCTTTGGCTTTCCCTTTCTCTCTCCTCTTCGGTAAAATTTTCCCTAATTGTCCTTTGTCTTTGGCTTTCCCTTTCTCTATCATCTTCGGTAAAATTCTCTCTAATTATCCTTTCTCTTTGTCTTTCCCTTTCTCTTTCGTATTCAGTCAAATTTTCTCTGATTGCTTTCTGTCTCAGGCTTTCCCTTTCTCTATCCTCTTCGGTATAATTCTCTCTGATTGCTTTCTGTCGTTGTCTTTCTCGTTATTTATCTTCTTCGGTCAAGTTTCGCCTCTGCTCGCGCTTTCTTTCTCGTTCAGCTTTACGTTTTTCTTTGGTAAAATTTCTTTGTCTTTGTCTTTCTTTTTCACGTCTCTTCTGTTTTTCTTCTTCAGTCAGAACTCTTTTCCTCGGTTTGTCGTCTTTTTTGTCTTTCTTGTCCATTGCAATAAATTAACTCGAAATTTATATTTGAATGTTTGTTTGTCCTTTCAAGGGCTAAAAGTTGTACGATAACTGTACGATACAAGTGAAAAAGTGAAACCTCGAAAACTTTGCACTTAGTGTTATAAGAGTCCCGTATGACCGTACGAGTCAACATCCAAAGTTTTGGCGCCAATTGAATTCATCTCCTTGGGCTTCCTGTCCTCTTCCTGACGTATGTACATTAATCAATCGCATTGGCCAGCGGTTACCCCTGTGGGATGTACAGGGACGTATGTATGTATGTACGTACGGACACTAGGCTTCCTGTGTCGGTCCATGAAAAATCAGCTCGATGGGTTTACATACCATTTTTTCTTAGGTATAGTGCTCCGCGCGCGCGCGCCTTTGGCGCGTGCGGGAGCTCCGCTATTAAGTGTAATTCATCTTTATTTATATTACATGGTCTAGTTCAATGTCTAACAGTGGTTTATTGCAGCAGCAGTAATTGTTAGTTTTCTTTTTGCACAATTCTTTGATCTCCTTAAGAGACCTTCAAGGTGGCTTTTTATTAAATTCTTTCCACCTGTCACTTTTCTCAACTTTAAACCACACAAAAATATAATTAGAGGAAGCACCTTTGAGACCATGTATTTTGAAGTTGATATCTGTCCTGACTTGGCCCTTTAAATTTTGATCTCTTTGGAAGAAGAGAATTACAGTTCTCTCAAAGTCAAATAGAACTGATTTAAACGTGTTGCAGCTGTCTATATTTCACATAGAAATTGAGCTCTTGAATTGTTCCAGAGAAAACTCTGAAGGTTATACCTGTCTTATGAGGCCTAGTTCAACTCAGAATTGCATGCTGTAAGGGGAATGTAATGTTGGACGATCGCTTTATTGTTGTCTGTTTTCAACTTATATTGGAACCATTTTATATATTTATAAATTGAACAAAAAAGGGGAACTTGTAAGACTTTGACCGTTTATTTGTCACTGACCGGTTTTGCCCTCTGGCTTCGTCAGGGTGTTACAATCAAAGAGATTCTAATCACGCATGATTAACTAATTAGTCCTATGACTTATAAATTAGCTATATATTAGCTATATATATATTAGATATATGTGAAAAGATCAAAACAGAAAGTAGATTCACTACAAAGAATGCTTGGGCATGTACATTAATTTAGGTTACAATCATTTCTATTCCTAGATGTCTAAAAACCGACGTTTTGCGATTTAAGTATTACAAGTCAGCAGAGTCCAATGCCATGTCGATGAATTTAAAGTCCTTGAGCTTACAACAACCTAAACTGACGGAAATTACTCAAGAACAGTCTCTCTAAACGATTCGTGCTTGTCTGTCATTTGACTTCATTCTCTGTGTTTGTGAGACTAATGACATAATCCTTGAATGCTCTGTTGCTATGGTTACATGGTTGGACGAGCTACTTTTGCCGTGGCAAACTTATGTTTAATTTTTCTGTTTCTTGTCAACCAATTTTGATTTTTTCTGTAACTATTTCTAAACAATATTTCTTGAATTGTCATTTCACTTGTTTTAACTAAGAGCTTTACTTTGTCTTTGCGACTTCGGCAGAAATTCTTTGAGGCTGTTGTTATGGCCATATTGTTATGACCATTTTGATTTCATGTTGCTGCAGTCTATATATATAATATGATGTGAACCCCAGTGGAATGTGAGAGTGCTCGACATGTAAGGTGCAGATATTATATTGAAAGGAAAAAATTAAAGATTTTATACTTGATTCATTGTTTAATTGTTACAGATCTGTTTTGTATGGAGTTACCCACACTCATCAGACTTTACAATGAATGACCATTGTTATACTGGCAATTCAAATTAAATATGTTGCTAGGTTACGCTACATGGGGATTGCATTATGGTGTATAAAATTTCTAAGTATATATCTATTGTTATGAGGGCACGGGCTTGCAAGTTCATTTCTTTTGTTGAGGCTACATAGGTGTTTTTTTCACAGATTATTATAAACTTTTCGATTAAGACATAGGTTGCATTTCTTACTGCTACTGTTATGTGGATTGCATTTTTTTAGTATTTTCCATGTTGTGGTCAATGTATGAGTTTTTCAATGTCCATACATGCTGAGATAATGCTGTTTTGTTCTGTCTTCTAGAGTGTCTGAATGAGGACATGTGGTTTCTGTAGCGTTCTTTAAAGTTTGTAGCTAGTCAAATGTAGGTATCAGTAGAGGTGTTAGATGTCACTGTTGCTTGGTAAATTACATTAGTTTGCAGGCATTTTCCTTCTAAAGGGCATTCATTATTTCATTGTCAGTTGCATTCCTTTTCTGGTTGTTTAGTTGCAGTTGGTTTTGTCTTGGTTTCATCATTAGCAAGTGTTCTCTTGTTATGCGCGTTAATAGCTCAGTTTCATTGTATGTCTATTGAAGATCTTGTGTAGGTTTGTTTTCACTGTTGCGTTCCATGGGGGATTGTACCAGGTAATGTTTCGTTTCCGGTTTTTGTTTCTTTTAGTTGGGTTTTGATTAAAGGTTATTTTGTGGTTATATCCACTTCCGCCGAGTGCTTTTTGGTGAGGTGGTGCATTTTCGTTAAAAATGTCTACGTTGGATGAGATGTTTGTTAATCGTTTATTGTTTAGTGATATGTTTTTCATTAGCGATGGTGGGTGGTTACTGTGTTTGTGGACGTACAGCAGTTTGTTTGGTTTCATGTAAGGTTTGTAAGTTCCGTCTGTTAGGTTAAAGGTTACGTCAAGAAAGTTTACAGTCTTTTTGTTTGCATTGATTATAATTTTTAGTCTGTTCTCTTTGAAGATTTTGCTGATTCTTTTTGACGTTTTCTATGTTTCTTGGTGTTGCTTTACATGCTATCAATCCACCATCTCTGTAGAGGCCTACTCTATCATTTATTAATGGTGATATCAATGATAACATGTATAGGCCTATGAGCTCGCATGATTCTGCTCCATCATACAATCCCATCATCACGTCAAGCATGTTATTGGTGTTTCTTTTAATCCAAGGTGACTCTTGATGGTATAAGAGGGATCATTTCGTGTGGATGATTATTTTTCTGTCTTGCTGTGAAGTGTTTATGAATATTGATGCGTAATTTAATGCTTTTGTCAGAAGTTCCTCTATTATAGAACCAGTTTATAGTGTCTTTGATACTTCTCCATAGGTTTCCATTAGTTCACTTGATGATATCTTTGTTAATTTTATCTAGTATTTGTTTGCTGATCATTCCAATCTCGGATCTATTTGGGTTTATTATTCTGGAAGTTGGTTTACTTTCAAAGTCCTGTTTGTGATCTTTTAGCATTATGAAGGGTTGCTTGTGTGATGTTATTTCTATTCTTTCACAAAGATTAAGTGATGTAGCTATGTCTTTGTTTTTACTAGTTGTATCGTCTGGTGCTGTTGAATTGGTCTTTTTTGTACGATTTTTTGTACGTTCTTGATAAGTAATTTGTTGTAGTCTTCTGGATCATTTTTGCAGTAGTTCGTAGTCTTGTCGGCTTTCACATATGTGTTGATCATCTCGTTTTGGTTAGGTCTGTCTTCAGTTTTCGTTGGAATTCGTTGGGGTGGTGATTGGTAATTTCTATCGTTTGGATTAGGTTTAGCATGCAGTCTTCAAATTCAGACAGTTCTTTCACATGTGGGGCAGGTGTTTTGGGTTTTGAATCCATGTTTTCTTATTTATTTGTTGTTTTTTTCCATTGAGGAAGTGGTAAACTTTCCAGTGCATACGTTGAATTAACGACTCCGTTTTGTTGAAGGAAGGAATTTTTGCTAGCCAGTAGAATATTCTTGGTTGAATAGTCAAATGTGTATTGGTTTGATATCTTTTTCACAGGTTTATGACAACCACTCTAAATAGTACTTTAGTCATTGCAAAACATATACATTTTAGAATCTTACCACAAGCTCAGGTACTTTTCATACAAACGAACCATACATCTTTCAGAATTGTTATTGTTTTGGTAGACCATTGTTACTTTTGGCACTATCTTTCTCAAGTCTCTCTCAAGTCTCTCCCTTTGGCTTTTGACACATCTTGATATACTAGATATTTCCATGCAGTCCTCCTGTCTATCCCTGTTGTTATTTACGACCTCATTTGTCTTCTATGTTCCTTATCACATCATAATGCAAAATGAACACCACGTAAGTAAAGAACGGTATCAAGTAGTTGTTGTAGCTTTTGAGGTCACGCGGAGTTTGTAATATATTTGTGTTACATCTTAATATCGCACAAAATGGAGTTTATTGCACAATAAGATATCTGATTTTTCAAAATCTAAATATTGACACAGTGTTACGTGATGGCTTGTTGCCATTGACAACAACAATTACATACAGGCATGCAATCAAACCATTCTCTGATACCAGCCTTATTCAATACTATTTGAATGAATAAACAAATTTACTTGGACAACCGTGTGCAGAATAGTTGAGACACTGTCCTCTCAAATGGGCACAATGTTATTTAATGCCCACCATGTAGATCTTCAAATGGTTATATATTTCATACTCCCCCTCCCCTGACACAATAGGGACTTTAAGATATGGTACGGCGATGCTGTACTATGGCGGGCGGAAATGAAAATTACTTCCGGTGACGTCATCAGACGTACTCACTCGAAGTTTCCCGTTGTAGCCGTGCAATGTGATATGGAGATTTGGGCGAAACGACGTAGTGGAGACTACGCGAGAAAAAGTGAGTATATTTTAATGCTTTTCTCAATGGTTTGAGTTGTTTTACCTGTGAAATTGAAGGGGAAATGCCTTAGTGACAAAAACTTAAACTTTTTTGTTTTTTGTGTGTGCAGATATAAGTCGAAATTATATTATTTCTTAAGTGCAAGTTTTAAGCAAGATCAGGCAAGATGGCAGATGTCAAAGCTCCGTAAGTACCTAACCAAATTTGCTTTCTTGTAGTCATACAATCGATGCATTTCAATTTTGTTTTTTGACAATATCTGCGGTGGGATTAATTATACTATAATGATGTGTTGTTTGTCATCGTGTGTTGATTTTAACTATAATGATCATTTCTTTCTTTTCTGAAGTTCTTTTGGGAGAATCCAGCAGAGCATGTTTACATTTTAAAATTTTGAGCTAATTTTTCTATTGACTTTTATTACACTTCAGAACTACAATGACGTGAAGCAAAGACCATGATTTTTACTCTGCAAAGAAGTGTTGACACTTCAACCATACAAGCATAAAAAAGGAAGTAATGAAGTTGGCAAAATTTGGACTTCCATAGCTGATTCTCTGAAGGCATGTAAGCAGTTGAGATTAAAAAATAATCTCTCTCACAGAGGAGTCCGGGAAAGGTTCACTCTAATTCGAACCAGGTTCATGGATAAAGAAAGAGAGGAATTTAGTGCTTCAGGGATATCTCCACCAGAGCTTGATGAGCTAGATGTCTTGCTTGAAGACATTATAGAGAGAGAAAAACTTGCAGAGGAGAGCAGAGATAATGAAAGCAAGAAGTCACAATAAGAAAAAGCAACTGCTGAAGGTATATTTTTGAAGGTATATTTAGATAAAGTCTTTATTTATTATTTTTTACTGCTGAAGGTATAAGAACCAAGGCCATGGAACAAATGGGTCAAACAAAGACAAGGAAAAGTGAAGAGGATGATTTTGAAATAAAAAAGGAGTTTTTGCAAGAGAAGAGTGAGAAAGAAATGAAACTTCGAGAAAAAGAAATTGAGCTGAAAGTCAAAGAGCAAGAAGGTAAAACTGACCAGTTTAGCCAAATGATGCAAGCCATGCAGCAACAACAAGCACAGCAACAGCAGCAAACCCAGAATCTCCAAATTCTAATGGCACAACAGAATAAGGCAATAATGTCATTGTTAGAAAAAGTGATCTCAAAGAATGAGTAATATTTCTTCATGTTTCAGTTCCTTTCTAGTTGGGCTAAGGAAAAGTAAAATTTTGTATTTTAGTTGAAATTGAAACAAAAACTCATGAAAGGTTCAGTGCTAAGTTTTAATTGAACAATTTTAACATGTTAACAATATCATATGAACAGTAATTGACACAATATGCAATTATTTGTAATATCTGTCATCTATATGACTTGTGTCTAATCTGTCTTTTTGCAGTTATACTTAATTACATTTGAAATACATTAAAAGAAATTAAATTGATGTTGTTATTCATGATGGGTAATACATGTAGAGTACAAATACCAAAAGCTTGAAATCAGTAGAGTACAAATGCTAAAAATGTACAATACTTTGTACAATTTACTACTAAAATAATGTTAATTAAACAATAGAAATTAACAATAGAAATAGCCTAATTTAGTAGTATTTAGTGGTATTTATGTTGCACACTTTCAATGTTTGTACTCTAAAGCTAGTACTAAAATATATTTTCTGCTAATTATTGGGTTTTAGTATAGTTCCATGTTTTGCAAACTTTTAGTCCTTGCTTTCTTGTAATTCAAGCAAAGTATTCAAGAAGATGTGGGGAATCACAGTCAAAATATTCTGAAGTATTGTTACCATAAAGGCAAGTCAAGGCATTTTGCAGAATAGCACAAACAATGTACATTTTTCCTATGCTACTTAAACCAAGTTTCAAATTTTTCTTAAAATCCAAAAATTTGAAATAATTCACAATATCAGCAAACAACTATTCCACGGAAACCCTTACTGAACTCATTGCAGAATTGTATGCAGCCATTTGTTGGGTTATAACTCCATGCCTGAATGGAGCTTGCAGATGGATCCGCAGTGGATATGCGGGGTCTCCATATATGGACATTGGAAGACCAACTCTTGAATAAGCAAACTGGAACCAAGGAAGTGTTGTGTTCCAATTTGCAGAACTACACTATTTAAAAGTGTGTAAAATGCAGCTTCAGGTAATTTACATAGTAAAATAAATTTACACTATTATAAGTCTTTTTATTGACTTTACTTTATAATTCATAATGATTGATGATTAAAGATACCTATATGTAATTTCTATTTAACTTTTGTTAAAGATGATCTTTCTACTTCATTATCTATATATAGTTATCTTTAGGTCAGACTAGACTGGACATGAAGTAGCCAAATTGTCAGGTGTATGGCGAGGTCCTTGTAGATGCATTGAATGTCAATGCAGATGATCAAAGTTATCTCATTCTGGCAGAAGTCCGTGAAAAAGCTTGACAGTTGGCCATGATATTTTGAGAAGCTACATTGGGTGAGTTACTACTTTTATAGAACATCTCATTCAACCTTTTTGTTACATCATCTGCTCAAACATGTTTTCTCACTGGCTTAGAGCACATCACATGGAGGGAATGATTGATGGATGTTATGGAGTATTTCTAAAATATTTATAAAAACACTGTGCTTCTAGACAAAAGTCTTGCATAATTCTTGACCAGTATAGCACGTGTCCACATGTAGACTTGAGACTGCCTGTATGAAATATACAAAGAATACAAATAGAAATAGTGGTGATCATAATAGTCATTCTCATCACCATCATCATCAACACCATAGTGGAGGAATTCAACATGCTGTGTTGAATAAGGAGCTCTTAAAGTGTGCAGCAATGTCAAGGTCCAATTATGAGAATTATCTAAGAGAACTGTAAAAGGAGAAGGCAGAAGTAGAGGTTAACAAGAATAGAAAAATTAGGAAGATCAACGAGAGGCCGTAAGAGCAAAGCACAAGCGACTATCTGTGGATCAAGCAAGTTGAAAGACAAAAGATATGGCACGTTTTCCCTGACAAAATTCATGTTCATAAATCGAGCATACGTTTGTCTATTCGACCGTCTGATCAACTTAATCGAGCTGCTGGTCAGTTACAAAACGAGCATCGCTTGTCCAAATCGAGCGACAGAGAAGTTGCCTCTTATCTCCACTTTGATAGTGACCCTTATTCGAGCGGATGTCTGACAAATCGAGCAGAAGAATGCTTTGCTACCCATCATGCATTGCTATCCCGGCCTACTTCCGCTGCCATTTGTGCCTGCGGGCTCACACTCTCCCTTTGCACGTGGAACAGGGACAACTCTTCTTCGAAGGTGAGTGCGAAGCAATATTTTATAGTACTTTTTTGCTCTATTTCTTGCATTTTTGCAAGGTTTTTTCCGTTTTAGGGTGGGGAGAATTGTTGTCGAAATGATTTTGTAACTATATTTTTATGTCTATCTTGTGCATCATATATTTCGTATTATTGAAGTTCGGGCTTTCATGCTCTGTTGTGATTGTCCCTCGCTAAGTTTTCTCTTTTTTAATGTTTATATTACGTTATTGAGTTCTTTATTTGTTTATTTCTTGTATTTCTTTTTGCTATATCGTTTACTCAGTGAAAGTTTGATAAATAAACAGATAAAATAAACCTAAAATGTGAGTGTGTTTGTTTATATTTTTTTATAGATGACTGACAAGGAGACAAAAGAGTTATTGCGCTCTTGTGCAAACAACTTAATGCAAGCTGTAAATCAACTGGAGTCACAATCTAGAAGTAATTCCGGGAATAATTCAAGCCCAAATTCAGGGAATATTTCTCAACCAAGTCAACCAAGTACATCACAAACTCCACAAGCAGCCACCAATGTTCAGTCTTCTTCAGCAGCATCTGAACACAGAAGTCTGTTTGGATTCAGGATACCAATAAGTAGCCGTGGTAGCACATCTTTTCCACCTCCTAAGCGACGCACTGTTATCTCCTCGACGGGAAAAAGAATGTCTTTTCCAATCAGAAACACTTGGACAAAGAATTTTTTCTGTTTAATGAAAACAAATTCTACCAATGTACCAACAGCATCAGAGAAAGCATCTATGGCTTTATGTGGAATGCAAGAAAAAAGCATCTGTTTCAACAAAGATGGCAATAGTGATCATGTGCACAACCAAATTTTAAATGCATTTACAGGCCTTAAAGATGCTGGTGGTTATGAAATTCTCCGTACTGGAGACAAGGGAAACAGAAAGTTAATGGTTCTTGAAATTCCTCCAGGAGGTTACACAGTTGAATATTTAAAGACCACTTTGGGTTCTGCCAAAGGCTACTTAAGACCTCTCCAGAAAGATATTGTTTTGAATGCAGCTGCAGTCAGTCAGTCACAAGTGAGTAATAATAACAATATAATTTTTTTATTATGAATACAGTTGCAGTCTGTCAGTCACAAGTGAGTAATAATAATTTATTAGACACCTAGTAGCCATACACTGGGGCTACCCTTGACCTAGGTAGTGACTAAGTTACATGAAAAATGCCAATGGGTAATGGCACCTCTTTACCTCCACCTTTTGTTGTCCCATGTCAAACTCATCGTTGCCAGTCTTGATGCTATTATTCTTTCAGATGTAAATACTTTAAAAAAATGGGTGTAGGGGTAAGAAAGTAGATGGGTGGGGACTTGATTTACTTATGTATTTGACTGACTTTTCTCTTGAATGTAATTATACTTATTGAAGGGCTACCTATAAAAATGATGTGAGTGACTTTTTGATGATTTTGTTCAATTGTCTAAAATGATATCAACTAAAACTTCCCTATGCTAAAAAAGTGTGGACCTCCACCAAAACGTCACTTAGGCTGTTTTCACTTGGAACCCTTCAATTATGGCCCTTTGCTAAGATGTCTAACATTCTCTTAATGATTTATTATTTATTTAATTTGGATGTTCTTACTTTAGAACCACTCGAGCCCACAAGTTCCATGCCTGAATTGTAAATTAAATGTTCCAATGAATATGATGAGGCAACATCAGGATGTTTGTGGAGGTGGTGGAAGTGGTTCTTTGTCATCAGTAACAGTTACTAACTCCAGGTGCACAAAGGCTTAATATTTTCTTCATGATTCATGGCTCACTGTGTAAATCATGTATTCCATCCCAGTTCATTCTATCATTGTGAAGGCAGACTAAACACATGAAGCTAAAATCTAATATTCAAGCTGTAATGTTACAATAATAGACACAAAAGAATCCAACAAAATTAGCGTCTGCTAAGGTGTATTTAATTGAGTAATATAAAAGTGTTCTTCACTGTACATCACCACAAAATTGTTAACAATGACCTTTTAATATATACATTGAAATTGTACCCTAGCTACATTTGTATAGGTGTTATCACAACATTGCACATTGTTTGTTTCCCTATGTTAAGTAAACCTTGCTTTCAAAATTAGTGTTGATCCTGTTCCTATTGGTTTGGCTGACATTTTGCCATTCATTAGCATATTTAAAACTTAAGTGAATGAAATTAGTCTACCTTTATTAACATTTTAATAACTCTTTTTACAGTCCAAATGATATTGTCAAGAAAGTACTGCAAGAAGGTATTATACATTGAACTATATTTTAGCACATGAAGAATTTTTATGCATCTGCAAACTTGAGTGCTTATCATGGAATCAAACTTTATGCTCTCATTTAGACATCACAAAGCTGCAGAGTATGTTTCCTGACACACACCAGGATAGTGTAAGAAAAGCTTTGGAAAGTGCATTAGGGGATATCAACCTTGCTGCTGAAGAGCTGCTTCAGGTTGATAAAGGTATCAATAAAGTTCTTTATTTGCTCAACATTGTACTTTTTGTTAATTTTTTAAAATTAATTTATTTTTTAAGACACATTACAGTTTCAGTGCCATGCTTTCTACATTCTGTGTTTAAAAGTTGTTTATACATTTTTTTATTCTTTAATATAAATAGCCATTACAGTACATGACAAAATACTGATCAATGGCTCAATCAAATCAGATTAAAATGTAACATTGTAATTGTACATTCAATCAAAAAAATAATTTTCAACCAGGTAATGACACAGATTCATCATCAGATGCTGATTTAATGGAGAGTGTGTTTGAAATAAAAGAAGAACAAAGTTCCCAGCTCAGTTTGGAAGATTTGATGTCAAAACATAAGAAAAGTTTGGACTTAAGTGGTATGGAGCGCATATCAGTTTTAAGGGAAGATTTGTGGAGGGAAAGTATTGCAACCTTCAAAAGCCCAAAGTTCAAGACCACATCTCCCCCTTTTGTAACCTTTGAAGGCGAAAGAGGAATTGATGCTGGGGGGTTAAGAAATGAATATGGAACACTGTTACGAGAGAAGATTTTCTCTGCTGAGGCCAACCTGTTTGAGGGAGACATTGACAGGAAACTCCCTATATACTCCATGGAAGCCATACAATCAAGGTTATTCCAACTTGCTGGCAAAATGATAGCATACATAATTATTCACATGGACATAGGCATTCCTTGCCTTAGTCCTTGTGTGTACCATTATATTGCAAGCACATCTCTTGAAAGTGCCTCAAGTTATTGTTGCATGGATGATTTGTGTGACCTAGAAATAAAAGAACTTGCTGAGAAGGTACAGTGGAATGTCCCATAAACATAATTTCCTCTTGAAATAAATATTACATTTCAGATTAAAGTTAGATTGACTTTCTTTGCTTACAAAAAAAATTTTTTTTTGAGAAGTCCCCAATAGTTTGAGTGGATTTTGAGTGTATTGTTACACCATTTGTGTCAACAGTGATAAACTATGAGAAAAACCTTAGGATAGGAAAAGTATTAACCAATAAAAATGCAACATTCAAATTACAGGTTATTGCTGCTTCATCACAAGACGAGCTGGATGTCCTCAGCAGAGATGGTGTACTTCTCGACAACCTTGTCAATGCTGGCTGGTTAAGGGATCTGAACACTGAAAACAAAGAATTGGCTATACAAACACTTGTAGTCCACTTTGCAATAAAGAAAAGAAAAGAACCATTGGACCAACTCATAAAGGGTCTCGACACCTTGGGTGTGCTGAACCTCATCAAAACTCATCCAGAGCTGATGGAACAGTACTTTGTGTCTGACAAGTCAAACCAACTGACAAGTCAGCATATAACTGACCTTTTTTCTGCAAGAACTATTGGTGATGAAAAGGCAGAGAAGACATATAGCTACCTTGTAGACAGTATCAAAAAGCTTGAGCAAGGTAAGATTAAAAAAGATAAAAAATAAGTATGATTTCATTTTGAAGCATCATTTACATACAGTTGTTCTTTTTGATAAGAAGATTTCAATTTAGGAAATGGTAACATTAGTTGTACATGTAGAATACAATGTACATTTTTTTATATATTTCCAAGAAATCAGACTTATGCATGCTTCAAAAAGCACAAAATTATGACTTAACTTGCAAGCACTTTCATTCAATATTACAGCTGGAATATTTTTTTATATGATGTATGGTTTTACATACTGCAATGTTTATTTTTTCAATTTGGTATACACTATATATTATGATGTATTCAAATTGGACTACCATTGTACATCACAGACGTGATATTTACAAAAGAAAACTGTAAATAATTTACAGTTAAATTATTAGGGTTTTTGTATATTTTTTTCTTTTGATTTAAAGATGCAGGTCCAAGTGTGCTTGAAAAGTTCTTGCACTTTATGACTGGCCTATCAAGAATTCCACCTCTGGGACTTGAAAAGAAGATTGAAGTTGAGTTCAATGAATATAGCAGCTTACTATTTGCAGAAACATGTGGCCTAGTGCTACGTGTACCGACCACTTATGATAACTTCAATGATTTCCATGCAAAAGTGCAAGAAGCATGTGAGAACAGCAGAGGATTTGGGTGTGCATAAATGTTGTTGCAATAATATGAATATGCAACCTATATTTTCTTAAAGTATATTAGTACGTTTTGTTCATGTTAAAGACATTCTTGGTAATGTGCATATGGAAGTTATTACAAGCTTCTAAGCTTTGTATCAATACTATACTTTAGTGAAGTTTTAATTTTTATTTTTGAATTTGCAAAGTTTTTAGTTATTTTTGGAAGTATTTCTAATTAGTCAATTTTTCTAGTTGAAGCTTAGAGTTAAAATGAGATTTTGATATCTGAAAGTAATTTAAAAAAACATCTGAGATTCAAACTTTTTGTTGGCTTCATTTTAATTTACAATCCTGCAATGATGGGAAATATAGTAAACAAAAACAGAAGTTTACAGAAGTTTGAGTTTACAGTGTTGTGTTAGCCAAACAAAGTTAGTTCATACTTGAGTATTGTTATTGTTGGTGATGGTTAGAAAATGGGTACCAGAAAATGAATATGATTTGCATCTTGTGATTTTACAATTGTTAATCAACTAACATGCTGCTGTAAAAAGTACTGGTATGGTACTTATAATTGAATATTGCTGTAGCAACACTTATGTAGCACTAAATACTGTAGTATGGAGGAATGAGCTACAATGCAGACCCACTTCAATCCAAACAACCTTACAAAAACTAGCTGAATCCGCCATATTTCACTCTTACCTCCGAATGCCGCATTTTCTTTGAGATGTGCTCTCTTGCATCAGCCATAAGCATAAATTATTTCTCATAGTAAATAAAAATACAAGACTGCTTAAAATGATAGCATTTCACAGAGAAATAAGCTCAGATATCCAAATGTTCACGATTTGTTTCATACCGGGTTCCCTGTGGCTAAAAATATAAACAACCAGGCATTCCCCTGCCGCCTGTACACAAGGTGAAAAAGAGAATGCTGGTATCATAGTCATTTCGTATATTTATTTATATATTCTTTTACATTCTCTTTTTCTTCTTCTACCATTTATTTCAACCAGGCAGTGGAATGCACAGTGGAATGCCTGGTTGTTTATATTTTTAGCCACAGGGAACCCGGTATGAAACAAATCGTGAACATTTGGATATCTGAGCTTATTTCTCTGTGAAATGCTATCATTTTAAGCAGTCTTGTATTTTTATTTACTATGAGAAATAATTTTGCTTATGGCAGATGAGAGAGAGCATGTCTCAGAAAATGTGGCATTCAGAGGTAAGAGTAAAATATGGTGGGTTCGGCTAGTTTTGTAAGGTTGTTTGGATTGAAGTGGGTCTGGATTTTAGTAATTACAACTCATAGTAGCTCATTGTAGCTCATTCCTCCTTTTAGTAACTACACACTAAATAAATGTAATGACAAACAAAGGATTTTGTACCATTTAGATAATTATTATTAATAGTAATTTTTCATTGGTTAAGTGTACTGATCATTCACTCTAATGAATTATCAATGTATGCAATAAAAATGTTTGTTGGTTGTATGTGTGCCACCACTCTTTTTATGGGTCAACTACATTCAAGGTACCTGGACCTCCCAAACATTCACTGTAAATTTTGCAGCTGAACAAGCTAATAGAAAGCTTAAGATTCACATAAATGGGAAACAAATTTTAAACATGCAACACACTTTGGTCATGCCTGGCTTTGTGTTTTTGGCACTATTATACTAAAGTTTTTAGATTTTACTAAGAGTGATTACTCCTTCTCATGTTTTAAGTTGGTACCTTGACATTTTGATTGCAAATTAAGCAAATAGTCACACTGTGTCCTCCTATACTGTTATAACTTAGGAAGATACCTTATTAACTGTGAATGCTATAGTTTCCATATAAATATCAATACCATAACAATCACTCTGTGCTAAGGGGTCAATAGCATGAACAAGTTCTTGATACTGCTCTTGATTCAATGGACAAATTGTTTCTGGAACTTCTACCATGTCTTCACAATCAGCTTCTTCTGGAAGAGGCCCATCCCAATCAATCCCATATTCTTGATAGTCATTCGGGTCCTAAAACAGGAAAAAAGATTATTTGCTACTGATTAATACCAAGTACTAAAATGTAAAATGATATTGACAATGATATTGATATTGATAATCCACAAAGGTTATGCCATCACAACAGGACATACATTGAGTGGTTTTCCTTAACTGGTGAAACAAAATGTATCAGTTACAGTGGGGTAATAGTCAAATAATAACAAAAGAACACTGTGGAATTAGGGTGTATTAGTGAGTGATGCACTAAAGTGTGTTTCACGGGCTTATGAAAACCACTATATAGCATTTGCTCTAATATACTCACTGAAGTGGCT
Source organism: Telmatactis stephensoni (assembly GCA_029948255.1). Lineage (NCBI taxonomy): Eukaryota > Metazoa > Cnidaria > Anthozoa > Actiniaria > Isophelliidae > Telmatactis > Telmatactis stephensoni. Next base: position 302,517 of record JALIZF010001682.1, on the reverse strand, counting down.
GAATAAACATCCTGGATAGCCAAATGTTGAGAGTTTCTCAAGTTAAGAAGGCCAAGGATGTACAGTTGCATAGGGCTTCTATTACCAGCTGTTCGGATCCTGTGATGTATAAAACCACTTTTCCATTTGTCTATGTGTCTATTTATTCTTGGGACATACACATAGTGCAAGCAAAATAGGTGCAGTTGGTTAGTTGGATCTAAAGAACCATTTTCCTCTAAGTGATAAAATAAATGGTAATAAATATAAGTTACTCCTTCAAAAAGGTCTCGCCATAACCTCTCAATCCTCTGATTATGTACACTTCTTCCTGTTATCATACTGCCCCTTCCTGGCCCCCTCATTGGGTGTTGTAGCATATAACGTGACACAGCAGTATTTTCAAGCCCTTTGTCTGAACGGACTCTTGAAGGTAGGCCGTACTCTGCAGTTGCTTCTAAGAAGGCATTCAGTACAGTATCAGCTCTATTATTGGTGCTGCATCTAAGGAATACTGGAATCCTGGTAAAGCCATCAATACCGCCATGTATGACTAGTCTCCATCTGGAACATCAAAGAAAAATATAACTAAATGTGGTTTGATATAGTTTTTATTGACCATGCCTCTGTTTTTCATCCCATGAATTAACTACTTTTGACCAACCAAAATGGTTTTTACACTAGCATTTGGACTTAAATAAAAGTTTAAATTTTTGTCTATTTAACTTGAATTTGTGTTGCCATAGCGACAGTAAACAAAGATGGCTGAAATCAAATTTTCTAAAATATCTTTCGAACTCTAGACAAGGGACTATATGGGCAATAAACTACATACTGAAACAAAGAAATAAATGCTAAATAAAAAAAAAAGAAAAATACCAATGCTAATTTGCTAATAATTATTACCAGTCCTTTATTCCAAATCACTTCAATCAAAGAGTTTTAATTCTATTTTCTCTCCTTTGCCTTGGTATGTACATTGTTACATAGTATTTGGGTGCCTGGAATTCTTTGAAATCAAGACATATTTCAGAAAAACTGATTTCAGGTTTATTTTTATATTGTTGCCATGGTAACACCAATTTCACTGAAACTAACAATAAAACAAAACCTTGACCTAAGTTCATCTACTGACAGGAAAATCATTGTGATTTAACTAGGGTAAGCTTATCACTTAATGGTCTAATCAATTTCATTTTTTGAATTGTTTGTAATTTATTAAAAAATGACTTGGTAAAAATTTTTGAATTGTGCCTTAATTTCCTTGCCTTGGTGTGTAGTTTATTGCCCACTTAGTCTCTTGTCTAGAGCTGCTCCAGTTCAAGAGATATTTAAGAAAAGTTGTTTCAGCAATCTTTGTTTACTATCACTAAGGCATCACAAACAGAAGTGAAACAGACAAAAATCTAAACTTTGATTCAAGTCCAATAACTGGTGGGAAAACCATTTTGGTTGGCCAAGAGTAAGTTGCTTAATTCGTGAAGTGAAAGACGGATATCCAGCCACCTTAAAATGAATTAAAATAAATTATGCAACAATTACGATGCTTAGTCATGATACAGGTTTACATTACACCCAGATGACTGTATTACTATATTCACCTTGAGTCTTAGAAAAGACCAATATTTGTAAATATATACAACTTATTATCTAGAAGTACCATCTGTATTACCTGATTAGCTTATGATTCCCATCTATATGCCACAATGCAAGAGGGCCCGATACATTATACTTTCTTCTTGGTGTTAAGCAAAGCCATCTCATAGCTACACCTTGAGGATCAATCCTTTGTAATGATTGCCGAACGCGGGTTTGTGCCACTCTTACTCCAGAAGCAATCAGCTGTGAAATAACGCGTCTATATCCAGCACCTGGAAACTCTTGCATTACTTCTCTAATCTTGTCATCAAGCTCATCATCTGTTAGTATAGAGAAGGATTGCTGTACTGATATATTGTATTGTGCCATACGTCTGAAAATTGTTCTTTCAGATACACCAAGAGCTTGAGCAATGTCAGGTACTGAAAACCCATAATTTAACAGGTAATTAAGTTGGCTGTAGGTTATGTCATAGCTTGGGCGGCCTCGTCCACCACTTTGCACAGCTCCAACTTCAAATGGCGCATCATCATGAATATATTCTACTTGGCGTAACTTAAAAATAGTGTCACTAATCAAATTATGCAAGGTGTCATCTACAAGGTCAACATCACACAGTCTTAAGATATGAGAAGAAAGTTGTTCTAGTCTGAAGATAATCGAGTCAAGTCCTTCAGAGTCCATATTTTGCAGTCTCCCCAAGATGTCTAATAAAGTATTTCTCATTCCTCTCAGGATATGCATATGTTATTGATGGTCCATTATCTAATATATAAAACAAAGAATTTTAGTGATGACTATAAGCAGTCTTAAGCTTTAGCTGCAAAATTATAAGTATTTTTAAAGACGTAAAAATGTTCAAAGCTTGTTTTTGAAGTAAGCTTAAACATTGATTGCTATTTAATCTGAAAAGAAACCTGTAAAATTTTAGGCTTGTGTCTATCCCAACCGCCGATATTAAAGTCCCGATTCTTTGGTTTATGTTCTGTATTGAACGTATTTGAAAATGTACAATTCTCCCCACCCTAAAACGGAAAAAACCTTGCAAAAATGCAAGAAATAGAGCAAAAAAGTACTATAAAATATTGCTTCGCACTCACCTTCGAAGAAGAGTTGTCCCTGTTCCACGTGCAAAGGGAGAGTGTGAGCCCGCAGGCACAAATGGCAGCGGAAGTAGGCCGGGATAGCAATGCATGATGGGTAGCAAAGCATTCTTCTGCTCGATTTGTCAGACATCCGCTCGAATAAGGGTCACTATCAAAGTGGAGATAAGAGGCAACTTCTCTGTCGCTCGATTTGGACAAGCGATGCTTGTTTTGTAACTGACCAGCAGCTCGATTAAGTTGATCAGACGGTCGAATAGACAAACGTATGCTCGATTTATGAACATGAATTTTGTCAGGGAAAACGCGCCATAAAAAGACATTGATTAACTGAATCACGTGACAGATTAATTACGTGACAGATTAACAGAGAGTGAGTGTGAAACGAGAGACTTCTGCTTTTTGTAACGACTGCAATCAGTGTATGACATTAAAGTATAGGAATTGACAAGAAACTAACCTAGATTTAGCCTCATTATATCTCACATGGTCCTTCGAGCCGGATCGAATACTTGAAGACATGCCTCCAAAAGACAGACAAAGACGATTAAGGGCGCTGGAAAGGAGTGGAATCCTTACAAGCTCAGAAATGGCCACAAGGCCTCCGCCTCTAAGCTAATGCAAGAAGCGAGCTGGTATTTTAGTCAAGATGGCCAAGACCTCAGGGACAAGTTGAAAATCTTGAAAATAAGCCTTAAAGAAATTCTGGAAAAAGGTCTTCATCCTCCATGAAGAAATCTTAGATGAATTGGAGTCTGATGAAGAAATTGCCTTGGAAATCGAAGGAGCGGGGAAGTTTAGAGCTGGATTACATGACATTATAGTGAAGATCGGTGATCATTTGTCTGGAAATCTAATAGTGCCTCTATGACCTCTAGGAGGAAAACTAATCATGTAAAGGTCGTAAGTACAAAATTGCGTAAGTTATGACTTAAGAAGTTTAAGGGAGATCCCAAAAAATGGATAACCTTTTGCAAAAGGTTCCGCAGTGCCATCCATGACAACAGAGGGTTGTCCAATATCGCGTCTAGATTCTAATGGAGTTTCATTGGAAAATATAATTTTCTAGTCGTTCTAATCGGGGAAATCAACGATTTGGGATTCCTGTGGAACTAAGTAATTACTTGCCATCTGTTTGAAGACCCTGCTAAATGATATAAGACTGTTTGAAGACCATGTAAAATGATGAAAAATTTTTTGGGGAGTTGGTCAGTGATGATTGGAACCATTCGATCCATTCGATCCATTGGAGTGTCCAAAATTGGATCGATTGGATTGAATGGAAAAAGTGATATTCCATTGGAAAATACATTTTTCTAGTCGTTCTAATCGGGGATAACAACGATTGGGATTCCTGTGGAATATGTATAAGTAATTACTTGCCGACTGGTTGATGACCCTGCCAAATAAACACTCCATTCGATCAATTGGATCGAATGGAAAAAGTGATATTCCATTGGAAAATACATTTTTCTAGTCGTTCTAATTGGGGATAACAACGATTGGGATTCATGTGGAATATGTATAAGTAATTACTTGACGACTGGTTGATGACCCTGCCAAATAAACACTACATTCAATCGATTGGATCGAATGGAAAAAGTGATATTCCATTGGAAAATACATTTTTCTAGTCGTTCTAATCGTGGATATGAAGTAATTGGGATTCCTGTGGCATTTACCTTCCACTGGTCCCATTACCTGGAGGCTCGTAATTATTAGCCATGCTTGACCATGTCGAATGGATCGAATGGAACCATTCGATCCAATGGAAAGGACTGTTTTCTATTCGTTCTAGTCACGACTATATTAAAAGAAATGTCATTTTATCGAATACTACTACTACCGTTTAAGATTTCATTGGTTTGTTGAAGGTAAGTTTCTATATTGAGTTTATTATAAGCTTTTACCTTTACGAAATACCAAGTAACAGAATCGAAAATTGATTTAAATGAGCTTAAGCTTTCTGATATGTTTTTCAATATTATTAAGCTTAGTTATTTGGTACTTTAAATTGATTGTCTGATAGTTCATACTGTTTATTAAAGATGTTGTTCTAGAAGCCCATCTGATGTTAATTCTGTAGGTGATATTAAATTGTACGTTTCAAACAACAATGCACTAGTCAATGTCAAGCCCCAGGGGGGGGGGGACCACAGGCATGCCCAGGGGATTTGACATTTTTTTATTTCCCTGGATGGGGAATTTGACATCAGCTGACTGCCCGAGACAGGGGACTGTTGGCAAAGTTTCTATTCCAATCATCATATTACGATCCCTTAGGAGGGGATATTTGAAGTTCTAAACGTTCCCCAGGGTGGGGAATTTGACCAAAAAAATATAAAAATGTCAAATCCCCCTGGGATGTGCCCGTGGTCCCCCCCCCCCGGAGCTTGACATTGACTGTTGCACAATGTCTAATAAGGTTGTATCTGAATTGGAGTTAATTGGTATATTGCACTTAATATGCATCAGAAAAATACTTCATAAGGCAAGTGTTTGAGGGTAGACCTATAGTCAGGCAAAGGTTTAAGGAAATCTTTGAGAGCATGTTTGATGATATTTTCCATTATTTCTTGCCCAAAAACTTGCCAGGTTGGAGCTTTAGGCTGTATGCATGAGAAAGCACAATGGCAGATTTTACATAATCTTTTTTTGTTGTCACATATATAATTGTATGAGCTCTTTGCTGGAAATTTGTATCCCTAGAACACATATTGTGGGCCTTGGTTAATCACATTGACATACCCAGTAACAACTAAACTATCTTGAGTGAGTGACACAGTAGGTTACTGTATACTTAATGTGTGGCACCATTCTAGTTAGATAATAGATAGATTGAATGTGTAGTTCCAGAAAATATCCATACTCCTTTTATGGAGGGTTTTTTCTTTTGAGATCCCTATACCTCACAGAATTTCCGTTCTAAGGGTTGTTTATAAGACCTTCCTCCCCCTAGAATTTCCATGATTTTTTCCACTTGGTTTTTGCTACCCTCTGGAAAATCCAATTGCCCAGAAATGTGCTTAACTTACTGAAGCATTTAACTGTAGCAGTTTAGATGTCTGTAATTCATGGATAAAGATGTAAATTGCAAAATTTTCATTGTATAAATATTCATATTTGGAAGTATCGTGCTGAACATTTTTTATCATACTTAATGATGTCCAATTCACCTGATTCTTGTCCAAAAAAATGAAAAGACAATTAATTACCTTATCTATTAAATAAATTAATTAATTTTACTAAAAAACAACAACATAACAAAGTGTGATGATTTTTGTTTTAACTAGATTTATTCAAATTGATGTTTTGTTTGAAACTGCAGTTATTGATAACATGTAATGCAAACAATTGGTAGATGAGTTGTAAAAGTGTAGATCAAGTGGTTTCTGTATGAGTGGGAAATTATCTGTACCAGTTACGGTCAATGCACGGTACGGTTATGGCATGAATTTTGAATATTTTTATTGACATTGTGGTACTGACACAGTCATGGTACGGTTCAGTCAGTTTCCAACTCAAACGAAATCTGCTCTAGAATGAAATTGACCTACATGAATGTTAATACTTGACATGATTAAAAATGGTTTTCTATGATATATGACAGAAATGATTTTAAAATTTATTATGGACTGTCTCATAACATGCCTTAATGTATCCTGTAACTAATATTTAAATAATTGAGTGAAAATGGTAATTAAAATAAGAAATACTTTGAATATTTATAAAGTTATTGTTTGGACACAATCACTTAAATTCAAGTTCAAATACAACATTTTTATTAGTACTTTTAATGTTAACACTCTAAAATGCATTAAAAGGAGTATATTTAAATCATTTTTTCATTAAACAGTTTCAGTGTAAAGTGTATTTGACAATTAATTGTCTTTGAGATACTATGACCAATTTAATAAACAAGAACAAAACTATTTTTCTATTGTGTTAGACTTATAGTGCCATAAGTATAATAATATGAACAAAGTAATTATTCTAAAGACATATCTAGATATATTATCATACACATATTGGATTCCATGTTGTTGGCCAATATAGTGAAGTCTAATATTGCAATTAACCCAAAATACAGTGCAGTCATGGATTACGAAAAGCTATGAAATTTCATGTAGACTAATAGGCAGGATAAATCTCAACCAGCTTGTGTTGTGCTTATAAATAGAATTCTTTACTCATTGATTCTTTGAATAAAAATGAAAGCTAAGAGAGCAAATATTTGCAAACAGCAATACTCCTTTGTGGTGTAGTTGAGTATGTTTGAACCTATTTATCAGACAACACATTTTTAGGGTGAAGTAATTTAATGTTTTGAATTGTAAAAATGGTTCTAATCAAATATTGTTCATTTATGATCGCATTCAACTTGCAAATGATAAAAGGTGAGAGGGCATAATTTTCCATATAATGAATAATCATAAATTCAGTAAATGTATAATGCTTCTTCTTATCTTTCATGTTGGGTGTTTTGTTATAAAGCAATAAGTATTATGTTACTTTGTGCAACTATTTTGCTAAATATATGTAAAACATTGAAGAACTGTAAATGAATCTGTTGATTACTCGTGTCTAGCCTTTTTGTTTGGCAATGACGTTGGTTCTGGATCACTTTTCTTTACATAATCAAAATGGTGTCGTTTACTGGAAAGTAGAATGAGTAATTATAATTAATATAATACATCTTTGCAGATCAAAACTAACAGGAGAGGAAGGGAGGGGGGTGGGGTTATATGGCTTGATGATAGTGATAATTTATGTGTTATTTTTTGGTTTTGTTAAACAGTGTAATAAATCAGGGGTGTTCCTAAAATGCGAAATGGCGAAATAGCGAAATAACGAAACAGAAATACTCAAAAAATATCTAGTTTGATAGAGAAAATATTTCTTAATAGTTGTAACTATAAAACCTAGTTCAATCAGCTTTTTTTGCTTCATTCAAAGTTGTTTAGTCTTCTGAATGTACATCATCAACTTCAAATCAATGCTAAAACAATATTTCCAGTTATGAGTTGATATTTTTGAATTTGTTACTTTTCGATGGTTATTGCTGGTTATTGCCCTGAAGATATGTTTAAAATTCTAAAAGGCGTATTTTATTTGATTCCACGTTACAGCCGCGTTTCAGATTACACGTACTTAATTGATAACGCTGGTTATCTGGTTATGTAGGAGATATTTGCTTATGTTTGACTGAACAAGCAGGTCACGTGACCTATTTTGTGTAATATCTCCTAAATGAGCAAATAGTTCAATTGTCTAGACACAGTCATATAGGTCTTACTTGAAGAAGTGATAATATACCATAATATATAATTTAAGCACAGATGTTATTCATCTCCCCATTTTAATCCAAAATTTAGGCCTTCATAGAAGGGACATTCACAGTCACATTACCACCAAATCCTCAAACTTTTCATCCCAAAAAATTAGCTAGGTCATGAAGCTATGTACCTTAGTAGCTAATTTTGATAAGAAATGAGTAGATAACAAGAAAGAAGAAAAATAAATTGATATTAGTTGTAATTGTATCAATGCAGGCTTTAATATACTTGAGAAAACCAACAACATTTGAAGTTAACTTAAATGGAGCAATTTTCATTCATCTTGATGGTATAATGTTGCTAAGTGATTAGCATCCAACAGATGTGCCAAAAATACAGCCTTGAATTAACGAAAAAAGCCCTCTTGACCAACTCATCATGATTGTGTAATTTTGCTTTCTATGTTATAAGTTAGGAAAACTGACTTCAAGAAGGTTACCTGTCATGTGTTCTCGAGTTGTGTTTTTTAATGAAATATTAAGAAAAAACTTCGGCTTGAAGCAGCTTTTATTATTGTGACCAGAAAAAAACTTTGAATTAAGGAAAAAAAGCCCTTATTGTCTTAGAAGAATTAAATAATCAGAATTCAGTAATATTTCCCTCTAATTATAAGTATCAAAAATCGCACTGCATGGAAAACAACCTGCTATGTGCTTTCAGTGCTCTTTTTAAAATGCATCTTTAAAAAAAAACTTGAAACAGGTTTTATAATACTTGAATGTATGACATATCTTGACTTTAAAAATTCTACCAGTTGGTCCTCCTTTTTCTCATTTTTCAGATTCTCTTTCTATTTTCCTTTCTTTCTTTCTTTCTTTCTTTCTTTCTTTCTTTCTTTCTTTCTTTCTTTCTTTCTTTCTTTCTTTCTTTCTTTCTTTCTTTCTTTCTTTCTTTCTTTCTTTCTTTCTTTCTTTCTTTCTTTCTTTCTTTCTTTCTTTCTTTCTTTCTTTCTTTCTTTCTTTCTTTCTTTCTTTCTTTCTTTCTTTCTTTCTTTCTTTCTTTCTTTCTTTCTTTCTGTTAATGATGTTTTTTGATTTAGGGTAGATGAGGTCACATGATTTCTGTACATGTAACTGCAATTACCTGTAGGTCCTATTCTTAAAAGTTAGATCTAATTGGAGGACTTTAATTCATATATAAGGTTAACATACCATTGACAAGGTGGTCATATGGGAATTTTTGGCATATGTTTAGTTCCCAATCATCGTTGATATCATCAAATATGTGACTTTGTTCCATTTGATAGGTTCTTCTTTTGACTTTGACAAATTTGATTTTGTTTCTCTCTTCATAAGTGTAAGTACTTTATCCACATTCATACAGGTCAGACAAAAATTCCACTAAAAACAAATAATATCAAATAGTTGTTAATGTATTGTTAACAGATAGATTCCATTTTGTGTTTGAGTGTACTGTAATAGATGCACAGATGATGTCACATAGTGGAGAAAACAAATTGTACACCAGGAAACAAAAGTCAAGCAGTATGTCTGTTTTTCTCATCACATTTTGACGTTTTTTTTTAAACCTAAATTGAGTACACACACATGGAAAAATGGGATCTCTGTTTATATCATATTTCTTGTAACATTCAAACCAATCGAAGTGTGTGAAGATATGATGAGATGCTTTAATGTATGTATGTGTACTGTAATAAAAGATGGTTGTGTGACCAATCAGAGCACACATAATATACCAAATATTTTTTAATTAATATTCATAGAAGTTTATGTAAAGTTTTTTGTATCTTAGAGTTCCTGTAAATAAGGAGCTGAGGTATGTTTGTATTTGTTAAATTGGCTTTAGTTGTATAAGATATGTATAAAAGTGAAAATTTTACCAGTGTTTGTGCAAAGGTGAACATACAGCCTTTTTTGAGGTATCCCCTTTTTAGAATGTTTTAAATTAAAAGTATTGTTTTTAGTGAACTTTTTTTGTGTTTTGATGGAAGGCCTAAAAGCATTATAAAAGAGAAAAATTATTGTTTTAAAAGAAAATGTGCATTGTAGACAGGCCTATAGATCGTGATTCCTCTTAGATGATTATCCGATATATGGTTATTGACCTTTAAGTATTTAAAAAGTTGTATTAGTCATCATCTTTCTCTAAATAACAAATGCAAATAAGACCTTAAATTTAATATATTTATATAAATGAAATATATTACCGAAAAGTTTTCTGAATTTATCAGCCACTTCTTGTTCTTTCTTGTCAAGCCTCCTTTCCTCCATTTTACAAAAGATGGGTTTTGGAAAGTACCAAAGTATTCGTGACGTAAACCCTTTTGCGTTGTTATGTAAGTCCTTGATAATTGGAAGGGCTGCTATTGGTTGTGTGAAACCAAACATAGTGAAGGTCTGATTCATCATATTAAAATTAGCATTGCTAGTTACTGAGAGAAAAAATAAAAATGTGATGAGCAACTTTGAAATGACTTAATTTTTAATGAGTGGAAGTTTGTTTTGTAGTGATTGATAAAAATGCGATTTAATGAGGGACTTGTCAAAAATTGGACCCTGCTAATGTCTGCCCAGGCACTGTTGTATTGGATTTAAGGTGGATCACTGCTATGAATCTATAAAGTTTCATGATTGTTGATGTATTGCTTTACATCATATTAAAGTGATGTATTGCTCTAAATCATCTTAAAAAGTACATATAAAAACAAATTTTAAAAGAATGATTATTATAACGTTCTCATATTTGGTCTTTAAAGTTACAATAAATATCTGTCTCTTTGCTGGATTTGAGTTGATTGGAGATTTCTCAATGTTGTAATTACAAATTTTCTCTAGTTACAAGTAGTATTGAACTTTCCTGAAACTGGTAATATAATTAATTGTTGTGAGCATTTGGTTTAGAAGATGATGGAGTTTAAAATACAATTTATTTGAGCCCCAAATTTACCATACATTTATTGAGTAGCATGTTAGTATTAGATTGATATTAAAATTGACTAGAATTAATTGTTAGCACTTATTCTTGCTCAGGGTAATATGAGAAAAAAATCAACTTATAAATTTGAATAACAATTTTGTCTCAAGATTGCAATTTTCAAGATATGCAATATTTTCCTTAAAAACATTCATTCAATTAGTTCCATCAATTTGATTTCCCATAGTTGGTGATTGAAGAATCACTATTCAACAAACCTTCATTTGGCAAAGTTATAATGATGAAAGATGCTATTAAAAGTTAGATTTGTCAACTTTTCATACCAGGGAACCACCTTAAAGACTGAAATGTCTCTACTAATACACTAAATTACCAGTTTCTCTTGTTTTGGATTTGCCTGTATACATCTGCAGGAAATCAGCACCTTCCTTTGTTTCTGAAACCTGTTTTTTTTTGCGATGAATACATATTCATCATTGCAAAGAATGAGATGAGTTCATCAAACAGACCTAACTGCCGACCACCTGCACTTGCCAATCTGTCACCAAATTTTTCCCACGTACAGTTGGTCAGCAGCAGGTCTGTTCTTCTGAAGCGTTTTTCATGAAGTCGTTTTTCAATATATTCCACTATCTTTTCCAAGAAAAGATGGAAGGCACTTTTACATCTCCCTAAAATAGAATTAAAAAATGTTCATTTAGGTTATTAATTGTTGCTAATTCAAATATTGAATCTTATATTTACACAAATTGTAAATTAATATGAGGTGACAAATTTCGAAATTGGTGTTGTAATGGCTTTGTATTAAAAGTTGTGAAGTAAGATTATTGCCAAGTGGTCAGCTTTCCTTTCTAATTCTTTATATGTTCATGCAGGAGTTAATTGTTACCATGCCATTACATGCAAGCAATTAGAATCAGACCAACATGTAAATTTGAAAAAAAATATCCATAATATAGGTTTTCAAGTTGAAAGATTGTTCTCAAGAGACAACTGAATGATTAAAGTGCATATATAAACAAATGAGTTTTGCAATGAGAATCACTAAATTAATAACCCAATGGCTTGAGAAAATGGGAAGTATGTAGTTTAATTGAACCAAAAATAAGCCCTTTACAAAATGTAGTGCAAGAAATTTTCCTGTGGTAAGGAAGAAAATTTATCTGTTTGATAATTTTTCTAGCATGTGAGTTCTTTTCTCGTTAAGCTCAATTGTCCCTTTTGACAATATTATATTGTAATGCATGGGGTTAACATTAATTGGAAATTTAAATTGGACTTATAATAATTTTGGAAAATGAAATGAGTTGGAAAGTTTTTGAACTGATGAATTTGAACATTAAGTGAATCATTAGTCGTTGGTGCCGTTAAGTGACTGAGAGTAAATTATGGGACGTTTGATGTTGAACAAAAAAATTGTCCTTAACAAAATATTGTGCAAGAAGGCTTTCGGTTGCTATCAAAGGAAATTTATTTGCTTAACCGAATTTTTTTTGCATGGAGTGTCTTCCTTATTCACCTCCTGTGTCCCTTCCCAAAATTTTATTTCATAATGCATGGGCGTAAAATAATTGAAAAGTTTTAGTGTAATAACAAATCATCAGATATTACAATCAAACTGCAAGATTCTTGAACTGATGAATTGGAAAAATGAAATGAATCTGTGGTTGTCAGTGATTAAAATTGCAATGAACTTTCTTATATTAAAAATCTTTTAATTATTTACCTGTCTCAAGGGCAATTGCAATCCAAATTATGACTGGCTCTTGCCAAGTTGGGTGGACTTCAATTTCACAGTGTCCGGCACAAAAGGATACTAATGCCAGCAATCCTAGGAGAACTGTTGTTCTTGTTTGTTTGATGCCTTTAGCCAAGCACCCACACACCTAAAGTAAACAAAAATGCAAAAACAATATGTAACAAAGCAGTGGATAAGTGTTATTCAAGTTAGAATGAACTCAAAAAACCTGAGTGTTTTTAAAATATAAAGTTAGTGTGTAATATTTAATAGACCAACGGAAAACAATTAAAAAAGTCTGCTTGTGTTTATTAATTCTACTAGTAACTATTTCACGCGTTTTTGCACTTAGTCTAATTATTAGTATAAGAAGTGGTCACAAAAACAAACAAAGGTCAAAATCACTGATAATAATTGTTTATGAGAGAAAGATACGAGAAACACTATTATCCACTTCAGCAATTAGAACGGTAACAATAGAGAACTATTTCTCTGATAGCAAGGAAAACTAGAATTTAGCCTTTTTACAAAAAGTCTAAAAACAAAACTGTTTTTAATAGAACACTTTTAGAAAACGTTTTTCCAGTACAGAGATTGAGAGCTTTTTTGCAAGAAATGATCAATGCTATAAGAGAAGTACTTCATGATAAATATATTAGAGAGATTCATCACTTTTTGTTTACTATAAAAGCCTTGCCAGGTAGCTTTTTGTGGTGCATTTTCAAAATTTAAATCGTTAAAAGTCATGTCAACGATTTAACTTGCATATATAAGTTTATAATCTAAATCAACAACTTTCATGATTTAAAATTTTGTATTCCAAAATTAGCCATTCTTCACAATTTACCGTATCTTTTGGTAGCAATTTTGTGATACAGAATGTAACTTGTAACTTGAGAATGTAAGGTAACTTTGGTTTGCTGACTGTCAAACTTTGTAAAGGAAGTTATGGATATTTGAGTTTATTTGAGTGTTTTTTGGTGATACAACACGTTAAAACCAAAACAATTCATCAAACATTAAGCTTATTTTAAAAACTAGCACATTGGAGATATAAAATCATTTAACTAGATATCTTAGATATAATCAATGAAAGTACCTTGAATGGATTTTTTTCAATGGAAAAGATCTAACTTTCTTTGAAATCTACAAGTCTAGGTGTTTTGACCTCTTTTAGCAGCGTTTTGATGGCAGTCTTTCGCAAAACTTCATGGGCGTTAAAGATGCACAAATGTTTTTGTCAACTCTCAGGTAGTCCTGACTTCTTTGGTTTTGTTTCGCTTCTCAAGAAGCATACAGAACTGTCCGAACCAACCGACCAATAGGCGATTTTGTGGTTTATATTTTTGAAAGAAAAGTCCTAACTTTACAAATACAAATCAATGTATTTTGCAACCAAATCTAGGCCAACTTTGTCGGCCAGCTTATTTTTCGGTTGCTCGCGCCAACAGAATTACAAACCCACAATATAATCTCCCATATTAACAAATGGCGGCAAAACATCGAGCGTCAAAATGACACGAAAACAACAGCTAATTTGCCGACTTAAGGCTGGATCTTTTTTAAATCGAAGAACATACTCACTAATTAACACAAAATGTGAATTTTGTGGTGGAATGGTAGAATGATTAGTTCTTGGCTTCATAAAGTATCCGGTGACGGTATTACGTGATCGCCGATAAAAAGATGTCGAAGCGACTGGAACAGTCAAAAAATTCAAGGGATACTTCTTTCAAACTCTTTTGCTAAATTATTTTATTAAAAGCATTCAAAAAAATTTTTCCGAAATTTTCCTTATTGATGTTGCACATGCAATCTAAGAACACTTTCTTCGAGGTCCATCAATCTTATCTTTAAATAAGTCACAGCGAATTACAAGTGAACGGACTCAAAGTATAGGATCTTGATATGCAGTCCTCTATGAGCACTTTATATAAACATACTCAGATGTATTCTTCGATTACTAGTGATAAGTCGAAACTGAGGCTCATAAGGGAACTTGAAGTCACATGTTGATAAGAAAGTTATCATTGAGCATAAAATATTTGTCAGAGATGTTTGATGCGTCCATGTTTGGATGTAGTAACAGTTCTTATAACTTTTTTTGAACATTATTTATGACAATTTTTTTAGCGCAGAACCGCATTTTTTGTTATAATAATCTTTGGTCCGTTTGTCACACGAAACAACTTTTTAATAACAAGTGTTTTTTTACAAGGAAAACTTGCGTGACAGCTTTAAATAAGAAAACAACATTTAGTTGAAGTAATACAATGTAGTCAATATTATCATAAAAGTGTAGTTGCGACTTAAGGAGAAATGGTTTCACCATAGTTGCGAAGTTTTTAAAAACATGTGATAAAAATTAAAACTAAGATGAAGAATTAACTATCCTGAACTATTATAAAGAGGTAAGAAATTCTATTTACTTACTTCGTAAAGACTTGGTGGAAGAAGACTCCAATCTACATCAATTGTTTCGCATTCTTGAAGTTTTTGATTGTTATGGTTTTCAGCCATCTTCAATGTTGGAGCAAGTCCGGCGAAGTGATTTTGTCAGTTGACACAAAACCTTCATATGATGCCTCACTTGTTTTAAAATAGACCAATAGAAATGCAGGTATTGACTTGATTGACAATTCACTTATGTCGGGAGACTTTGCAATTAGTCAATATGGCATCACAGGATATGACACATGCGCAGTAGCCATAGTGAACACATTTGCGAGTGAGTGACACATTTGCATATTTCGACCCCTCATACCTTCATATTTGTCTGCAATTACATTTTTATAGCTGCGAATTGATACATGTTTCTTCTTGGTGCAATGTACTATGCGTCTGATGGGCCCTTATGTACCACAGTCAACTCCTTTGGGTCCAAAAAGGCTGCTTCTTCTTAATTGTCGATAATCCTTTAGGGCTTCGATTTGCCGGTCAACACTACGGGTTACACAAAGGATATCTCGTGGATAGAAAAAATCTGTGAAATCGCATTTCACAAAGAATTGTTTCTTTTCGTCGACGCTGCAAAGAGCTGCTTTTCTTGTTTTCAAATTTTCCTCTTCATCTTATCCTTCAACATTCAAATCCATAGCAACTATTTGAATGTCCTGACCAGACGCCGCCAAAAGATAGCGGTCAGATCTTCTGGCTAGGCTGCCTCCTAACTCCTAACCAAACTTTTTGATAGCAAGGTGGGTTCATATTTCTCGTCTGTGCTAGTACCACATTCTATTTCAATGTTTTGTTCTCTCAATTTTATGAAGTAATTTTCAATAGATTTATTTTTAGACATCTACATCTATCACTTTCAGTAAATACAGTGTACTTGTGATCGAATGACAATTTTTAGAACAGTAAATGTCTATAATCCTCTATATCAATGATCCTCGCTAAAGCATGACTGTCAGCACTTTCAATGGTGTCAGAGTCTTCGTCTGTCAAGCGTTGACCTCTGATGTCAAGTTTCACTTTGATATTGTATTGTAAAATGCTTCTAATGGTCAAAAGATCAAGAGCTTCTGTCACATAAGCAACAGTAATCAACTCAAGATTACAGTGATCTTTGAAACTAGATGAAATATACGCTTCCCTAGAAATCCCAGAACTGTTCTGAAGGATAAGAACAGTTAAATGCGTACAGCGTAATGCAATATCTTCCAACTGTTTGTCGCCATCGCCTAGAAAACAGTTACTTAAATTAATATATTGTACATTACTTATGCTTAATTCACTCAAGTCCAAATGGATTCAATTTGAATATCCAATCCAAGTTAAAGACAACACTTCTAACCTTTGACTCTTCTTTAGAATAGAGTGAAGTTCTTTCCAAATCAGGTTAACACATTCATCGACTACTACTCTCGTAGATCCAGGGTAAACGTAGCTGTTCAGAACTTCAGAGGTGATGTTTCGTTGATAACCACATTTCCAAACCAGCGAAGTTTTCGATAAGCTATTCCATCTCTTACATACAAGACTTATTTTAGTTACTCGCTCAAATACAAATGTTTAAATATTTGACAAAGAATGAGATCCGGGAGGCTGTTCATCAATCACTAGATGTATTAGGACGATCAATAAAGTAGTTTTAAACTGACCAGAAGCCAACAACACTGAAACAACACCACGAGATTGATAACTAGTGCCAGTCCCTGTAGTTAGCACCACAGGAATCTCAAGTTCTCTTTGCACTGACCAATAATATGTGCTTGCAGTTCGGCTGTGCTCGTGATATTTGTCTTTTTAGAAAAAAAACTCAAAACTGAATCAGAAATTATTGGGGGGGCTAAAGCCCCCCCAGCCCCCCCAGCTCTGCCGTCCCTGATGAATCTGCATTTAATCAAGTAGGAAAGCTTGATCTCAGGTAAAGTACTCCAGTATTATGATGTGACTAAACTGGTCACCATTTCGGTCAATTCATCGTCTTATGGGCTTGGTGCATGTCTCTTGCATGAGGGACAGCCCATATCATATGCCTCAAGATCCCTCAGTACATCAGAAAAGAACTATGCACTGATTGAAAAGGAACTTTTGGCAATCCATTTTGGATGCAAAAAATATCACCAATTTATCTATGGGAAGCCTGTGACAGTTACAACTGACCACAAGCCGCTTGAATATTTCTTCAATAAACCACTTACCACAGCACCACGATGTTTACAACGAATGATGTTGAGTCTTTAGAAATACGAATTGTATGTTAATTACAAACCAGGAAATACACTGTTTATTGCATATACATTAAGCAGAGCACCAGGAGTGCAAACTAAAAGTCCTGAGCAGGATTAAAGATTTTATGTTCACACGGTACAGAACTTGCCGATAACAAATGTCACATGTCAGGGACTTTGGACATATTGTTAATTCTGGCATGGCCTCCAAATGAGCCATGACGCACCTGTTTACTATGTTGCTCCTGGTACAAAAGCGAATGGACTTTGACAGGTTTTTTTTCTAGATTTTGAATAAAACAAACCAGCCATCGGAATACTTTCTCTGATTCTCTGTTGTTTGGTGTTTCTAAATAGAAACAATCGATCACGTTGGTCGTGGTCGGTATGCAGCTTTTGTACAATGCGTGAATCTCATCAGCACTTATGTCTTTCTAGAAGTCTCCCATGCCCTCCTCAAATTTTAAAGTTCATGTGTAAGGCTTTGCAATCAATTCTGGACACTCTGAACTGTATGTGGTCAAATATTGGAAGCTTTCAGGGTAGTTGCAGCACCATAATATGATAGTAGATCAATCAGTTCATATGTTTGAAATGCGCTTAGTCTATGATCTCTATTTCCTTCTCATTGAGTGCCTCTAGTAGGCACTGCTGTGAAACTTTTCCAGTAACAGTCTGCTGGATTGTAGCTTCAGAAATCTGTAAAGGAATAGTACCAGTCTGTAAGAACTGATAAGTATAGAGTCCTCCAAGGCAAGCAAAGTCATCAACGGCAATGCTTGGTGAGACACTAAAGGAAAATTGGGATACTCCCTCATAGAAGGTTTTCATGAAATTATCCCAAAATACTGAATAAACCTCTCTACATACTCCATCCCCTACTGCATTCTCCCCATTGAAGGCAAAAGGTTGCTTTATGTTAGCCATATCTTTGCATTTATACGCACTCAACAACTCTTTCACAATAATATGATAGTTCACTCTTTAGTCACCAAATCCGGCATTTCTTCAAGCTGATCTTTGCTACTTGCATTTTTTGGACACTTTCCAAAAGATCACGAGTATGTTGAACATTTTTACGAGGTTTTCAGAATATTTTAAGGATTTCTTACGAAATGTATTGAAAATGCTTATGAATCTGTCCCAGGAGCTTTTGTCTTTAAAATCAATCACCTCTTTATTCAAAGCGATAAAACTTGTATTATTGATCTTGCAAAAGGGATAATATATTATAACAAGAATAAAAATATTGTTTTCACACTATGAATTTTTAGATTTGACCCACTTTTTTGCCACTACTTAATAAATGGATTCCAGTTGACCGTGCATCTGTACAGATGAGGTCAGAGTGTGGTGAGAACAAAAACGTATGCCACGAAACGAAGTACATCTGAACTTGCATCAATTAGAGTACAGACCCACGGAAAAATGGAATCTATTCGTTTTTTATATAACATTAATAAAAGTATTTCAACAAATCAGAGCACATGTAAGATCCTATGACGTCTTCTATGCGTGTGCACTTTAATCACACACGGTTCTCAATCAGAGCCTGCATAATGAGAGGTTATTCTACTGTCAGCCATCACGTAGAAATCCTACAGTTAGCCAATAAGAGCAAGCCTTGGAATGACGTCTTTTTTTCTATGCACTGCATGTAGCAAAAGAAAATGGCGTCTTGTTCAAAAAACAATTTCAGGGGCAACAGTCCCAATGTTCTTCGTTTTATTGATAGTGGGGGAGTGATTTTGTGTAGGGGAGTGATTTTGTTTAGGCTAGTGGGTGTGGTTTGCCGCTGGCGTCAAACACCATTCTGACTTTCATGGTGGCAGCATTTTCTCTGAGGACTGGTTTGTGAGGCATATAGAATATGTGATCTCCTGAAGCCTTGCTTGGTACTTCCTTCATGATCCCATGGTCTAGCTGCTCGTTCACGATCTTCTGGTACTCCTTCCTCAGATTCTCATTTTCTCGTCAACTTTCTCTTTAAGTAGTCTTTTTGTACTTGGTTCTTCGTTGGTATTGGTCATTCCTGTGCTGCACCAGGAATCCATGGGACACTCACTTCATATTCTGTGTAGTAGAACATTTTCCCACACATGTGGATACTTCTCTTTTAGCTCCTTCACAGTCGGTCGGTTAATTTTCATGAGATCAGGCATTCTACTTCCAGTTTACTCAATTCTCTCACTTTGGTGATTATCTAACAACTTGATTTCAACTTCGAATATAGGCATGGATTGTTTTTTCATAGTTACAATGTTTCGTGTTTCATTGGGGTTAATTTGAGCTTTTTACTGCCTCTCTGGATACAAAGTTCCTCCCTGAGCCAGATTTTTTTTTCAATGTGCATGGGAATTATCACTGGTAAACTTTTCTCAGTTGAAGGGGTATATCCATTAAGAACGCCGTTTGATCGTAGTCTGTCATTTGAACTACTGTCATGCATGCACAGACTCGTATGATGCTTTCCTTTGCATTTGAAACAACCCCTGCTGCAACACTGGTTAGCCTGGTGCCCCACAGGCTGGATTCCGGATTCTAAATCCACTTCCTGGAGGATTCAGGATCAAGTGGAGTTATTGACATGGCACCTAATCCTTGATGCTGTAATTTCAACTAGCATTCTACATGACGTGAATATAATTGTTGCATGGTGAAATAGTTCTTTTGGTTGTCAATTTGTTTCAGCTTCAAATAATTTTACGATTTCACTATTCACTTCAATATAGAAGTGATTCTGAAAGTATTGTCTCAGAGGTTATGTGCACATTGAGAGTGAATTAAGACTAACAGAGTATACGTGTTAGCTATATTAACTTATGGGCTGGTTTACCAAAGACATTCAGTATTTCTAAGTTCATTTAATGTAAGTAGATGCAATGCGAACCTAATGCAAAGCTTGTATTAGCCATGACTGAAGAACTATTTATATCAACTAAAAATCAGAAACGTTTTTTAAGGTATCAGGGTACCCCTAGCGACCGGTGTGTGTTCAACTCTATATTGCGCCAAAACTTTTAGTCTAAACCCCATTAAAGTATACATTTTTAGAAAGCTGAATAAATGTAGAAACTATTTCTATTGTTTTTATCGTAAAATATTTTTTTCCTTTTAGGTTAGAGCGAATTATTCAAATTTTCACCGAGGTGTCTTCGCGGAGTTCCCGGTCAATCAATATTGATCCGAAAACAATGTTTGTTATGTTTCTGAGATTATGAGATATCACTTGTCAAAAGTTTGTCTCAGATTTTTGATTAGTTGCCCCGTTGTTCTGTTATACGTTCCTAAAGTTACAACACCGCCAAAATAGCTGTATCTGATACAAAACAGACGATAACTTTGGAATGGAGCAAAATCCATTAAAATCCCTTTGACCGGGAACTCAAAACACAGGGCTAATTGAACGTAAATTCACTTCCGAGAAAAACGCAAAAATGTGTTTTGGAGCCAAGAAGTGGGTTTGTTGGTACAAGGGGATTATAACACCTCATAATCTTACCCGATGACAGCTGAAGTAAAGGGCAACCAAAATTTTGTTACGTTTCCCACACAAATGGCGTAAAGGCAAGGCAATTTGATCCCATTGAACTTTGGCTCTTGTTGAATAATCTATTTACAAAGGTTTCGATAGTTAGACAAATATATTCTTCACTGACAAGCTCTCTTGATGACAGGCCAATTGGCAAGTGATGTCAACAGATAATTGACAGGGATTAAGCCGGAAAAAAGTTTTTCGCTTATAACTTTCGCTATTAAAAATCGATAGTGAAATAATTTTTTCACTAAATCATAGCTTATTGTGTATTCTAAATTAAAAAAAGGTAAAAATCGACCCTTTTGAGAAACTTTGGGGTACCCTGATACCTTAAATTGATTGTTTGCATTGATTAAACAAATTACACTAATGTTTTCAGATTATAAAATGTATCTGTTATAACATAAAGCCATTCAGTTGAATAAGAATTAAATTAACTATCTGTAAAAAACAATGCTTAGCTTCTATCAAAATTTGCCTGATGTTCGTAGATAATTTTCTAATCCTGTTTAATAGGCTATCCTTTAACCATGTTTTATCATCGGAGTGAATGTGCGAGGCACTAGGTATTGATGTTCTATTGATATGATACCTTTTTTTATGTAGTGCTTATCAGTTAAAGACAGTTAATGATTTGTTTTAGATTTATATAACTTATAAAGCTTCTCTGGTTTGATTTCTCCATATACATTAAAGACGCTTTGATCACTGAAGCCGTGCCCTTTGTAGATGTTGTAGATACATTTTCTTTGGCTGTAAATTGAAGTGTGGCTTCCATTTTTGCCTTTATAGTTCCTCATTCGGCAGGTCCAGTCTTTCAGTGGGGGGCAATCTTGACAACCATTTTCCCAGATTTCTTTCACTT
Source organism: Telmatactis stephensoni (assembly GCA_029948255.1). Lineage (NCBI taxonomy): Eukaryota > Metazoa > Cnidaria > Anthozoa > Actiniaria > Isophelliidae > Telmatactis > Telmatactis stephensoni. The sequence goes on along the minus strand of JALIZF010001682.1, from coordinate 280,788 downwards.
CCTCCAATCTTTCAATGTTTCGTGGAATTTTTTAAGATTCCAGCCAAAGTTCAACACTTTGGTATACTGAGACATATTGCCGGTATACCTTAAGGGTGTCAAGCTCGATAGATAGTGTCACAGAGTTTGTTTTTGGAATTTGGTTATGCAGTTGTGGTGTTTGTGTTGGTTGTGTATGTTGATGTAGTTGTATGTGAAGTTGCGGTAACTGAATGTGGTTGTGGTGTTTGTATGCATGTGGCTGCTGTACCTGTTTATGTGGTTGTTGATGTGGTTGTGGTGGTTGTGGTGCTTGTATGCATAATTGTGGTGGTTGGGCATGTGGTTGCTGTACCTGTGTATGTGGTTGTTGTGGTTGTGGTGCTTGTATGCATAATTGTGGTGGTTGGGCATGTAGTTGCTGTAGCTATGTATGTGGTTGTGTTGCCAGAGTATGTTCTTGTGTTTGTGAAGGTATTGAAATTGCTGTTGTCTCTTGAAGTTCCTCGCCAAACAGAAATAAGGAGTCAAGCCCAATGGGCAATTTGCCTTGCAGCATGGACTGCCGAGCTTTCACTAAGGCTGTTTGGCAAACCGCTAGGTGCTGCTTGAAATCCTTCAAGGCTCATGTTGATGGCTTTGAGGGCAGCTATTATAGCAGCACTTTTGGCAATCTTGACTGTGACTGAATAACAGATACCTCCAAGCTGTTATTGGAGCTCAAAGAAAATGATTCCATATGAAGTACCTCGCGAATTGATTCAGCATCGATTCGTTGATAATTGCTGTTAACATCTTTTCACTGTTCTCCATTTTTAAAACAAATATTAAATTAGTAATGTAATTAAGCAATGATCTAAAAAACCGTCTTATTTGTTTATTATATAAACGGGAGAATTCTTTTGGCATTTATCTCTTCTGCTTCTGATTCTTCATAGTCTGTACATTCCAATGACGAGCAGTCTGAATTCTGTGACAAATGATAATTACAACATTATGTAACACAAAGTAAGCACTATGGGGTAGAAGAATGAAACACCATAATGGTGCTGTTTGTTAGCCATAAGATTATAGTACAGGCACCAAACACCACATCGCACGTTGGGATAGAAGAGTCAAACACCACATCGCACATTGGTGCAATCCAACATCCTGTCATCATGGGACAGTGCTTGCATCTTCTCGTTCTCGCTGAAGTCAATCTCAAACATCTTCAGCTGTGCGTCATTAAATACTACTTTAACCTGAGTTTTGTTTAGGTGACACAAAGTACAGTGTCCTTGTCTCTGTGAGGCTTGATGTAAGATATTTGTGTGTACTCCTACATGGTTTGCTTCAAAATATCTGACATGATTGTCGGCCAAGCCCACGATACCCCCAGCCGAGTGTGGTTTTTCTTGCCATAGGGATCATCGTCTTGACCAGGTATTATTTCATGTGGTTTGATTGCTCGAGTGCAGTTGGTGCCAATCAAAACTGCCATGTCAATATCATAATAATAATAATAATAATAAATGGTTCTTCAAAGCGCATCATACAAAAGTCTCGATGCTCTTTACATTAGGCCAGATAGAATTACAGATTCTTGAAGTTTAACGAAATACCATTTGATTATACGTTCCTGATAAACAGGAATGTTTTCAGTTGAGATTTAAAGGAAGCCAGAGAGATAGCATGTTTCACAGTGTCCGGTAGATTGTTCCAAAGGGAAGGTGCAGCCAGTGAAAAGGATCTTTTGCCAAAGGTAGAAGTTCTTGAACCTGGTTCTTCGAGAAGAAGCTTTGAAGAGGAACGCAGTAAACGGCTGGGCTTATACGGCTTGAGAAGGTCAGAAAGGTACTTTGGGGCGAGTCCATGAAGGCACTTGTACGTTAAAGGGAGGATTTTGAATTCGATTCTTTCAGAAACAGGGAGCCAGTGTAATTTCTTAAGAATTGGTGTAACACTGTCAGAGCGTTTAGATCGGGAGACGAGCCTTGCGGCGGTGTTCTGTACTTTCTGCAGCCGGTCGATGAGATGAGATGAGAAGGCGTGTACAAGACGTTCTGTCGTAGACTGATCAAGGTAACGCCTAATTCGACCAATATCTCTAATGGCCAGAAAAGCACTCTTACAGATGTTGGTGACGTGTGTATCCATACACAGATTCTTGTCAAAGGTGACGCCCAAGTTACGTACTTCGGCGACAGGAGCAATGCTGTAGCCATCAACGCTGATACCAGCGAGTAGGGATGCTGAACGGAATTTTGAGGAAATGTGAATAACCTCAGTTTTACCATCGTTAAGAAACAGATTGTTTTGAGTGGACCATATCTTAATATCATTGACGCAGTGTTCAATTCTCTGGATCATGTCAGACTGAGGATGTTTTAAAACAGTATAGAGCTGGGAGTCATCAGCATACATGATACAATTGATTCCATGTGCATAGATCACGTCTTCCAGAGGAGCAACATATAGTGTGAAGAGGACGGGGCCTAACACAGAGCCCTGTGGGACCCCATGAACCAGCGGAGAGACAGGAGAAACAGTGGATCGAATACGAGTTGAAACAGAGCGTGAAGACAGATACGATTTAAACCACTCTAACGCAGTGCCAGTAATTCCAAAACGGTCATGAAGACGAGATAGTAGCATTGAGTGATTAATAGTGTCAAAGGCAGAAGAAAAGTCCAGAAGTACCAGAATGACTTCACAACCCTCATCCAGAGCCATCAGGATGTCGTTGTACACGCGTAGTAAAGCTGTCTCTGTGCTGTATCTACGGCGATAGGCAGATTGCATATCAGAATACAAACTGTTTAACTCTAGGTAGTGAACAAGTTGCGTACAGACAGCTCTTTCTAGGACTTTAGACAAAAATGGAAGATTAGAAATTGGACGGTAATTGGTGAGAACGTCGGGATCAAGGGATTTCTTCTTAAGTACAGGCGTAACCAATGCGTACTTTAATTTGTCAGGAACATGTCCACTTTCAAGTGAGAGGTTAATAACAGATGTCATGGTTGTCAAAAGATCGTCCAGACACTGTTTCAAGAGTCCTGTAGGAATGGGATCCAGGAGGCACGTTTTATTATCATCTCTGAGGGGCATGATACTGTTGGCTATGCTTTGAAGATGTGGCCACTTGTGTGCAGTCTCGGGTCTTGGTATGTGATCACCTTCAGCCGGAATCGCATTTCTTGTGTAAGTCTTTGGGAGGATGATCTCGTGTTTCATTTACGCCATGGACCACTAGACCATCTACTCTTCGACTGTGATGACTTTCTTCGCTAGAACTGTACTCAATTCAAAGTCAACCTCTGGACCACTTCGAGATCGTCTAATAGAGACTACTTGATGAAGCAGGCTTCTGACAGTTCGTCGAGAAGTGCGTACACTAGTATCATGTTATCTGGATTTGTTTCGTGATGGAGCCATACAGGAACAATAAGCAAGTGAGAAAGCGGCTTACTTGAGGTTGTGCTCTCGACCCTGACACAGTTGCTCAATGTGAATGCATTCGGTGCTTGTTCTGCTTCATTACCACTCACCACACTGGAAGTAGCACTTGTGGGCTTGGAAATTTCTTTGGGCACGTGCGATCTTACAGTTTCTTTTTCCAGGTGCCGCGGAGCACCTTCAAAAGTGGCTGCAGACCTTTTAAAGGGGGGTACATCATTTTACAAAACACGGCGGGGACGTAACTTCCTCAAACGCTCTTTTAAAGTAACATTGCAGGGCTTTAGCAAGCCATGATGATATGATTGTTCTTTTTCGCGAGCGTAGCGAGCGCGAAATTTGAACAAAGGCGCGTCAATTTCATTAAGATATGTAATTTTGATAAAACCAACAACAACAAACATTTAGAAAGTAACGCTTTGGGAAATTATATTGTCCTATACGTTTAGACAGAAGATAGAAAGAGTGAGAGAGAGAGAAAGAAAAAATAAATAAATAAAATAAGTAACCTTTGTTCACAAAAAATACGTCAAATAATTAGCCTTTGCCTAGGGTAAATACATTGTGCGCTTCACTCCCCCACAAAGAATATCAATGAAAGAAATGGTTGATGGTTGTACCTCAGACAAAACAGCTCGGCAAAACTTTTACAGAAAAGTACATTGCGTACAACCTTTCTTTGATTGACTGACATGAGAATGACAAAGTTCAACTTTGCCTAATCATTGGGAGAATTATCGATAAACGCCTTTCTATTAGGCATGCAACCGTAGAAGCCCTAGCTGATGAGCACTCAACCAACAAAGTACTCAGACCTTCGCTGCTGAGTCATATGTCGGAAAACAACTAAAAATTTGAAATGGTCAGTAAAGTGAAATAAATATCATATTTGATATTAAACTTACCTAAAAGCCAGTTAATTGTTGTGTTTAATACCCCCTATATCTCCTTCGTACGTGCACACAACTTCTTAGCAGTTTTCCTCCTTGTTTGTCGTCTTTACTCGAAAATGATTACACTTGAAAACACAAACAATGTAAAGCTTTAATTTCCACAGATTTTTATGCGATTTGGAAAGACTTGTCACGCCAAGGAAAAGATTACATAAATCATTACATTGCATCAGTTCATATACATTTATGAGTCAAGAAAATTGTAACATTTCAATCAACACATTTTCTAAAGTTGTTATTTGGTGATCATAATGATGGCGACACTAATCTTGCAGTGGGATTCCTGTGTGTCATGTGCAGCGAGTTTATAGACCAGCTCTGAATTCGACTTTTTGGTACTTGGATTCAAGGATGATTTTGATGTCATCAAAATATACTTGGAATGATCGGAATGGATAATCAGCGATACATCACTAAAATTATAATAAGATAACAATTATGCTGGACCTTGGACACCGTGGCTTGGATCACACGATTTCACGATCAAGTTGAGGTTGGAAATGTTGTCTTTCTTTTCGAGCTAAACAGTTGTCATTGTTAATGAAATTTGTCATACAAAATCCACTTTTATGCACGTTGCTATTCGAAAAATAGCATTTTAATGAAAAATGCAAATTTGCCAAAAAACGCAAATTTTACTTTTTCAAGATTTTCGAATTTTTCTTACAAAAAGTCCTTTTTGACCTTATTTTCAAGTGCAAAACGCGATTTTCATCAAAAAATGCATGTTGCTATTCGAAAAATAGCATTTTAATGAAAAATGCAAATTTGCCGAAAAATGCACATTTGACTTTTCGTGAGATTTTTTGGTATGTCTTGGTATTTTCTGATCCGTCCATCATTCTTGGGGACGGAGCTTTCATGAACTTGTTCAGTGATTGGTTGATTTGAAAGAAGCTCTGCCCCAAAAACTGATGGGCAGCTCAGAAAAACCCAAAAACTCGAAACAAATTGTAATTTGCTGGTTGTGATGCAATGATTTTCGCTGTAAATTAAACAATTAAACAAAAAAAATTTGGACCCCCTTCATTTTGTCTGGAAAAAGTAAGTACCAGTGCAAGAGTATTTTGGTGATACCAAGACTTAACATGACTTAAGTAGTTTGTTCTTTATTACCATTTTTGACTATTATATTTACATTATTTACATTTAACATATTTGGTAAATGCCCTCCCAGAATAACTGTGTGAGTTAAACTAGCTGGGAGGCACATTATTCACAATTGCAAAAAAAAAAGGCAGAAAAAACAAAAATGACATGAAAAATACAATATATATAGAAATAAAAACATGCAGAAAAAACACAGAAAGAAAACAAAAAAACACACTTATACATGACATGACTTATACCTCCGTTATCAATCAACCTGTAATTTTTCAAAATCTATAAACCATTAGAGATAATCTAGAGACAATCTTCATGGAGTAATTAATTTAAACCATAAGACATTTTTTTGGATTTTGAGTTTTGTTTGAAGGAATAAATACTTATTACCAGTTTGTGTGATACATATTTATATTTTAGAAATTGTGCAGGAATGTTGTTGTATTTGTCAAGGTTGCCGTCAGAAAACACTTTTGTATTCGTACTTTATAAAAGTGCATCTGCTTAACCAGGACTAATAGCAACAATCCCATGAAATACTGCAAAATATCATTGAGGTATCTTTAGATTGGTAAGACAAGCAATTAAGAGCAATTAAGAAGATCTTCAAGCACATAAATCCCAAGACAATATAATATGTGCTTTCAGTACTGATTCTTCAGAAGCCAAATATTTGAAAATGATTACTTTACTTACATGGCCTGATCCAAAGGATCCTTTGTACAAGAAGAATGGCTATCTGATCTCTTTCTGATGCACTGAGTTTGTCAGTGTATGCTGTTAAAGAAATGCACAGTTGTCTTGTCAAAGTGCTCTTTGTTCTGAAGTAAGCTTACCATGCTTGAGACCCTCTTCAACTTCTGGTTCCCACTAAAGACAGAATTGTTAAATAAAGTCAAAGGACATTGGTATCCTAGGACTGTATAGACCCCTTGAAGGACGTGGACATGCAGCTCAATCTGGGAGACAAAATAATGGATTCTAATTCTCAAGAGATCGAAAGTCCTTTTTTGTCCCCTAGGTTGAGCTCTAACATTACTTGCAATGGGCGCCGGGTGGTCTATACTTCAGTTCGTCATTGAAGATTTGGTCATTTTTTAAGGGTGTAACTCATTTAATTAAAATCTTTTCTTTACAAATATTTCAGTATTTTTTATAACCCTTTTGCAGGAGATATCTGTGACATCACACTCAACCCATCACCACTTCATTATATACTGGTTATACAATTGTTCCGATTGGCAAACCATGGAATATCCCATGAGGCACTTGTATTTTCTAGCATACACATAAGCCTTTAGGCAAGTGTATATACTGAGAAAATTCAAGTTACTTGTGGGATATCTGCAGTATGCCACCAGAAACTGTTGTATAAAACAGTGTGACAAAACAAAATGGAAAATGACATGTCAAAGTGGAAAATATCAAAGTCAGAAACACTCCCAAGATAGTTTTGGAATAGTCTCCAGTCTAAACCAATGAGAAATAGCCATTTCAAGAGACTGTATTGATTTTAGAAACTGTTTCTGAAACTGACCAATCGGGTGTTAGCTATATCAGATTACAAAGAAACAGTTTACTCTCTGAGCCAATCAACGTAACTTATTGGTAACATGTTTGGCTTTTATCTGTCAACACTTCATTACAGCAGCACGATTTTCAAAATAGAAGTCACCTTGTACTTTGTTATTGATTTTTGTAGCATCTTATCCTAGAAATTGTATAAATTCATTGATTTTTTTGAAGATATTTATTCTCGAGCGGAAGAGGGACAAAACAATCGTATCCGATGATAAATGATTTTTATAAGGCAAGGATATTTATTGTCGAGAGGATTGTTCAGGCTCGATTGTTTTTGTGTTTAGTAGGATTCACTGATTAATATCCGATGCTGTCGAAGTTTTGAATCGTTGTCCATGCAAATTGTTTGAGCATAAATCAGAACAAACACACTTGTCACACTTCACCGCACAATTCTGAGAGATAACCGGGTAGATAATGTAGAAATGTGCTCGACCAACACAAGTAATATTAAAATAATGGATCAAACTTACAAAAATGAACTCAGCAAGTGCTTTTTCCTAAAAAATCCAAAAGCGCAGAGAAGAGAAAAGAAAAATCTTGTGACTTAAAAATTGTGTGACTTTGAGACGATTTGTTCCACCACACTTTCGACTTCAACTCGAAGACTATTGTTTTGAGATGGTCGTTTTTGATGAGTCTTTCATACTAGGATTTCGACGTTGTAATTCTTGAAGATCATTGCTTTTCAGCGTGTAGAAACAGTTGCTGTACAGCCTAGTACCCAGGCGTTCCCCTGCGAGCGCGAAGCGCGAGCGAGACCTGGGGCGAGCGCGTAAGCGCGAGAGAACGCCTAGCGAATAATGCCAAAAGTGTCCCTGATTTGACCAAAAGTGTCCCTGATTTGACCAACAGTGTCCCTGACCTTTAGCGGACTTAACAACTTGAATTTTTAAAGTTTTTCCAACAATTTCGGTGGAACGAGTATCGACATTCACCAATATAGACCAAAAATTGGATTTTTACGAGTTTATATGTTTTTAAGAAAGCATAGAGGAAGATTATACTGTAAAGGGGATTTCAGAGTCAAGAGACTACTTACAAGTACATTTTATTCAAATCTACTACATTTTCAAACAATCACAGTCTTGGTAGTGATTATAAAACTAACTGAGTGAAGTTTGTTTACAATAAAATTTGAATGGAACCCTGTTGCGGCTAAAGGGAACTTGATAAATATCAGATACATTACATTTATTACAGAGAATCTGACGGAGATTGTTTTATTTCAAGTGCATAAATATATGTGGATTTAACTCAACTAGTGATAGTAGTCTGTGTAAATAAAGCAATTTCAATTCACCAGAAATTTTAGCGGTATAGATAGCCGTTAATTACTAAGAGATTTTACCTTCGAAATGGAGAATCGATTAGACCGAACACAACTTATCGTATTGCTTCGATCGATGCGAACACACCGCAACCGTTAGAGTTTTGAACGCATTTCAATTCAGTTAATTTCACATATAGGGTGTCTTGTGAAATCCGGGAGCATTTAACTGTGAAGTTAACAGCGTCTTCTAAAGCATCACGTTTGTCTCGAGTTTGTCTCTAAGTTAGCATCCGCCATCTTGAACTTTGGCATTATTCGCTAGGCGTTCCCGTTGGAGTCACTCTGTGATGTCACGTTTTGAAACGAGAGACGGGATAGCCTGGGGACTAGGCTGGTTGCTGTAGTGTATCAGTTTATAATTACAGAGAAACAGTTTCTTCTCTGAGCCAATAGCATGTGACCTGCCTCTTCTATATATCAAAATTTGACATGTTTGATGCGAAGTGAAAGATCACAGTGACCCAAAAGGACAAGATTATATTTGCTATGTAATTCATGTAGAAATACTTTATAGGGTTCCTTTTAACTTCAGGCAGCTATAATAATCAGTCTTGTTTTTATGCGTGCGCGTGTAATTCGGAAATCTCCAAAGTAGAGCCGAAGTGTCAAGCCGAAAGATATGTGTGGTATTGGTGCACCGGTCCGATTATTAATAATCAAATATAGGGTTTGTGGTTATAATATATGTTTTGAGACCAAACTGTTCAGTTTAGTTCATAAATATATGTAGGGGAAACGTTTGATCAATTCTCGATAAATGTAGTATTGATGAAGCTGTTCGGAATGAAATAGGAAACTTAAGCACGGAAACATGGGGCAATATTTTACTGTAGATCAATGGCTTTGGGTCGTAGGCATTAAGGTTGCGTTTATAATGTGCATTTAGTAATTAGAGATGCGAAGGTAAGTTGATCGTAATTTATATTTCTCAATGATTCTGTTACATTTTATATAGTACTTCAGTTTTCATGTAGAAGTTTAAATGAACTTACCGTGTCTAAAGGTTTGAAGGTTTTTGATTTGCAATAGACAAATGTTTGTTTGCACGTCACGGCATAGGTGCCCAAAATTTGAATTGGAATATTATTTCTCATCCAATCGATTTTGTTCAAAAATATAGTTTAGAAAACTGTGTTTGGAGAAAATTTTTGAGCTGAAAGCAAAATAATTTGATGCACAAGATGTTTAATTTGGCAAGAGTTGTTATGTCACATAACTCAAACTGTAGCGTATTGCTCCACAGGACACCAACATTTCAGACCGTTTCAGAACTGTGAATAATATAAAAGTACTTTCACGTAAAATACGAATGTAAAGTCTGTAACTATATAGAATTTTGTTTATTGCATGTAATCAGGCACAGCTTTAAATTAATTGATTCTTGTGAGACTTTGGAAAGACTAAAAATGTAGTTTACTTTAATATGATAAGAATTCTACTTGGTTCTCCGCCATCATTTACATTGTAATACTAAAAATGCCAAAAGTCGTTTTGTTTTTGACCTTGTAAAATTCAAGATTATGTTGAAGTGTGGTTTATTGTTGATTTGGTTGAGGCAATTTCTCAACAGAACTTACATGTTTGATCGAAATTTTGTTTTCCAGCCATGTTAACAATATTTACTAGTTAAAGATGCGAAGGCAGGTAGAACATGATTTATATTTCTCAATGGTTCTGTTACATTTTATATAGTACTTCAGTTTTTCATTTTGCTTATGTAGAAATTTAAATAAACTTACCAAGGGCACTAGGACAAAGTCGGTGTGTGTATGCACTAGTCGAAGTAGACCCCTACCCCCACCCCCAACCAGGGACAAGCCTTGAAATGTGTCTATATCTATATTTGGATTTGAGGCCAGTAACCACATAGAGGTCTATTTTTTTTAACAAGCCGGGATCTGGGTGCACGGACAGTATTTAAACAATAGGCAATTTCCATTCCTTTGTTAAAGATTAACAGATTTATTGCAGCCTCAACATGCAGTGTATCAACACTCATTCAGTGCGACTATATTTATATAACTTGTTTCAACGTAAACCTTATAAACTACAGTATATATGAAAATGATATCACAAGTATTTACCCGCCAAAACACTTAAATACTGTGCCGCAAATTCCTGGCCGTTATAGTTATTCTGACAGGGTTACTTGTCTGAATTCACCTGGATTGGACTCTTCACTATTACATCTAAAAAACCTCATCCCTATGTATTTAAAACGTACACTCCGTTTTCCCCGCCTCTAACTCGTTCCCATTCTCAGCACATCCAGATATTCTAAAACTTGTCTTTTCTGAGTCTGGAGGGGACAGCCCCTTGTTCTACAAATTTGAAACGAAATAACTTTGTGTGTATTTGCTGAATTCCAAGGATATTTTCCGAAAATGAAAATTCCGTATATCTTCAAATGCCAGTACTAGTGTGTGATTTATTTTTATTTCAAAACCTAACAGGTATTCATGAGACATCTCATTAGATGATTGTATTGGGTTTTAGTAAAACATTTACTTACTGGCTTAAAAGTGGAGACTTTACTCACTGACTTTAATAAGGCCGCCACAGCTTTTTAAACATCTTCATCATCTGTGCCTTCTGATAAGCAGGGTGGCCGAATTGAATTGAATTGAATTGAACTGAACTTTATTTAAACACGAATACTCTATCAAAGTTAAGCTAATATAATACAACTCAATTTTGGTCTACCTAGAGGTCGTATGTCAATAAAAAATTTCTACAAATATGATATATATAATATTAAAAAATTAGCAGAAAATTGAGGAAAAATGGAATAATAGGCGGCATATAATTAACAATTGTTGTTGGTACAGAGGTCATATTGCTTAGCTTTCTTTTTGAAGCAGCTCAAAGAGCTACAATGCCGGACAAAAAGGTTAAGACAAAACGAAAATCATGTTGATTTTTGAGTAAACCCATCACGTTCAGTTAATTGTTCTCCCCTTTCCCCCTCTCACCCAATGTTGAGGTAGGTGCACAATGTCGTCCATAGAATGGGCTATCGTCTGGTACAACATTGACCCGGGGGGGAGGGGGATTCAACAAATAACTTGTAAGGAAGAGGCGACCTAATCAAGTAACAGCTGAAATGTATGGATTTCATAACTGTCTCAAGGATTTTTGTCCGTGATTGTATATAAACGATAAGCCTGTTATCGCGCGTTTACGTAAATTTCACAGTGTCTGTACTAAATTTTTCACTCGTTGTCATGATGAACGCAAATTCTAATTACCAATCATAACGAAAGAATAACAGTTGTGTAGGCAAAGCCTTTGATGCTTCTTAAAGTTATTGGTTGCTGTCGCACTTGATTATAGTACTTCAGCTCTTTATGTCCATGGTTTATATCAAGAAAATAAGCGATCATGCTCGAAATTATATAAAATATCTCTGGCAAGATAAGAATATACCTATCCAGGATCAATTATTATGCTGAGGAAACAAGCACTGGAACAAAATATTACACCTGAGAACTATAGACAGTTCGCAGATAGAGTCATAGAAACATTGTACAGTTTCCTTGTTACTAAAATAGATAAGACTATAAATCCAGTAACAGTAGTCTGAATCTTATGATTGCTTCTAAAGGACAAAGTACCAAATATTAACATCGCTTTTTCAATAAAAGTCTGTTTTTTTTAATCTAACATTTAACGAATATCTAAAAGCGCTACATATTTTTTAGATCAGGGTCACGCGCGCGCGTTACAATTCCTCTGGACATTGCTTGACATGTCAGTTTATCGCATTACACTACTGTACAAAGAGGGATTTGATTACCCAAGCAGGCAAAAAGTTTTGATTCTCTTTAGAATAAAATCTCGAAGGAACTCTTTCAAATTGTCAATATGTTAGCTTTCAGGTAAATAAAGATTTCGCACGATTCACAACCTCATTGATTTTGTTTTCAACGGTTAACGAACGATCTACACCACTTTTCTCTAGAGAAGAACTGACTGATATCTACTTATAGAAAACATTGGCTGTTAACCGATAAGATGGCTTGTTAATCGTGGTTTTATTTCAAATATGCAATATTGAATGAAGTTAACCGAGTTATAACCGTTTATATAGGTACAAACACGCACATATATATAAGAAAACGTTCAACTTAGTATCAGCACCGCAAAGTTAGCACAAGAAGGGACCTCATGTTAGACTCCCTTGGGATTTGATAGCTCGGTTGTATCAAGTTGCACTAGACACGCAGCATGTCCATTTCGCGATCGTCGACCAGCGATTTTGTTTATTATTCAGTGTTTGATTTCATAACACATTTGGTAACATATTTCCACGCGCTATGGTAATTATGGTAGTTATTGTGTGGCTTAGAATATAAACGGACCCTGATTCCACGTTTGTGTACCAGGACTGCTAAGCAGTTAACCGCCTGTAACTTTTATCCAACCAAATGGCTATATACTTGCGTACACCTCCATTCTGATGGCTTTCTCGAAAACAGCACCAATGCTTAACTTTAGCATTGCAAATGTTGAAGGAGTGCACACCAATTTCGGCGAAATCATTGCGCGTGAGGGAAGTCGCTCTTAATCTGGCTGGCTGTAAGTTACTAAATGTAGACTTCACATGTCTGTGGTACCTAACCTCTTTAATTTTCTGATTCTCTAGACCTTTCTGAAGATAACTAATCGTTTTCATATCTTTGAAGAAGGTCCACGTTTAATCTCTAAGCGTTAATGTGGAAATTGCTATTCTATTTCTAAGGAGTGTGAAATAGCTACGTTTTTAATAGGTAATCTGCGAAAACTTAATTTGTCCCGTATTTCCTCATACACTAAGACCGTGATCTACAACTTCCTGTACAAATACGTACACTTGATGTGAACATTTTGCAAGAGGCTTTTTTGGTATACCCTTGAACTGGCCCCCGTAAAGCGCAAAACATGTCATAGACAATGCCGGACAAAAAGGTTAAGACAAAACGAAAATCATGTTGATTTTTGAGTAAACCCATCACGTTCAGTTAATTGTTCTCCCCTTTCCCCCTCTCACCCAATGTTGAGGTAGGTGCACAATGTCGTCCATAGAATGGGCTATCGTCTGGTACAACATTGACCCAGGGGGGAGGGGGATTCAACAAATAACTTGTAAGGAAGAGGCGACCTAATCAAGTAACAGCTGAAATGTATGGATTTCATAACTGTCTCAAGGATTTTTGTCCGTGATTGTAGCTCTTTTCAGTGAGTCAGGTAAGGAGTTCCATAATGTAGCCCCAGTGTATGCAAAACTGTTTCTGTAAATATTAGTCCTCACTTTGGGGAGCTGAAAGTTATCACTTGGACAACGTAAATTATAGCATTTAGAACCAAGGTGGCTGGAAAACATTTCTTTCAAGTAGGGAGGGGTCAGGCCATTAACGATTTTATACATCATAATGGCCTTTTGTTGTGCCCGACATTCAGAAAGTGGTGACCACCCTAGTTCTTTAAATACTTGGTTTGTACGAACACTGAGGTATGGAGCCCCGGTAATGATGCGCGCCACTCAATTTTGTAATTTTTGTAATTTTTCAATTAACACTTGGTCTATGCTGTCCCATACTAAGCAGCAGTAGTTGAAATAAGGTTCAACTATTGACTTGTAGATTTTAATTAGATACTCTTGGCTTAGTATGGGTTTCATTTTCTTGAGCATCCCCAGATTTTTTGAAATTTTCTTTTTGATACTGTCAATATGGGGTCGCCAAGTTAGGTTTTCGTCAATGGTGACTCCCAAACATTTGGTTTCTGATGTTCGTTTTAGCTGTGTTTCTTTTACAGACAAAGATATGTCACTTTCGAGTGTGGCCAATCTTTGCCTCGAACCAATCAGCATGAACTCAGATTTGAGAACGTTGAGAGTCAGCTTGTTGGCACAGAGCCAAGATGTTATATGTTCTAGATCATTAGAGATTTGTTGTTTCAGCTCATGCATTCTGGTGTCAGAGAAGGTTAGGGTTGTATCGTCAGCGTAGAGTCGAGTTTTGCTAAAATCGAGGCAATTTGGGAGGTCATTTATATAAAAAAGGAACAATATTGGACCTAAAATTGTACCTTGCGGTACACCGTACGAGACAACTCGAAAGTCAGACAGAACACCGTTAACAGAACATTGCTGGGTTCTATCCGATAGGTACGATCTAAACCATTCTTTGGCACCAGAATCAAATCCGTAAAGGTCTAACTTCGACAGCAGAATATCATGGTCAACCGTGTCGAAGGCTTTTTTTAGATCCAGGAAAATAACGCCATTGACCATTTTCCTGTCAATGTTAAATGACCACTGATTTGTCATATCTAGAAGAGCAGTTAGAGTTGAATGTAAAGGCCTGAATCCAGATTGGTGTGAATAAAGTAAGTTATTTTCGGTAATATACGTCGCTACTTGATTATAGATTAGTTTTTCAAATAGGCGAGAGATTGTCGGGGTAACAGATATAGGCCTATAATTATTTGGATCACTTTGCTCGCCTGATTTGAAAATTGGAGTAACTTTTGCAACTTTCCATTCATTTGGATAGCTATTGGTTTGAATAGAAAGATTAAACAGGTTACAAAGCGTGTCACAAATATAAGGAGCTGCGAGTTTCAAAAGGTAGTTGGAGATTCCATCGTGACCTGTTGCCTTATCGGTTTTAAGGTTTTCCAGTGTATTTTTGACTTCATTTACGCTCACGTTGCGAAGGGAAAATACTGATTTGACTTTCGTGAGAAAGTCGCTGTGCACGGATGTACATTTTTCTGAATCTATTTTAGAGGCCAACGTTTCCGCAATACTGGTAAAATGAGTGTTCAAAGTGTTGGCAATGTTTTTCGAGTCTACACAAGTCTCCGAGCTTGTACTGGATTTCATTTCGGTGATGATTGTATTGTTGGATTTCTTGCCACATAGGTCATTTATTGTTTTCCAGGTCATTTTGGAATCCCCTGAGTACTTACTTATTCTTTCTCTGTAAAAGGCTCTCTTTGTTTTTAGAATTTGTGTATTGACACTATTTCTTTTTTGTCTATATTTAACCCAGTCATCTGTGTTATTATATTTCATTGCTTGTTTTTTGAGGAAATCTCTAGCTTGCATTTCGCTTTTGAGGTCAGAGGTTATCCATGGAGAGGGTTTATTGCGAACCCTCATCTTTCTCTCGGGAGCATGTTTATTTACAATTTTAATGAAACTATCCTTCCATGAATGCCACACTTCGTTAACATCCATTGTATTTTGGATAATTGGCCATTTAGCAGTTTGGAGATCGTGGATAAACTCAGTCCCTCTAAAATGTTTAAAGTTTCTCACTGTAATTATTTTAGGTTTCCCTCGAGGGATTCCTTTCTTTCTTATTGCAAATATAAGATTATGATCACTTATAGATAATGGGTATGAGCCAGAGGCTATAATAGGATTCTTATCATTAGCTATAAAGAGATCAATCAATGTCGATGATTTATGGGTTATTCTAGTCGGCTCATCAATAATTTGAGATAATTGGTAAGCATCTAATAAATCAACGAGGCGCGATGTATGCGACTCAATTGGATTTGAGAGGAGGTTGCAATTAAGGTCCCCCAGGACATAAAATTCTTTGTAGGCAGATTCCGCTTTCAAAAGAAATAACTCAAATTGATCAAAACATTCATTAGAGGATTTGGGAGGCCGATACCAAGTGGATACTAGAAAAGGGCTAGAATTTGGTTGTCTTACTTCAAGAGATACCATTTCTAATTCATCTACTTCTATGTCATGTTTTCTAGAAATGTTTAAATGGTTTTTGGCATAAATGCAAACGCCACCACCGTGACTATTTCTGTCATTTCGTAGACAAACATAGCCAGGTAATTGAATTTGAGAATCAGCTGCATTATTATCTAGCTTTGTTTCATTTATGGCCAGAATATCGAAAGGTTCATCTGACATAAGAATTTGCAATTCGTCTAAGTGACTTGTTAAACTATTGATATTTAGCAACCCCATCTTAAATCCACGTGTTTGCATGATATTTGAAATATTGAAGGTGGAATGATTATTCAGACTGTTTACATTGTTATTAATAATGATCTCTGCACCATCAAAATTTACTCATTGATTAATATTATCTATGTTATCTATATAGTGTCTAAAATTACTTGCGAGTTTGTATGTACCTTTTTTATTAAGATGCAAACCCCCACGGTTCAGACAGTCCTCTTTGAGATCGTCATTGCAGATGAAGTCGATGCTGTTGTGGTGACAAAAGTTTTTAAGTGATTCGTTGACTTTTTTGATCTTAGGATTCAGCGAGGGGTCATCTTTTCGTTCGATTATCGAGGACCAAGCAATTTTGGTGTCTGGATACTCGGTTTTTATGGATTTTGACAGATCAGACATTTTTCTTTGGATATTTTTTGCGTTTTCTGCTTTTTGGATATTTTTTGCGTTTTCTGCCGAGCAGTGAGAGTGCCGGTCTGTCACCGCTCTGGTCCCTCGTTCGATCCCTGGACGTGGTATCACATGTGGCTTGAGTTTCTTGTTCGTTCTCTCCCCTGCTTCAAGGTTTTTTTCTCCGGGTTCTCCGATTTTTTCGTCCCTCAGTAAAAACGAACTAGTTTCGATCTAAGCTGTGCTCCGTGATCAGACGTGGGTCGTATGGTGGCTGCTACGTGTATATGTATGTAAATTTGTATGTAAATGTGTGATTGTTCAATTGTCTTGTAATGAAAGTGCCTTTGTAAACCTTTGACTCGATCATGTTGAGCTGCACCCTTCGTAATTCAGCACTTAGCTGCAAGGAAGGGTGATGAGCTACTCCTAATTTATTTATTATTTTATAGCATTCAGCACACTGAAGCAAGGCAATTTCATAATATTTACCCATTTCTTCATAATCTTCTTCCCCCATCGCAGCCCATGTTTCTCGTTTCTTTCTTTGGGAAGAAATAAAAGTCTCCCACCAAGAAACATGGGCTTCTGACAGTCTGTGAGACAGATGTCTCACATCTTTATCCATTTCGTCAGGTTCTGGGCAGTTCTTTGCTTTGTTTAGTGGTTTTAAAACAATGGGCCAACCTTTTGGCAACAAGTTTGTGACGATCAAGGGCTTTGGTGGTTTCCAAAACTTGCTTCTGTCGTTCGCCCAATGTTTGTACTGCATTTCAATCTCATCATTTGCATTTTTCTTGAAGCGATATGCATGAGGCTGACTGTGGTAGCTCATACGTTACTGAAGACAACCACAACCACACATGGCCTTGGGGTATAGCTGGATGATAACACAGGATGGGAGGTGTAATTTCTTTTCATCTGGCATTCTGTCCGCCATGGAATCGACATATTTTTCAAACCACACCTGTGCACCTAGCATACGATTAGTCTTCTTCCCACTACAACCATGCATACATATTGGTGAAGAGCACCCAGCCTCGAAATCTGCTTTCAAATTGTGAAATCTGTGATAAAATCAAAGTCTGTGGCTTAGGAAATGGACTAACATTTGAACTTCGCGTCTACATTAAATCAGTTAATTAAATTACCTTCCATTGCTGATGCCATGAGACATGATCCATGCCTTTCGGCAAACTTTTTTCCATTTTATCTGATACTCGTACTTTATTGCCCCACTTTCAACCACACATGGCCTTGGGGTATAGCTGGATGATATAACATTGTGAAGAACATCCAAGGTGCAAGCGTTGGCATTTCTTAATGCAACCGAGATTCTACTAAACATCTAGATGGAAAAGAAACGAGCATTTCTTTGCTGTCTTATATCTGTATCGATTCTGTAAGGCTTCTTTACATAAATTAAAGGTTTTTCTTACCTGGTGTACATCTTCATGTGTGTGACCAACCATAAGATACGACAGCCGTACCTGTTATTTGAAAATCATGAAAAAAAACTCACTTCAGTTTAGAATTATAACATAATATTGCCACGTTTCATTGATGTTCCTGTGATTCGGAACATTTAAGCTCTAATTGGATCCACCCAGTTCCTACTGACTAAAGTGCTAATTTAATAATTAGGGAACAGCAGCCATTATTAGAAAAAAGACATTTTGTGATTCATCAGTTTTCTTTTTACCTTTCTGAAGACTTTTGCTTTCACCAAATACGCACAAAATCCTAATACATATATATTTTTTACAGTCGCGAAAACAATTGTCCATCTGCCAATAGAGGACTGGAGGAAGACGGCCTGTCTGTAAAATAAAAGTAATGAATGAAATTTCTACTACAAATTTTCTTGTTTTTGACATTCTATTTTTTTCTTTACAATGGACTAGGGGAATATTTCACCTTTTTTTGGTAGCTCTCAAAGTTGACAGCAGTGCATTAATAGTTATGTTGGCGTCTTGCTCCCATCTTCCTAAGTCTAGAAAGCAAATTGGAGTATTGTTTCCATGGGAAATAACTCCAGTGACATGTACTCTTAAAAAATTGGCATATTCACCATCACTCTAAAAGGAAAAAAAGTGAAAGAAATACAATACGTTATAACATATAAGGCATATGTTACGAAAGTGAAAAGTATACATTTAACATACCTTTGATGGAATGTGGAAGTGAGGAATGTTGGTTTTCACTTGATCCATCCCGTCCATTATAATAGACAGATACTTTTTGGGAAAGGTTTTAGCTTTTTCTTGGTGTTTGTAATATTTTAATCTTTCTTGGCTAAATAGAAAACGTATGTTAGCTATTGGCTTGACTCAGTGAAGGAGATGAAAATTTGTAATCATCATCATCATCATATTATTATTACTTACGATTGCTGAACTATAGGAATTGATGCTATATAAAATAAAGATATTATTATTGTAATTATTGGTAACATTACATACCTTTGGGATAATCACATATCGATAGTTCCTTTTCCACATTCTACAGAACTGTCTGTAGCTTATCGTTTTTCTGCCTTTAAATGATTCTTGGTACATTCTATGTACTTGTATCTTGGTAACACAGGATGGGAGGTGTAATTTCTTTTCATCTGGCATTCTGTCCGCCATGGAATCGACATATTTTTCAAACCACACCTGTGCACCTAGCATACGATTAGTTTTCTTCCCACTACAACCATGCATACATATTGGTGAAGAGCACCCAGCCTCGAAATCTGCTTTCAAATTGTGAAATCTGTGATAAAATCAAAGTCTGTTGCTTAGGAAATGGACTAACATTTGAACTTCGCGTCTACATTAAATCAGTTAATGAAATTACCTTCCATTGCTGATGCCATGAGACATGATCCATGCCTTTCGGCAAACCTTTTTTTCCATTTTATCTGATACTCATACTTTATTGCCCCACTTTCATCTTTGATACTCGCAAAGTACAATAAATCAAGTTTAAATGAATGCTGTTCCTTTTCGGTACACTCGCAGAATTGGGTAAGACAGCCCTGAATTTCTTCTGGATTTAATACATTTTTCGTACACTTCTTTTGGCAGAACACTTTGATAGAGCCCAACATAGATACGCTCCCGTCTTGAAGTTTTTCCCCTCTTTTTGTTTTTTTTTTGCATTTATTTTCTTTTTGTTCCTATGATAGAAGTACATTACGGTATTTCATGATATTCATGTCTTGTGGCATTCTGGTTTTGGAGTCAAGTAGTTGGTTGACTTACCTCATCAACTCATTCGTTATCTTGATGTTGCGGCTCGACCGGCCCAAACTCCATTTGACATCTGACATAAGGGACTTGTCAGAAATTAGCAGGGGGGGAGGGGGGGATTTTATATTTGGGTTCGGAAATTAGGTGACCCATCCCTGCAATGGGAGTGAAATTTGCTAACCCTCCCCTTGAGCTTGGCCTAAAATATCATGATCCTCCCCCTCTTGTATGAATGATAAAATCTAGTTCTTGCAATACACTAGGGTGAGTCAGTATTATGAAAACTCAAAATATATTCCTAATCTGTTCTTTGTCATGCTACATACATACATTTTCGATGACAGCATTAAGAGTCCGACTGATCACTCTACTCCATTGCACCTCAGCAAGAGTCGCATGATGTTACAGAGCCTATTGGCCCATCTCTTCATCTTATCTCTTCATTATGAAGGAATAAGTGGGCTCCTCAAAACACAAAGACCATATATCCAATATGCCTTTGAAAAGGGATTGTTCACCAAAGAATCACAGGACATTATCAAGCAATATCTACGCTTCAACTTAAATGAAAATCATGATGATGATGAAAGTGATTGTATTAATACTGATGAGATAAATGATGATGATCAAGATGCTCACAGCAGCATCGATGGTGATGCTGAAGACAGTGATGAATAGGATAGCCAGAACTCTACTAACATTAATAACATTCATAATTTCAATAAGACTCTTTAGCATTGTTATGAATGAAAACTAGATGTTTGTTAAATTCTTGCTATAGTACTTCACAGTTTATATCCATAACGTTCCGTAAACCGTTGTTCTTTTTTTTCTCTTTTTGTTTTTTGCCAAATAAAGAACTTCCTTTTTCTTCTGTGGGTGAACCTCTACATGATCACGGGCATATATTTGCATGACCCTCCCTCTTTTAACGGCCCATTTTTCATGACCCCTCCCTTTTCTGAGGCTCAAAAAGTAGTGACCCCCCTCTGTTTCCACCCCCCTCCCACCCTGCTAATTTCTGACAAGTCCCTAAACAAGTCCTGTCAAACTCATATTCTTCGGTGTTTGATTTAATAATTTGGTAGTACATACGTCAAACATACACACTATATACAGCCAGGATATATATATAAAACTGCTATCAATATGGGTCCTGTATATGGGTCCTGTATATTTTACTCAATAGTGTAAAAAGTACTCTTGTGATAGACTAAGGACTTTATTGTCCAGGTGTCTGAAGTGATCACACATATGTCCGATATGTCCGTGATCTTTGAACTCAATCATGCAAAGTCAGTCAGATTATAAACAATGCATCTATTACTATCACAATGTCTCATCTTAGTCTTCAATGCCTTGTCCTAGGTTGCTGATAACACTCAAGAGACTAAGAGTCAAGTGAAACTGGTAAATTAACTTGGTGTAGCAAAACTGACAACCCCGAGTGAACAACCCGTGCCCTTTATATTTGAGTTAAGAAATTAAAAGGAAAACTTCTAATGCCATGCATGTTTTTGAACAGTTGAAACAAGAACTAACACAATGGAAAGCAAAATGCTCAGATTTAGAAAGAAGGCTTTGCACTTCCCAGAAGAAACTGAGTGAGGTATATTTAGTAATATTTAATGTAATTTAATGATATTAGTTGACAACTACAGTTTTGTACAGCTATATTTCTTGCAGATGTTAAATGAAAATCGCGAGCTCGACATGACATGACATAGCATAAAAGTATACATTTCTTAAAACGTACTCAAGCTAATTATTAAAATGATTTGAATATATTATCGACCATTTAAGATAAAACATTTAGAATAGAATAGAATAGAATAATACTTTATTTACAGAGGGTTACACTTAATATATAAACATAACATACACGTGGCCCTCAAATTATACAATAAACGTACATATATATTATAACAAAACTTAAAAATCCAAAAAAAATTGTCTTAATTTGTGAAATTCTATCTGAAGGCTATTTTTGAAATATAAATTCTATCTATCTAAAGTAATTGATTTCAGTTCTTTGGCAAAAGAATTAACAGATTTGAGTTCTAAACTAAATGAACTAAAATGTGCGTTGCCCAAAAGAATTCCTAAACTTTGGAAGAACTAATTTGTGTGATCTGCTTCTGGTGTTAACTTGATGCACATCTTTAATAAGTTTAAACCTATCTCTAATGTACACTGGTGTTTTATCACTCAATGATTTATGTACAAGCTTTGCTAATAAGCTCAAAACACATGTTCCGATTTATGAGACTTGTAAACCATTTTCACTGTAAAATTTACCCGCTTATGGTCTCAGTGGGAATAAGTTATGGGAGAATGAGATTTGACCGAGACCATGAGCGGAACGCCAAATAACGTTAAGCAGACACATGGTTTAAAAAGGTAACGTCGCCGAAGGGGAGGAGGGGGGGGGGGTTGAGAAGACCTTCGACGCGTCCTTAGTTTGACTACGAGGAAAAAGCCCTAAAACTGGATCTTTGTTTCCTTAAATACGTGTAAAAGAAGTCATGGCGATGCGAGGTATTCTAAACAAATGGTCCCAAGAGAGACAGGTCGATTGAACAGTTTGAATGCATTTCGCGGGGAATTTTAACAATGAACATATTTAACCATTTTCACTGTAAAATGTACCCGCTTATGGTTCTCAATGGGAATAAGTTATGGGAGAATTAGATTTGACCTCCTCTCATTCGCTTAAACTCCACACCTTAAAGCGAGACATATAAGGAAAAATATGACCAGAACAGATAGAGAAAGCGAAAGATATGAACCTACTCTTAAAACTCAGAAAATAAACCTGTGCAACCATGCAGATTAAATTCCATTTTATTTACGGGAAAGCGGGCTGGAAATCACCCAGCTCATTCCTTACAGAAAAATTTTGAGCAGCAATTGCTGCTGCCAGGACTTCCTGCTGAGATGATGACGAGGTGCTGCTAGCTAAAGCCGATGCCAAACGGTCAGCACTCATAACTTTCCCAGTCTGCGTGTAGTGCTCTAAGGTTTCTAGCGAACACCAGCCAAGAAGAGTAAGCGTGATAGCACACCCACTACGGAAACTATGCATAGTTTCGCCACTGTTGATTCCGGTGTTATTCAAATGAAGTGTAAGATGGTTGGCTACCGCTGACCTCATAAAAGGTAACCCAGAAACTTCTCCTTTGCTGTTTAACACGCGAAATAGGTAACCATCCCGGAGATTTATCAACATTAAATCACAAAGTTTAACGTACAATTCTAAATTGGCTACTGGGCATATTGTGACATCCTGGCATCTTTTAATCACAAACGTGTTAGTGTTACCACCTCTTAAGGTTTTGCCAAATGTATGATGGAAAAGAAAACCCTCATTCCCTTGGAGGCGGGACACTTCCTTAGTTAACACTCTTCCCAAATTTGATGCCCGATCTCCGGAATAAAACTCCAAGCAGAAGAAAGCTAAGTCCCTAGCAATGATGTAGCGTTGACAAGGAGTACAACTTGGTGAGAAAACAAGTGTTTTTAGATGAGCACATAACTTAACTAACTTATCAAAAAATAGCGGAATAGATTGTTTAGGGATGACTCTGGCTTGGGCCTGTTCTTCTCGAATAAGACGCAGGTAGGCACTGCATGAAATAACGGATTTGCTTATGTTTGCTCAATGGTGCAAATATGATGTGAAGTTGGGGCTCTATATTTACATCATATTTGCCTTTG
Organism: Telmatactis stephensoni; assembly: GCA_029948255.1. Taxonomy (NCBI): domain Eukaryota; kingdom Metazoa; phylum Cnidaria; class Anthozoa; order Actiniaria; family Isophelliidae; genus Telmatactis; species Telmatactis stephensoni. Next base: position 257,079 of record JALIZF010001682.1, on the reverse strand, counting down.
TTGTGGTATATGATTCAAAGACGATGTTTGCCGTCGCTGCAAATGTAATCAAACACAACGTAAATGTGTTAATTTGAACACATTTGCACCATATTTTCAACTGATGCAAAATACCAAGTTTTACTTAGATTTACTTAAGTTTCACAGTAGAAGCAAAGACCACTCATCACGGCACACATTTGCACTGAGAGTAAACATTGAGCGTATATAGCGACAACCGAGTTACCGAACGGCCCTTTGAACCAAAAACTGGCAAAGGATGACTCTACGTTTTGATAAAACGATAAAATTCTCGATGTAACTGACCCGATGAAACGAGAAGGGAAGTCGATGCAAGTTTTGACTTCCGCGGAGTTGCGTTCAAGTGAATACCAACTTGCATCGACTTGCATCGACTTGTGTCGACTTGCGACGTACGTTTTGGCCGCTTGTTTGAACACTGCACTCACCACCCTAGATTTTTGTTTTTTTTCTTCTACACATTGCCTCTCTCACAAAGCGTTCAAACAAAAATAAAACTGAGTGTCTCTTTGTCCTTCAGGTAGCTTATTGTTATTGGAAGTTTTTGAAAAACTTGAGTTGAGTGGTGTTCAAATGAGACGAGCATGTGGCATGTCACAACTTACGTCGACTTGCGTTAATTCTCGTTCGATCCGAGCCTAGACGGCACTGTTCTTATAAATTGCCAATAAAAAGCCAATACTATATCCATAGTATCACGCAAATGTAAAATTGTATCGGTACAATAGATATAAGATATAGTTCAGGAATAATCATTTACCCAGTTAGTTTGGCGCATTTTAATCTAAAATACATTTACAAATCCATCAGAGAAAGAAGAATTTATTTCGAATTCAACAAATAACTGCATTATTAATACAGAACAATCACACTGGAAAATGTGCTAGACTTAGTGATGCTATTCTGCTGAGTTACTACAACAAAAGTTATGAAATATTAGAGACAGGCTTTCTGGTACGGTTCTCCTGCTTGTGCAATTCAAACACAAAATAATAAAATTATTATGCTACACTTATCTCGTGAAAAATCAAACAGGATTTCCAGTCATTGTGGAAAATTATATTTCCTAACCTATCTCCTGAATCCTGACTAAAAATTTACTGTATCTGACCAAACGATACCCAGAATCAAAACGTTTGTGTGGTTGATCAACATGACCAAGGCCCACCTGTTCAAAAGGATATTAATGAGAACACCAACTAAAATCTAAAGAGAACCACTAATTGTTTTAACTAGGTTATTCTTGTCCTCTTTTCAACAATTGCCCTGTTCACTAAACAGTTCAAACACTTTACCTTTCAATTGCAAATGACAACAAAACAAGCATATAAACACAGCTTTTATAGACTGTGTCTCTGTACAAGATTCCCTGACTTTTCCCTGGCCCCTGGGAATCCTGTGAAATGGCACACCCAGAAACAGTTCAAGGATGACTTACAAAAAAATTCTTGTCAATTTTCTGAGACAAACTGCTTACATGTACTATGTATAATTTTTTCCCTTGTAATAGTTGTATTAATGATTAAAAAAACTATTGTAAAGACAAAAATCTATTGCTGGGTTGCATCAAAGCAAAAGACAATAAAATGGTAGCCATGTGGGATGACAAAAATAAACTGCTAGTGAGAAATCGTTTTTTGAAGTTTATACAAGATGAGTGCTGTGAAGCCACATTCTACCAAAGAATATGTTTATAAGCAATTTGTCTCAAAAATACAAGAGGAAAAAGAAATCCCTAGATAATTTAACTTCTTGGTGACAACAAGGACTAGAACAAGTATTCTAAATGTTGCCAATTAGACTATACCTCCTATTTGTGTTACAAGCTGATTGTTTATATTTTAGATGGAAATTTATAAAAAATGGTCTACGTTCTGTAACAAATAATATTGTACATAGACAGTGTACTTAGCACTGCACTTTTCGCCGCAGTGGGCAGGTCACTAGAACATTTTCTTTCTGGACGACATCAAAAGCAGGTACAAACTTGGAATGAATTCTCTGGAAGGGAATAAATTCAGCTGGTCCATCATCTTCAAAGAGATCTTTGCACCATACTTCCAGGGGAGGTCCCAAGTTCAATCTTGCAGGGTGTTTTTTGAACCACCTCACTGAAGCTAGAATACAAGTATGATATTCTCCATTTATCTGAATGTTCTGTCTCAAAAAGAATTTAACAAATCCTGGTCTTAGAGTTGCACCAGAATGGTCAATATTTCCTCTTAAGTCACCACACCATCTAGCTAAAATAAAACATGATCTTTCTTTTCTGGTTTCTATTGACCCAAACTCTTCTCCTCCAAATGATAAACCAGCAATTCTGTCACAGTTACCAGTTATTGAGGACTCATTCACACCATAAAAAATGCTTGTATAGGCTGCTTTAAGATTTGAAACAGAGTCAAATTCAACACAATATTTGGATATCGGTCGAATAATATTGAGTAAAGAGGAATAACTGTCTTTAAGTATCCAATGGAGACCTTTCCTTACCGGACCATTTGACAAAAGGTGTAACTGTATTAAACAACTTGAATTATTTGATGAATACTCATGCAGGGTTCCTGAGTCTTTGAGTTTCATTCTTTGAAATACTGGTTCGAAATGCTCACCAAACTGTGGGGGTAATGACAAAGACTTGATAAATTGTTCAGACATGAATTTGCGCATTATCTGGATTTCCACTGATCTTTGGTTTGTTGAATATTCTCCTAGAATTCCATTATAACGCTTGAAGCTAAACAGCCAAAATGAATATACTGGGCCAAAATTTAAGATACAGTCAAGAATATGCATATGAAGATGCATGTTTGGTGTTATTTTACTCCTTCCATACAATTGTTCAAACATTTTACAAAAGTTCATCAAATGAAGATGTCCCAACTCTGCCTTTGTTTCCGTTATGACATTGCTACAGAGGATATTGCAAGCAATTACAAACTCACGCCAAACATCTAAGTGTTCCTTTGGCAATATATTCCAAAGAGCAAAAATTGAGTAAAGTAGTGTCCACGATTTCCACTGATCGGCTGTAAAACCACCATAGTTGTGGGAAATTTTTTTTGGAAGACGGCCAACACTGGATGGTGCCTTTACATTATCAATTTTTTCCTGAATGTCAGTCAATCTTTTAGGATCAATTAAACTGTAACTTTCATCTAACCAAACATTTTTCATGACATGTTTGGCTGTCCCTGTGAATAAATTGTGCATAGGATCAATTATGTGGAATCGAATGCAGTCAAAATATGGGAGCATCATCAGTTCAGTGAACCTTGTCCCAAATTCCTGTTCTTTGTTAGCCTTGTCAGTAGATGATGTTTGGTTTAGGATTTCTTGAGCCTGCTGTCTATGTTGTTCATTAGTCCTTGGTGGACATACATCAAATCCTGAGAAATCCATTCTGTCTGTTACATTCCCAGCAAATTCCTTTGTGCATTTCGAGCATCCATGGCATGAAGTGTGCCCAGTAAAGCCACAAACTTTTCGAGCAGCAGGTACATCACAGCCCACACATAACAAAGCTCCCCGAAAAGTTTGTGCACTCTGGTATCCTGGAGGTGTAACTTGAATGCCTTCATCCCAAAGAATATTCAATTCAGCAACCAATGGTTTTAAATAAGAATTGATGGTAAGCTTTGGTTCATGTGGTCCTGGAATAATACCCACCAGTATTGCATTCTCCGGTTTAAATCGCTGTTCCCTGGGCAAATTCATGAATACTAAATAAATAGCTCCAACACTGTTTACTGAGTGTTTAAAGGGCTGAAACCAGTCCACATTTAACATGAAAGCATAGTTCCTGGGTGCAGCTAAGAAAGACTCATTTCTAACATACATGAATTCTTTCCAAATTCTCCCATCAAATACATCTGCTAAAATTCCTCTTGGTATGTTTCTGTCCCTCCAAAGTTCACAGTTGGCTACAAAACCTGGTCTTGTAGTGAAATTTTTGAGTGTACTGATGATACTGTTGTAACAGTAAACTTTTAAAGGGTATAATCTCTTCTTCCCATTCTTTAGTACCACTTCTTTAAGGAGAGGTTCACCACAAGCTGTGCGACGAAACTGCTGACGGTGATTGTCATGTGCCACATAGGGACAAGCCCTAATATGAGTTCTACCAAACTGTTCAAAGTAACAGTCTTTAAAGTCATATATGCTATGACATTTTATGCAGACAACATATTTCTTGAATTTGTCTTTATCGATACCAAGCTGATGTTTTAACAAATTAAGAGATTTTGGAAATGCAACTACAAATCCTGCCAGTGCTGGTAAAACTGTAGCAACTGACTGGAAAAGAGCATGAATGAAGTGGATTAAAATGTCCAAGGCATTGTCTGAAATGCAACAGTATGATGACCATACACACAGGAAGACCAATATCCACTTAATAATGAATCCAAACTTTTCCTCTTGTATTTCATGATACATAGATGAAGATGGGCATCTATCTTGATTTTCATCAAAGTCTAAATTAAGTTCCTTTTCATCAAGTTCCCATTGCTCAAATTGTACCTCGTTTGGTTCCTTTTCCATGTAAAGCCACTCATCATTATCAGCAACATCTGCACCAGTTAGTCTAACATCCTCTTCCTCTAAGTCTTTAACAACTGCACCTACAACAATAGATTGTGGTCAATAACAATTAAGCTGACAAATTAATAGTCTACAGGCTATCAATTGCTCAATAGCACCCTGAAATTATTGGAATGAGACTGGCTAAAAAATTTAAAAAAGAAAATGAATGAAATAAATTTAAATAGAAAACCTTGTAGAGAATTCTCTTCTCATTGTCATTTTTTTAGTTGATTAATAATCTTGATCAATTAATTCTCAAGAGCTGGAAATGCTTTCTCAAGATTTACATGTAGGTTCCCAACTTAATAATAAAGGTAATTTACTCAGTAATTATATTCACATAGTTTTTTTAATCAAAAATTATCAAATATTTCAGAAAAGGCCACTACCTTTAATTTGCATCAGTTAACAACTATTTTCTGAACTGGAGGTGACTAGCAAAAGAATATTTGCCACGATGTGAAGTGTAGGGGTAAATATTCATAAAAAAACAATATTCGTCAACAGTGAATACAATATACTGTCAGGATCTGAAATCTGTATTTGAGCCTCCGCTTCTTAGAGTAGTTTTCGTATGACTGTGAAAACATCACTGTACAGTCAAGTTGCGGTTAGGGGAGGAATTTTTTATATTAGACACAGTCACAGCAGGGCACGGTTTGTTCCACACTCATACAAATCTGCTTTTACTAGAGCTTTTAAACATGTGCTTGATTTGAGGACAACTTTAATGTAAGAAGTATTTAAAGATTGTTTGGATTGCTCAGAAATTAAACACTGGTGTCAAACATTCTCTATACCAATTGATGGTCAGTTGTATGTAAATTTTTAAAGGTCTTTCAAGCTTTGTTTAAGTATCAAAATTCTGTGTTTGGTTGATAAACTTTTTCCAAGCCCTCTAGATGATTATTTGCCTCTGTGAATTCTCTGGAAAATTGTGTTTTATGCACAATATGTACATGTAAATAAATAAATAAATAACAAATAAAATGCATTTGTTTATAAATACAGGCTGAGTTTTGCAGCTAAAAGCTGATGTGGGCCTGTTTTCTCTCACACACACTACCTCTACATTAAATTATTTTGCAAACATTGGTCAACTCGCATGTTGATTTTTAATGAGGGAGGCAAAACTGAAGAACCCAGAGAAAAACCCTCTTGGCATGGTAAACAAATGAATAAACTCAATTATGATCATATACATATCATACATATGACCCGAATGCCTTCAAGAGCAAGGGACTCGAACCACGGACCACAGTAGTGACAGGCTTATATTAATTGTCTTACACGTACAGCTTGCAGCTTATTTTGATCACTCTATACACTTCAAATCAAACTGGAGAAATGTCAAAACTTTCTTTAGTCTTAAAAGATGTTAAGATTTTGATGTGTTTTTCTATTTTTTTTTTCATTTTCTTCTTATTTTCTTGAGTACAATAATATACTGCACTGTACAACTACCAAGAAATTGCTTTTAATACCAACTGTTAGCACTGCCACCAAACAATTTGATTGTGTTATAAATTTCAGTTAACTCATGTCATTCATGACCATTTAGAAAGCTCTAAATGGTGATGTCTTTGACATTTCAGTTTTCACACCACAGTTCTCTTTAAAGATTGAACATCACCATTTAGAGCTCTCCAAATGGCCATGTGAGTTAACCAAATTCAAAACAAAATCTATTGTTCATTAACAGTGCTAAACAGTAAAGTAATTTTGTTAGCATCAGGTGAAAATTTTCATCTAAGTCTAATCCCTACTGCAAATGCGGTTTGAATTGGTCTAGGATAATTCATGAATTTCATAAAATGAAAATTAAAAACCTACCGAATACATTCAAGCCTAATATTGGAATTTTAAGATTTGATCACAAAATTTAGTAAATGCCGAGAGACACCTTAAATTTTTAAAAAAGTCCTGAAAACCACTTTTAAAATGCACATCACGCGCTATAAATATAAGAGTTATAAAACAAAATGAGAAGTTAAGTACCTTGGTTAACAGCGTTCTCTAAAGCTGTATCCTCCTGTGTGATCTGGGAATCAACGTTGCTGTATGTTACATCGTGACCATCAAAATCAAGCAAAGCACCAAAGCTTGAATGTTCATCATCTGATGAATCAGATGAGACGAGTTCTTGGTGATCGTTGCTTTTCCATTTCTTCTTCCTGGTATCGTAAAATAACGACATGTGAAGCCTATGTGTTCTGGAACTTACGTATTGGTTACAATGGACACAAAATTTTCTTTTTTCTGAATTCATATTACTGGAGTTATTGACATTTACGTTCGAAATTTGAGTTTTGTCTATCGATCGCGGTGTTCTGTTTACGATTACTGCGCGTGCCCACGTCGATATCATGCCTGTAGTTGCGTGACTTGACAAAGACTTGACATGTGAAATATGTGACCTTTAGACTCGTTCCAGTCCTTTGTCGTTACTGTTCACGTGAAAAAGTGAAATGACCAATCAAATCTAGAGAAAATGTAAACAGATCCATTCGGCGCGACTTTTAGGATACCGTCGCCAAAAAGTTTTCTTCGCTTCGCGTTCCTTCTGAGCTGTGGTGATCCAGTTGTGCTTAATCTGCGTTACTTTTACCAAAATGGCTCGTCAAAATCGAAAAAAGCGGTCTTCCTCTCGAACAGAGCAACCTCAAGTACCTGTTGTAGCAAATGATCGTCAAAACGATGAGATGTCTTGCCGTCGGTCGATACCAATGCCCACTACACCGGTTCCAACGAATGCATCGCCTTCGTCAAGTACATGTTCCTCACATTCATCTCCACTGGCTTTACTCTCGGAATCACCATCGACCACGGCTACCTCACATTCATCTTCACTTGCTTTACCCGTGGAATCACCATCGTCAACGATTGAATCCCTTTCAGAAACTAGAGACGAAAACCCGAACCATTTGTCTTCTTTCATTGAAGAACAAAGGGACTTCAATTGAAGAATTTTAGGCCTTCTGGACCCGAGAAGTGCAACCTTCCAAAGAGCAAGAAAACGGAAATTACCTCTCGATTTAACGGTAAGTTTGTTTGCTGTTTGTAATTGTCTGCCGTTGTAATTATTGATAAAATCTAGATACGTTTTATGATAAGTTTCGGCGCACTGCAATGCCACGTGACAGGAACGACGCCATTGCCACGTGATAAAGGAAGGACGCCATTTCCTTAAAGGGGCTGCGACACAAGTATTTGGCGGATTTTTGGTCATGCTTTGCTAATGCCACTGATGAGTAGCTTAAAAATATACAAAATATTCCCTTTCAAAAAGGAGATATAAGATGAATCCTAAGGAACCGGTCATTATTTATAGAGGGGGGAGAGGGGGCTGATCTAAAACCGTGGTTATGTAACATTTAACATAACCAGGGTTTTTGTTCAGCTGCAACTAGGCTACAAATTGGTGACACAGTTTAAGTGTTCTCTGCTGTATTTTTTAGACAAATGTCAGAGCTGTTTACCAAGAATTTGAGGAATCACCTGATGGAAAGCAACTTTGGGACTTCCAGAAAAGGTTTGTGTGCTACTTACATTGGGAGGTATTTTACAGTATTTGTTGGTATACTTAAATGGTCAGTGGGGAAATTAATGTCTATATCTTAAAATGGGATCTGGCATGTGTGCTATTTAATTTCAAGTTATTAATTTTTGTGTTATTAATTTCTGTAGTAAACAGCACTATCACACAAGGGATAAAGAATCGTGACAAAGATACTGCACCAGCTGTTATTAGAGGTAGGCTTAATTGATAATTAGCCTTATCTTAAAGGCAATAATGATTTCTTTCAAAAAGGTGTAAAAATTGAGAATACAGGTGTCCAGTTGACTTATAATCTTTTTATTTCATTTATTAACAGATGCTATCCGTGCACACTTTAACACAAAACGAAGAAAATTTCAAATGACAGAAAAGTCAACTCTTGACAAGTATCAGAAGGACCAGCGTCGCAGAAGCCGGCTTAACACAGTAAGTATGCATAGTAAAAGTATAAACTATAACCTGGTTTTGCAATGAAACAAAAAGTTTCAAGGCATTATGATTGTTTATGGCAAATGGAAAGGAATTCAGACTTTTTGATCTATAGATAAAATTTATCCTGGTACAGGTTTTGACTTGTATTAATTAGTAAGAAGCCAATTAATTCAAGTCAAGACTGGTGTATCTTATTAGCTCAAAGTTATTTCATGATCAATTTTCAAAATCATGCAAATTTTGACCTTCAAACACTCCACCCACATGGACTGTTTGTCTTATTTTGGAAATTGCAGTTACCTTCAGTTTATTCTTTAAAGGAATACTGTCTTGCCAGTCCTTCCCCGGCCTGCTGTTTTTGTTTTTTTGTTTTTTTGTTTTTTGTTTTGGGGGGGGGGGGAGAGGGGGTGTTTTGTTTTACTGTAACTGGGAGTTAATTGAACTCTCACAATGATTAGCAGTGCAATGGTACTGTAAATTTAGGATTCAAATGATCAAATTTAGATTTAAAGCAGTGTTAAGCAGATGGAAGTCTAACAACATGCTTTTATTAATGAATGATTTGAATGTAAATATTTAAGTTGGCATCAAAGCTTATATAGAAAAGTTTTTTTCAGTAGAATCATTGGCATGAAACTTAAGACTTATACTCTACACCAATTTGATAGAGTATGTTTTGATTATATCCTGATGCAAATTGAAGGGAATATTTTAAGCATTTTTTATACTTGTTTATGTTTGTCTATTTCCTGTTAACTTTATATTGTTTGCTAAAAGCATGCGCATATTCTATTATTTCCATTCCTATATAACAAATTTGTGTTGAATAACCAAGTCCTTTTTTCTTTCACTACAGAAACGTACACAACGAAAAAAAGCACTAGAGGAGACCTCAACATACAGTGAGGAACAGAAAGCTACCATTTCAGGTGTAATAAAAAATGAGTACATGTCATCTGAAGAGTCCGCAGCCTCAGAGCCTGAAAATGATTCTGAAAATTCTGATAATGATGACATTATTGTAAGTCGAAAACATATAAAAGTGAAAACTTTTCCTTGGAGAAGCAAAACGCTTAACACAATTTTTGAGAGACTTGACAGAAGGATCAGTAAAAAACGCACTACCAAAGGTAGTGCTATGGTTGTGGAAAGAAGAAAAGGTGGAGTCTCAAAGAGACCAGCACCAGCTAATGCCCCAGTGTGGGTACTGAATTCTCATTGAATGATAGATTTGAACAATATTTATTTTGCTGCTCTTCTTTAGTATTAAAAAAAAGAAAGAAGGAGAAAAAAAAGTATTCAGTTGCTGTTTAGAGCAGTTTCATAAGACTGAAATAAGAAATTATAATCTGTAGTGTGTAAAAAAATCAAAGACATTTTATTAGTATCTATTTCAATTTTGTGAAAACCTGACTCAAGTGTTATAACAATCGAATAAGCCAGTTCGGAGTTTAAGAATCGTTTCTTATGCGCATGCGATTTTATCCCGAATTTCTCACCTTCTTTTGTTTGATTAAAAACAAAAGAAGGTTTAAACAAAGAAAATGAGAAGTTCGTGATAAAATCGCATGCGCACTGAAAACGATTCTTAAACTCCGAACTGGCTTATTGGGATCAATCTTTCCAAATAGTGCAAATATTTATAATATAATTTTTCATATATTTATTTATATAAATAAGTTTTATGGCACTATTTATAGTGAGTCATTTCATACATATTTGGTTTCAGTTACCTTGATTGATATTATTACCAAGATTTGCTGTATTGATTGATTAATGAAAATGAAATGAAATTACAGTATATATTGATAATGATTTTGTAATAATTTTATAAATTCATACAATTTTATCATGTTTAGAATCATTTTAAGAAAAATGTAAATAAAATTGATTTGTTGATATTTTGCATTGTTATTTATGAATTGGGATATCAGGTGATAACTTAAGAGAGGTAAAAAATAAGTAGCATTGTTGGGAATTATCAGTATTGAAACAAGTTGATATGGATTTACAAAAAGATATATCATGCAAGTTTACATTTACCACAGGGACTTATTTAAAGTATATTTAAAACTTTGCATGAATTTGCACTGATATACTAACTGTGCAAACATCATATTAGCAACACATTTGGGTTGTATTTGCAATTAGAACAAAGTTTTAAGTGAGAATGCATATACAATAAAGGCAAATCTAGTGTATATTTATATCTTTAGATAGATTTGCACTGATGAAAATCTATGCAAAGTTTTAAGTGAGAATGCATATACAATAAAGGCAAATCTAGTGTATATTTATATCTTTAGATAGATTTGCACTGATGAAAATCTATGCAAAGTTTTAAGTGAGAATGCATATACATTAGAGGCAAATTTAGCGTATATTTATATCTTTCGATAGATTTGCACTGATGTAAATCTACAGCAAATTTACAACTTTGCTCTTAGGTTTACATATTGTGCAAATGTATAGTGAATCTGGTATTCACAATATTTGCTGGCCATGGTGAAGATGAAGTGAATTTCATATTTGCAATGATGCAAATATAATCAAATATGATAAAATATGGTATTTGCACTATATTTGCCATATATTTGGCATTGCTGTAAATCCAATTTTTCATGCAGTGTAAAACCCAACACAACTGCAGTTGATGTCCATCCTCATCATGACAAGTTGCCCTCCAAAGGCTTTGCCCTGAAAGTAGGTGGGGGAAAACGTTCTCACTTCACACAAGCCCAGAAAGATATTATGATTTACTTCTATGACAGACAAGCTCTACATGGAATCCGGGCCAACCCTAAAGATGTCATACGTGAAATGAAAGAGCAAGGCATTGAGGAGCTAAAGGAAAGTCAAATTAAAAGTTGGTGGAGTACTTATCATGCGAAAAAAAAGAAGGCAATGCAAGACACCATTGAAGGATGTAATCGTTTTCGACCAAGTACTGCAACCACTCCACGAGCACCATCCACTGCCCACCCTAGTACCGCTACCACTTCACAAGCACCATCCACTGCTCAACCAAGTACTGCAACCACTCCACGAGCACCATCCACTGCCCACCCTAGTACTGCTACCACTTCACAAGCACCATCCACTGCTCAACCAAGTACTGCAACCACTCCACGAGCACCATCCACTGCCCACCCTAGTACCGCTACCACTTCACGAGCACCATCCACTGCCCACCCTAGTACTGCTACCACTTCACAAGCGCCATCCACTGCTCAACCAAGTACTGCAACCACTTCACAAGCACCATCCACTGCCCACCCTAGTATCGCTACCACTTCACAAGCAACATCCACTGCTCAACCAAGTACTGCAACCACTTCACAAGCACCATCCACTGCCTACCCTAGTACCACTGCCAACCAGTGTAGAGCAACCAATAGCTCATTGGCTCGAGGATTGCCTGCTACTGAACCCAGCCAGCCACCTACTTCCACAAGAAGTACTAGAAGATCCACAAGGTCTGCAACTGCACTAATTGGCAGCAGAAGCAATCACACCACAGATGTTTACGAGTGGCACATGCCAACTGATTGCAGCCAATCAACAATATTCGGAAGAAGTGGCAGTAATGCATGTACTTTTATTGCATTATACTTTGGTAAATTGTATTTTGAAGCTGGACTGAAGCCTCCTAGCAATGAAAAAGAGCTTGATAGTGATTGGAAAGTGGCTTTACGACAAGCCATTATTGATGGCAATGAAATCCATGATGATATATTCGAACATGACCCTGTTAACGTATCAGTGGACGAAGCCATACAGATTGCTGGTGGAGAGTGCTACGTCAAGGACACAGAACAACAACTCGATGCATTCGGTAGAGACATTGTGGGTCAACTTTCTTCAATTTTTGAAGATCTTTCAAAAAGAAAAAAACCAAATTGTAGTGTTGTGGTTACTGGAGAACGTTCGTACTTGTTTGTTGTCAATGCTGATAATTCAACAATGATGGTAGATTCCCATCACCACGGCAGTTATGGGGCAGTAATAAGTTATGCTGAACCAGGTAATGCTGGCTTAATGGCTATTTGGCTAGGAGGAATGATAAGTGAGACCTGGAATACATCAATGCAGACAGCATCTATTACTCCAATAGTGTACACAAATGAATAATAAGACTGTTGAACTCAAGTGCAAAATTCAAGTGTCACATACACATGGACCCAGAAATACAATTGTAAACACTGTGAGACTCTGGGAAAGCTTGCATTAAAATAGAACTTCAGGTTAAAATGTCTAATGCAATTCACAGAAATTAAAAATTCAGACATATCAGACAAGATTGACATTTAATAGTGTATGAATATAAAACATTTCTTTTGTGTGTTTTGTTTACAGAAAGTAATACTGTAATTAAATTTGAGAAGCCATAAAGAGGATGCAATGCTACATTTTTCAAGCTTTGATCAAACAATATCAAATTATGAATAATCACTTATGGTGATTTTTGAAAATTTGAATGCAATCACTGCAATAGTTTCTAATAACATTGAATTTCAATTTTCAAAAGATCAATTTGCAGCTTGCTGTGAGATTTGAAAGTAAAAACATCTAAAAAACTATTGAAGTGATGTTGCTTTTAGATTTTCAAATTGTGATGGCTTTTTTACCTTGCTGCAGTAATCTGTTTTTCTACATCTTTAGATTTTGCATAAGCCAAATGGAACATTGCATTCTTCTCAACTAGATGAGTGTTCTACATAGTTGACTAAACTTGAAAGGGTTACATGGCAACATTTTACAATAATTTCATGTAGTGGGACTGAAATATATTCTGACGATTGATCATTTAGAAAATGATCTTACTGTCAATTAGCTAATTGTAAATAATGTATATATCTGTGTAGTAATTATAAATATCTTTTAGATGTAAAAATAAATTTATAACACTATCTTGCAAAACATAAACTTTACTAATAAAAATATTTGAAACATTGATCAATGAATTATTCTGTAGTAATTATTCATATTTGTAAGGATTAGGAATCATATGGTTTGACAAAATATAATGTCATTTCATTTAGAGTCCTTTTCTTTTCCTGTGAAAAAATTGTCAAGCAGTTGAAGAAACCTTTAGCTTTCTTTTTATGAACTGAACACCAAATAGTCATTGATTTTTCACAGGCAAAGAAAAACAACTAGCCTAACTTGTGAAAAGTTAAAAGGGAAATCTTGTTACACTATTATGATTGCCTGAAGATAACTGGGCTGGTTAGATAAATATGGCTGGATTACTGTTACTTATTGTGCCTACAGAACAACATTGATTCACAAAATCAAGTCTTATGTTAAGGGTTACAATTGCAATCAGCATAGAGTTGTTCACAAACCTTGGGCCAAATAATTAGCCATAAAAATATATTTGTTATTTCTGGATTGTATTTTCAGCTCAATGCTTTCAGTGGGATCCAAGTCTACTTGTATAGATGTTGTGTTTTTACTTACATGGAGTGACCATATCATCAATATCAATAGACAATAAAATTGTCAATAATCTGGCCAATCCATGAGATGCAAGTAGAAACAAACAACTGATTATACTGGCGTTGTACAAAAACAACAAAGAAAGATCAAAAGTCAAGGTTTCATTTTTAGTGATCAAGGCTATTTTCAGTGACATCCCTCTTCATAGACTCAATTTACGTCTGTGTATATCGTAATTTAATTTTTGCGCGCGAAAATTTGCATTGTAGATTGCTTACACGAAAGGGGAGATATAAGAGGAAAGGACATCTCACAGGTACCCCAACCCTCTAAAAACTATAACCTTGAGCGCCAAAAACGTCCAGTCTGTTACTAGTATCAATACAATTTTTCTTAGTATTGTGGTCTCTTATATTCTAGCACTACTCAAATTAAAACCACACTATAATGTAAACAATTTGTTTCGTGCCATCTACATGGTAATATCGTTGATTTTGCACGCAATTACAAACCGTATTTGGTTGTAAGATGCCTCGTCGTCTAAATTGTCCTTAGCCTCTCGTAGACCAGAGACCGAGGGAGTAATACTTCCACTCCACTCGTGGAACCGCGACGGCGTGACATCCAGTTGAGTGGCGAGTCTTTCGAAATCCACTTGTGCGCCCGCTGCTACTGCATCAATGACATAAACGGCTGCTGTAGCCTCTTGAACTCCAATGTGACTACCAATTTCTAAGATTGTTTTGCCTTGGTTGAATAACTGTAGTGCTCTTATTTTTTGCGGCGATGGTTTCAGGTTGATAATGCCGTACAACTTGAAAAGATACTAGAAAATAGTGAAAATGCGCTGGTCAGAACATTAACTGACTTCAGGAAGATGAAACATTGGTGTACTTACGCGATTATCAGGATCGATACGTTTTCTTTTCATGTACTCCGTCAATGCAGACTCTGATGGAGGACGCTTCGATGACATATCTTTACTTTCGCAAACAAAGAAAAATTGTCATGTTATTCGACTATCTCATCATATTTTGTGTTCGGAATAATGAATGACACTTACCTATATTTCAAACTCAAGATAAATGCGTAGAAAATGCTTTGAAATTGGTCGAATATATTATAGTATAGAGATTCCTGTAAGCGTAAGTTTAACAGTCGATACACGTGTATTGGTAAATCATAGTTGACCTTTTAGCCAGATCATGTTCGTAGAGGTGTTGCGTGCATTCACAATGACCCAATGAGGTTGCCGTTTTGGTCATGAAATGTCAAAACAGCATACAAGACGACGAACAGACACCATGTTATCCGATAAGTTATTCATTTTGAGATGTTCCCCACATACAATTCTTTTCAAACTCAGGTATATCATAAATAGTTGCCATTCAAGTTTGCTCCCCATTTTTAGGCGATTATATTGGTCTTGTATAAGTGTAAGGGACCGTTCATTATTTATGGCAGGGGGGGGGATGGGTGATTAATTGCCAAGGAACCCATTTTTTTTAAAGAACCCCCTTCCAAGAACACAATTCACTTAAGTACCCCCCTCATTCTAAAGAAAATTATTTCAATACCCCTCCCCCCCTCCCTACAACAAAAAATATATAAATATTAAAATAGAATAAATAAAATGTAAAATTTATTAACAAATTCCCCAAAAGTGTTAAAAATATAATTACATGAATATAAAATATAGATATTAAAATATAAATAATAAACAGAATAAACAGAGCTTTAAATCTACAACTTGCGTGGTTTTGCTTCACATCATTCTACATATAAATATAAATTAATATAAATCGTAAAACCCAATAAAAGGGTTAAAAATATATATTTTTATGCACAATAAAAATATTAATTATTCCTATTATAAATAATTTACATTCAAACATTAAAAAAAAACATTCCTCCATGTGCCAGCCACTCTTCCACTGCGTGTTGTGGTAATAGCCTGAAAATTGTCATTTGTGTCACTTGGATCATTGTCGTCATCCTCTGAACTCCCACCTATTGATATGGCACTGAAGTCATCCTCGGACTCTTCACACTCACTGCTGCTGTCTGTTTCCTCGTTAGCTTTGTGTTGCGTAATCAATAATTGCACTTTCTCTGTTTGGGATCTACAAATGTGGCAGGTGATCCTCTTGACCTTGTCCATTTTCTTTCCATGTGTATTCAGCTTGTTGTGGATTAAGTACTTGTCTAATTCACGCACTTTAAGTTTCCTTAACAGTCCATTAACAGACAATTCTTCCCAATTGTAGCTCTCGTAGCTTTTTTCATTTCTTTCTTGTCTGTCCAAATTCCTCTGATTTGCTCGGATGTTTTTTCTGTACACTATATCCTGCAAATGTTCGATTTGCTTTTTAACCAATCCAGTTTCAACAGCATAGGATTTGGCGAATTTCTCAATCTTGTCGTTGTTTTTAAGATCTAAAGAGCCAGTAGTAAATGCACTACAAATTTGAACTTGGGGTTGATAATCATCAACTACTCTTGGCTTTCCCTTTTTATCTGTTAAGGGTGTTTGCCAAACAGGCAAAAAATGAGGCATATTTGATTGGTCTGGGATTGGCTGTGGAATTCTAGTTATTTCGGGTCCAGACCATGGAGTATCAGAACAGTATTCACAGAGATTACCAGCCGCGTCTTTGCAACCTTGTCTTACAAACTCAGTAAACAGTTCCCCACGTGTGAAATGTGCTTCCTGGAATTTCATGATCTTTTCTATATAGTTTGACCCTGGCATATTCTTTGAATTTGCATCTGAGGTGCACTTTATGTAATTTGATACATTTTTTTCGTTGAAGAAAATATTTCGTTCTTTTTCTGGGATGTGTATGCACGAATATACTCTGAAAGGACTGGAGCATCATCTACTCTCCTTTGTACTTCATCAGCTATTGCCCATGCATTTCGTTCCATTCTGGCACTCTCGTAAGCATCATATTCTTCTAAAGACATCATTTCAATCTCCTCTGAAGTCATTCCTTGGAACCTTTTTTCAACTTCCCACTCAATAGTGCTGCCATCGACAACAGCATCACCAATGGCGCTGTTCGTTCTTTCTGCCTCGTTTTGGCCGCTGTCATCTCTAGAACGATGGCACCTTTCTCGTAAATCGGAGTTGAATAGGCGGACAAGTTCTGCGTCCCTAAATCTTACAAGATTGTTTGATACTCCCACTCCTGGTCCAGCATCAGTGAGCTGGACCCACCTAGGCTTGACAGGTGGCAATTTAAGTTCATTTAGTGTATCAAGGACCATCTTTCCAATACTGGTTACGTCGTTGGTCATCTCAAGATAGTGGGAACGTGAGACATCGTCAACTATTCTTTTCAAATGATCAAGCATTGCACTGAGATTTGGTGTAATACGTTTGGCAAGAATCATTTTTTCACTTTCTGTTGGTTGTAAAGCTGCACTAAATTCGCTAAGAGCATTCGTGAGGTTGCATAGTGCATGTGAAGCACGCTGATTTTCATAAGCCCTGTGAGGGCAATCTGCAGCTGAGGTAACTTTAGCAAGGTCACCCTTTTCTGACATGTCACAATATTGAAATGTGAAGTCATGTATTTTAGCACACAGTGTCCTAAACTCTGGTGTGTAAGACGTGTTTACCAAACTTTTTGACTCGAAAATGTCTGGATGATTGTGCCGAAGCATGACAGTCTCACTGGCCCAAACAGATGCAGTACTGGGTACAAAGGCTTTTGGTCTGATTACAACAAAGTGATTATCCTCTTTGGTTGTCAGAATTGTTTGATTATTGTCAAATTGTTCCTCTTTGGTTAAGACTCTATGTGCAGCGGGGGTTATGTATACTAATTTCTCAGGCCAGTCATACTTAGGGAGTTTTTTTGCCTTTTCAACATCAGTAAGTGTGATGATCTTTTGATTACGGGTTTTACTGAGCCCCTCTGATGTGCCGGGTCTTATATAGTTTTTGTCATCAGCACTGTATATGATGGATAAGTCATCAGTTGGAAATGTTGCATTGTTATCTGCGAAATATTGAACACAGGAGGAACTCTCATTTTGGTCACTACAGCTGACTTTAGTAGAAGGATCTTTGGCAAATAATGCACATTTTATATTTTTAACATGGCCCCTCTGATATTTCGTGTTTTCATTGTTTTTATCTTCCGTTTTTGGAGGTTTTTTAAAGCAAAATAACCCTTTGCCTTTATGATTTTTTGCCTGGATAGATCGTACATTTTTTGCTTTGCTCCTGTTATAAACAGTAGAATATGATTTAATTAGCTTCTTTCCCCTTCTCTCTAGATTATTGTTAACAATGTTTAGACAGTCTCTAGTTTTTACTCGTCGATTTGTGTACATCACAGTATCCTTTCGTCTCCCATGATAAGTTGCCTTATCCTCGATAGCCTTTGCTAAAAATTCTTCATCTTCACTGTCTATAAGTGATGGTCTACCCTGGTTTGTTAGTTTTCTCCTCTTCACTCGATTTTCTTCAAAGAGTTGCTTCGCTTTTCTTTTCACCCTTTGTTTCCATTTCTGGCTATCTGGACTTTGCAGCATTTTTTCACAAGACATTATATGCTCATCATTTTTTGAAATTTTGTCGGATATTTTTTCAAGCCCACTTCTCCAAGTAGTACTTTTCCTTGAATACAGATCTTCTAATTCCTTTTTATTTTGTCTGCCAACATCTAATTGCTTTTTAATACTCAATCTCTCTATGTCTTCCGCAGCAAGTAAAGCATTTTTCCAGTCTTCACTGGCCTGTACAACTCTATCTGTTGCTCTCCGTATTTCATCAGATTCGACGCCCAGTTTATCAAGTTCAGCTCTGGACCTAGGGATAGTATTTCCATATATTATATTGCAATTCATTGCCTTCCTATACGATCGACAAACATATATTTATATTTCGTATTAAAATAGACGTAAATTCAAACAGCAATTTATTTTATACATAGCCTTATTGCTGTAAGAACAGGAGAATTAAAATATGTGCTTTACTGATACATCTCAGTAGTACTAACCTATTGGCGCCTAGTAGTACACAAGCAACCTTGCGATCCCATTCTGAGTCCATTGTTGACAGGATAGATTTAATGTTGTCACTATTTAACTCCAACCTGTTTTCTTCTTGGACATTTAGTTCATGTAATAAATAATCAATTGCTGATTCTGTACTACCATCGTGAGAACGTTGAACTACATATGACTTTCCTCTGCTTGAGAGATGGACAATAGAAACAAACAATCCTGTATTCATGTTAAGTAAAGCTTCAACAAACTGTTGTTTTGTGTCAGAAGTTGCTGTATTTGAAACATAATCAGTTTGATATCCAAGATATATTTCCAAAGCGTATTCCAGAGGAAGAATGCCGTTCATACGTTCCTTTCCATCTGGTCCTAAATACTGTGCAGTGAGCTCATCGAGAACAGCCAAAAGACCCATGAATTTCTCTTTTTGTTGTTTAGAATTCGTTCTTGTTGCCTTATCCTCAAGCCTACGACGAATATCTGAAGGATTTGAAAGAGGTTGCATGGAAACTTTGACGTATTCTCCAAACTTGACATTTTCTCGTAATTCTGAACGAACCTCATGTGACCCACGTTTGTTTTCTCCCAAAAGAGGGCGGCCGGCAGTTGTACTGCTTGTTTTACCCATTTGCTGGCTAATTTCATCAGGATTATAAGCACTTTTAGACATGATAATGTTGGAATGTACAATAAATGACTCGTTAATATATTCAAGGCGTTCCTTGTTTGATGCAAAGGGACTGGATAAAGTGAGGAGCGGTCACTCTGCACAAAAAGCAAAATGGCGGTGGCAGGAGATTCGAACGATGTCAATGTTCTTTTTATGTTTGACTCGCAAAATATTTCTGCAAAACTTCGAAAAGGGTCTACAAAATCGGAGCTACTTGAAAAATGTTCAGCTCTGTTTGGAATAGATTGCCAAGTTTTGCAATTGTACGATCAAGAGTGGGAAGAATGGGTGAATTTGAATCCAGAGTTTACTTTGAGTCATCGTGTCAAACTAAAGGTTCTTGCAAAATCCAAATCTAAGGAACAACTTCCAACTTCCTCATGTTCTTCGAAGCTCAAACAAACTGCACTTGCAAGCATTGATGGGAGTCTTCGTGTGGATACTACGACAACAACAGAAGACCATACGGAACCGCCGTATAAATCATTTCTCATTCCAAATCCACATACAGATAGATTGAAATTCTACAATGCTATTACACCGGAATTATTCGAAGAAACGGCAGGTGAATTTGTGAGCCTAAACAGATTTAAAGATTATCTGATTGTCATGAGACATTGGATGTACGACACAGACAAACAAGTTTCCTCTTTCATACGAAAATGTGAAAGAAGCATGATGACAGATGGCTCTAACAACCATACCGCGGTGAATGGCGACAATAAAGAACCAGTAAAGACAATCTTGGTACCTTATGTGAACGGTGTCTCTGAAAAGATCAGCAGAGTTCTTAAAACATACAACATAAAAATCGCCCACAAACCTGTAATAAAGATCACTAATTCGTTTCCACGACCTAAAAGTAAAAAAGACCCAGCGCTCACGACTGGAGTTGTGTACAAGGTAAAATGTAAAGATTGTGACTTTGTATACTACGGTCAGACGGAAAGGTCCCTGCATACAAGAATTGCTGAACATAGAAGAGCAGTATGCCACAACCAACCATCATCTAAGATCGCTCAACACGCTAACGAAACAGGACATGAATTTGACTTTAAAAACACTAGGACGGTGGACAAGGAGAGCGATTTCCATCAAAGGCTCTTTTTAGAAGCTTGGTATTCGGACGTTGATGACAAATCAAGGAACGATCGAATCCAAATTCCAGACATTTATAGAACACTTGTAAATTCTTACAAATCTCGCGCGCGCTAATTGTTACCGTTATAATCACGCGTGCAAACGTTTTTGTCACACTGAAGAAGGTCCGCGTTTGGACCGAAACGTCTGTAAACTTATCATCAAAAAACGAAGCTAGAGACAACCAAATAAATTATCAAGTTTCCTCTTTAACTGCATCCATTGAGAACCTAAATTCGAAAAATAATGGCCTTGGACAAAATGTTAATAGATACCAGAGTGTTCCACATGATATTAACAGTGGAGATGTAAATCGCTGCAAAAACACTATCAGCAGTCTAGAGAAAAAAATAAAAGAAGCTGAAAACCTGAAAAAAAGTCTTCAGGAGTGCAAAAAAACCTGTTACACTTCTACTTCGGATATTATCCCTGGGGGATCAAAAAATGTCAATTACATTGATGAAAAGATTAGCTTAATTGACAAAGATACAGCGCAGTTGAAAGCTATGTTGTCGAATGCTGATAATGTGTATTCATTGTTATGCAAAAGATTCAGCACCAAATCAGCAATTAAGGCAGACACAGCAAGACAAAAGCGAAGAAAAAAGGAGCAACGAAAAAAGAGTGCAAAGAAAAAAAAAGCAGCCCTTGAAAAACATACCAATAATTTGCTTTCCAAGATCTTAACATCAGCACCTGAAAACTTTTCTTTTGATCAAACCCAACTGAAGCCACTGGTGTCAAAATCGAACCTCATATCTGATATTTTAGAAACACTGGTATTAAAACCCAGGTTTCACCTTCAACCTTTACAAAAATTATTAGATGAAGGGTTTGTTGATGATGATGCTATGCCAGAAATACGAGAACTTATCGAAAAGTTTATAAGTACCAAAAAAGGGGGAAAAAAAGTGATGAAAAACAAACAAACTAAGTTATCTCATTTCTTTAAAAAAGGAAATGACACTGCTTGTACAAATGATGACTCTGATGATGATGACTCTGATGACGATGATAATGACTTTACTAATGATGCTGATGATGACTGATGGAGATTGATGAGGACTATGTATTATTGCATTCAGGGCTCGTACAACCTTGAATAGAACTAGATCTCTTGATTATTCTATTTTAAATGAAACTGACCAAGTTTTGTTGCAAAAACACAAAAAAGAAATCCTATTTTCAACCTTTTTTGAATTGGGATCCCTATTGTAATATGGCAAACCTTACTGTTTTCTTGCACATGTCAGTAAAGTTGCTCAGTCAGTAAAGTTCTACAAATCATAGTGTGTCCATTATTATTGCTATTTGGTTTTTGTGAAACAACGTTTTTTTGGAGTCAGTTTATTAGAAACTGTTTGTTGTTGTTTGTCGTTGACCTTGAAAATTAAATAAATAATCTTTATATTAGTTCTTATTTGTATTAACAATTATGTACAAACCATGTTTATTGATTTTAGTGATAAATTAAGTTTCAACCTAAAAAACAATAAAGTTGATGATGGCTCTTGATGCAACACATCATGGCCTCTGGCATCACTCTTTCATTGATGTTGTTAGATTTCATTTCTGATGCTCTTGAAGAGACATAGACAAGTTGAAAGCAATTCAAAACAGTAGAGTGCATTTCATATAACCGTGAAACAGTTTGCTAACAAAATAGTGCCAAATCCTCTGTCTTCTATTGTTAATTTAGTACAATTTTGTGCAATTCCTTACAAAGTGTTTCACGGTTTTATGAAATGCACTCAAACAGAAATTGAAATTTGTTGTATGGTATATTTGTTACCTTATCTGTCTTATGAAATTTCTATACCCCCCCTGATAGCCAAGAAATTATTTCAATACCCCCCTTTTCAGACTTGGAAAAAATTCAAGGCCCCCCATTTATCACCCATCCCCCCCCCCCCCCTGCCATAAATAATGAACGGTCCCTAAGAAGCAAAATATATTTGAATTTGGCGCTTTTCGAGTTTACGCCAATGAGATTCGAATGTATAATTCAATTAGCGTTATCGTAATCCAAATCTTAAACGGCTGCCACTGCCGCAGGCCTATTGTTCTTGCTATCGTTCTTATCAGGATCGTTACATAAACTGGTATATTTTTGCATATATGTAGGCAAACACTAATAGCTGCTGACAGACAAATTGACTAATCAGATATTCTTTGAAAAGGTCAAAAAAGGTCTTTATTATGTTACGGTTAAGTGAAGAATGCGTGAAACGGCTCGGGGAAGAGTACGAATGGGGCCGGTCATTGAAGCCCGGCTCTCCTATAAGGGGCTCCCAGGGCACGAGTGAACGCACGTGTGCGTCTAGTTTGTTTTTGATTTTATCTGCACAACGATATTGCCCTAATATTCTATAAAACATGTGAAAGATGAGTTGATCTCGACAATTTTTATCGGATTCAGTCATTACAGGATTTTAAAACCCACTTCAGAGTATCAAAGGCTATTTATATTTTTCTGACTATTTGTAATATGTAGTACGTCACTTCCGCTACATGTACTAATTATAGACATGTAATATTAGAATGTAGGGGTTTCATAGATTCATTCAATAAAGGACACGGAGCAACACAACATGGTGTCAGAACGTGGTCTCTTTTAATCGAGCAAATTTGGAAGCAATCGTCTCTATACAGTTATGGCATCTAATATCCAGTGGGCAGCGCCCAAAGAAATGTCTTTCGAGGGCAACGTGAGCGAAAATTACCGCAAGTTTGAAGAGCATTGGAATCTTTTTGAGAAGACCGAGCTGAAGACCAAAACACAAGAAGAGAAATGTTCCTACTTCCTTCTATGTATTGGCGAAAAGGGACGTGAAATCTACAAAACCCTCAATCTGCCAGATGAAACCACTACAAATGATGACGGTGAAAGTGTTTGGAAGAGGACTGTGACAGAAATCAAGACGGCATTCAAAGCCTACTGTAATCCTAGGAAGAACGTAACTTTCGAACGTCACAAATTCAACACTTTCAACCAAGAACAAGGTGAAACAATCGACCAATACGCCACGGTTCTAAGGACTCTCGCATCGACATGTGAGTTTAAAGACCTTAAGGACTCTCTCATACGTGACAGAATTGTGTGTGGAGTACTGGATCAGACGTTAAAAGAACGACTGCTGCGAGAAGCGGACCTCACGCTCGAGAAAGCTCTCAATATCTGCAGAGCGGCAGAACACTCAAAACAACAGCTCAAAACAATCTCTGAGACAAATAACGCTAATATTGATTTTGTGAAGAAGAAGCCAACCAACGAACGTCACACCCCTTCACGATCAAGACCGCAAGAACCATGTGGTAACTGCGGCGGCACCCACAAACCAAGATCATGTCCCGCATATGGTAAAGCCTGCAATAAATGTTCTAAATTGGGACATTTCGTGAAATACTGCCGATCAAGCCTGTATCAAGCTACAAACCGACCTCGAGTGCATGAACTAGAGTACAGCGACAATGAATATCCTGATCACGGAATCGATCAGATAACCATCGACTCAGTAAACAGAAATGACCATCATGAACAGTTTGCCAATATACGTATTGGTAACCACAGCCTTAGAATCAAGCTTGACACCGGAGCCGAAACGAGCATTCTAACCAAAGAGGATTTTGACAAAATCATTCCACAAAACCATCCACGTAGAAAACTACAGGCATCGCATGCACGTCTCACCGCGTTTGGTGGTCATAACATTCCTGTTATTGGACAGTGTTCTTTGTTATGTAACTTCAAGAACATGAAGCATTTTGTTAATTTCCAAGTTGTTGACAGTGGCAAGTCTCTCCTCGGATGCAAGGATTGCGAAATCCTTGATCTGATTTCATTCAACATCAATCATGTGTCATCAAAGCCCGACAACAATACACTCAACGGGCTCACTAAACAGGAGATAATCGACAATACCCCACATGCTTTGAAGGCTTAGGGCGGATATCTGAGCCCTATCACATTAAAATCGACGAACACGCGCAACCAGTTATCCACCCTCCAAGAAAAATCCCAGCAATGCTGCGTGACAGAGTTAAAGACGAACTAGAAGGCATGGAAACGGCAGGAGTGATATCAAAAGTTCAAGAGCCGACAGAATGGGTGAACTCAATGGTGGTCAACGAGAAGCGATCTGGCAAACTGAGAATTTGCATTGACCCCCGCGACCTAAACAAGGCTGTGAAACGTGAGCACTATCAATTACCTACTCAAGAAGAAATCACTGCGCGGCTCGCGGGCGCAAAATATTTCAGTCATCTAGATGCCCAAAACGGATTTTGGCAGATACCATTGGACAGAGAAAGCTCTCTTCTCACCACTTTCAATACACCGTTTGGCCGTTACCGTTTTGAAGTGATGCCTTTCGGATTTGTATTTGCACAGGAAGTATTTCATAGAACTGTCAGCGAACTATTCGCTGATATTGATGGATGTGAGACGGATATATGACATCCTCATTTGGGGGAAAACGATCGAAGAGCATGACGCGAACCTGAAGCGAACTCTGGACCGTGTACGAGAGATCAACATGATTTTGAACAAAGACAAATGCAAGATCAGGCAAACTGAACTCATCTATCTTGGGGAAAAGCTCACGTCTGAGGGCGTTAGACCCGACGAAGACAAGATCAAAGCCATCACAGAATACCCTACTCCACGGGACAAACAAGACATAATGCGCCTACTAGGAATGGTGAACTTTGTTGCAAAATTCTCACCAAAACTATCTGAAACAACAGCACCGCTAAGAGAACTCGTACGCCGTGACACAGAGTCCCAATGGCTTCCACATCACGACAAAGCCTTTCAAGACCTAAAGAATCAGCTGTCAACAAGTGAAACGCTTCGATACTACGATGTAGCCAAACCTGTCATCATTCAAGTAGATGCATCGCAGAAGGGTTTGGGAGCAGCTTTGCTTCAGGACAATGGACCAGTAGCGTACGCCTCAAAAGCTCTTAACGAAACCCAGCAAAACTACGCCGAAATAGAAAAAGAACTCTTTGCCATCGTTTTTGGGTGCAAACGATTCCACCAATACATCTATGGAAAGAAAGTGAAAATTGAAACCGATCACAAACCGCTGGAGGCGATCTTCAAAAAACCACTCTCACAAGCACCCTCACGCTTACAGAAGATGTTACTTCAGATACAGGAATATGACATCGAGCTTGTGTACAAGAAAGGTACAGAAATGTACGTAGCTGATGCTCTATCTAGAGCGTTTCCACCAACCATAACAGAGGAAGAGTTCGAAAGAGATCTCGAGCAAGAGAAATTTGTACATCTTATGTCAACTAGAGCTTACGTGACCGACCGGAAGTTGGAGGAAGTCAGACAACACATTGAGACTGACATGGATATGCAGCTGTTAATCAAGCAAATACGACGAGGATGGCCAACAAACAACAAATTAACTCACCCGCAATGAAAGAGTACTTTCCACATCGAGAGAAATTGACAGAGAACGACGGTTTGATTTTCGCTGGTCACGCAATACTCATCCCTCCTAGTCTTCGACGTGACACTCTCACAAAACTCCATCAGTCACACCAAGGAATCGAGAAAACAAAGCAGCTGGCACGACAAACCATATTCTGGCCTGGTATGTCATCACAGACAGAGGATATGATATCCAAGTGTTCGGTATGTCTACAACACAGGAACTCCAACCCTAAGGAACCACTACAACCACACCAATTACCTGAGCGTCCATGGCAACGAGTTGCCACCGACCTATTCAACTGGAAAGGCCTACCACATATTGTAGTCGTAGATTACTACAGCCGTTACCCAGAAGATTGCAGAACTCAGAGACACCAAAGCCAGAACAGTCATCAACAAGATTAAGTCTTTCTTCAGTCGTCATGGGATACCAGATGAGCTTGTGTCTGACAACGGGCCTCAATACTCATCCAAAGAGTTCAAGGAATTTGCTGACAATTATGGATTCACCCATGTTACAACCAGCCCCAGATACCCACAATCTGGTGGGCTACACGAGAAGACTGTGCAAACTGTCAAGCGACTGTTACAAAAGACGAAAGAAGATAACACAGATCCATATCTAGCACTGCTTGACTACAGGAACACTCCCATCAACGGCACCAGTCCTGCACAGGCTCTTATGAATATGGAATATTTGCTTGCAAATAGAGTTTTTATGTGTCATGAGGGGGTTTTGGTTGGGATTCCTGTGTAAAGGGCTAATTTGCATGTTATGCAACTTATATTGTAATGTAGAGGGTCACGTGGATTTAGCGTCTGCTGTTGGTATGACAATACACGTGACAACTTGCTTTGGCATCCATTCGTCACTGCTCGTCCTTGAGGCAACAACAAGTATTGCCCTCCTCCTCCCCTTGACCTTCCACTTTACCAGAAATTATAGTATTGATTGTTTGTATGGTTAGCGTTATATAGCCCCCACCTTTACTGGGGCCAAGAATAATTTGTTGAGAATTGTAAGTTTATAAAATTAAATGATTATGAATTTATTAAACCGGCTATGGGCATGAGTCCATAGCCAAATTAGTCCATACTGAAATGTTTGGTAGTTTTATCTGGCCCCTGTAAACAAGCTCAGTCAAAGCAGCATGTTCAGATTTCTCTAGATTGATCAGTCACCCGAGTGAAAACATAAAGGAATTTACGAGGCTCGATACCTGTTGCACCTAATGTACTTACACCCAAGCTGTTAGATCCCTCAAGCTTCAAAGCACAAAGGGAAAAAGAGCAGATATACCAAAAGAAATACTATGATAAAGGAGCAAGGCCACTTCCATCACTCAAAGAACACGACCAAGTAGTAATGAAGAAGGAACCACAAAGCCCTTGGCAACCAGCAATAGTTGTTGGACAACATGCCACTCCGAGATCGTTTCTAGTAAAGGCCCATGACGGTACAGTGTTCAGACGAAACAGGAAACACCTTGTGAAAGTCAAGTCAGAGCCTATGGAATCAGGGCCAGCCATCGAGGATTCTGAAGACCACGCTTTAGAAGACGACGAGGAAACAAAGCCTGAAGAAGAACCCGCAGACGTCTCGCCTCCAGTAAATACCGAGATACAAGTAAAAACAAGTAGTTTCGGGCGGATAATTAAACCAAATCCCAAGTACATGGACTACACAAACTAACTAAGTACACTGACTGATTCAATGCTTTATGATGCATGCCAAATGTTCATTTGTACAAAGACTCTCATATTTTGTTACAGTTTTATACATTGACTTTATTATAATTATTTGTTGATCATTGACTTCTTTGAAAAAGGGAGATGTAATATGTAGTACGTCACTTCCGCTACACGTACTAATTATAGACATGTAATATTAGAATGTAGGGGTTTCATAGATTCATTCAATAAAGGACACGGAGCAACACAACACTATTGATTATTTTTGGTCTCTCGACAAGCCCAAAATGATCGACCAAAATCGAGTTATAGTTCATTTACTCATTAGAGATTGTGGTAAATTAGATTAATGGACTTCCAAAACATACTGTACTATTAACAAATGTTTTTTCCCTAATTTTTTGTTCCAGATTTTCCTGTTACTAAGACATTCCAATACCAGTGCTATGATAATTGTGAATAAACAATTCGTGTTTGTGAATAAATGCTTGTTATTTATGCAAACTGATTCGAGTTCCCAACAGTTCTGTGCTTTTACTGCAATGGATCATCATTTATGTTTAACATTTTAGACAAGTTTTATACAGTATATACTACAGTATAGTTATTACTATATGTTTTGACTACCAGTAACCACATGTCCTCATAGAGGGCTTTATTTGTTTGATTAGACTATTAGACACTAACTATTAGATTTTTCTTTCGCGGTTTAAGTGCCATCACTCTAGCAGATAGTCTTTTTGATATGATATCGTGTTCCACATGACGTACTGCACATAAAACAGAACAGTTTTTGTATATATGTCAAACGGACCATGCCCTGTGCAGTGACTAAGCCGTGCTAGCTGTAGCCTGCGTTGCTGGCGGTCTGCGGTTTTTGGGCGGAGGAAGAAATGAAAAGTCTTTCATTTCTTATAATAATAACAAGATGCACACGTGTGTTCACTCGTGCCCCGGGAGCCCTTCAGTGACCGGCCCCGTGCGTACTCTTCCCCGAGCCGTTTTACGCATTCTAACCGTAACATAATAAAGACCTTTTTTGACTTTTTTAGAGAATATCTGATTAGTCAATTTGTCTGTCAGCAGCTTAGTGTTTGCCTTTATCCCAACATGCAAAAATATACCAGTTTATTCAACTTTTTATTTCACTATATATCTCAATTGTTTGCTGCAAAGACTTCTACAACGACGTTTTTGACACTCAATAACAAGTCGTGTATTTTTTCGGCGTTCATGTTTCAGATGTTTTATCTATTACGTGACCAAACGCATCAGGTCAAATAGAGTCTTGATTCCATGAAAATATATGAATAAGTTGTCTGGCCAGAATTGTGTTAAAATTCATTACAAAAACGTCTCAAGATGTCTTGAATGCTTGAATGAAAAATATAATTGACTTGCCTCTATATCCGTAACATATAATAAAGACCTTTTTTGACCTTTTTAGAGAATATCTGATTAGTCAATTTGTCTGTCAGCAGCTTAGTGTTTGCCTTTATCCCAACATGCAAAAATATACCAGTTTATTCAACTTTTTATTTCACTATATATCTCAATTGTTTGCTGTAAAGACTTCTACAACGACGTTTTTGACACAATAACAAATCGTGTATTTTTTCGGCGTTCATGTTTCAGATGTTTTATCTATTACGTGACCAAACGCATCAGGTCAAATAGAGTCTTGATTCCATGAAAATATATAAATAAATTGTCTGGCCAGAATTGTGTTAAAATTCATTACAAAAACGTCTCAAGATGTCTTGAATGCTTGAATGAAAAATATAATTGACTTGCCTCTATATGCGTTCGTTTAGCAACATGTAGGGTGAGAAATTCGTAGATTTCCAGCTCAAAGGAATTGTTACGAGTCGCGAGAGCTTCAGTTTTCAAGTACTCCATCGGAGTTCGATATTTGGTCAAAGTATTGGAGATCAAGCTCAAAATAACAGCCCATTCTGAAGCTCTTATAAGTGTCTAGGTATATCTCGAGTTAAAAGCTCCATTTTCTATTGTCTCACTGCTGGAAAAGCCTGTCTCTGAAAGCCATTTTTTGGGCTGTCCGCCATCTTGCATTCCTAAAGTTCCTGACTGGCATTCACTTCGAAAACCTTCGAAGAGTTCGCACTCGCTCAAAGGTGATGAATGAAAGGCATTGTTTCTTGCGCTCTTAACCAATCAGAAGCTTTAACACGTGACCGATTGCGCAAGAAAGGCCTCTTCTGGCAACGAAAAGAGAAAAAAAAATTTGCATTTTATAACTCGTTCCCGGCCTAAAGGCCTGGGCACGAGTAATAATAATAATATTTAATATTTATATAGCGCCATTTCCTATAAATATAATCAAATGCGCTTAATTTCTTCCTCCGCCCAAAAACCGCAGACCGCCAGCAACTCCGGCTATGCTAGCTGTGACCGTACCGTGTTAACAGTCGTACAAAAACCTTTTTAAAAATTGTTTTATTGCTGTATAACTTTTCATTTCGCTCATCCCTTCTACAATTGTGTTTCATGCTGCCTTGTGTTGCCAATGTGCTTGTGTCCTTGCGTGGTTCTAAATCGAGGTAGAGCTCTTTTGAAATCCGCCTTTAAGAATGTGTACAGAAGTGGGTTGACTAGAGAAGTTCCATATCTCATGAAAATCAAAACTACTCTAGCTTCGAAAGACGTGTACACGTAAATATGTAAGTCATGTAGGATGGTGAAAATAAAGTAAGGAAACCATCCACACACAAAGGTAAGTAACATGAGAGCAAAAATAACAACTGCACGAGCCTCTACATATTTCTCGTGTCTTGCCTGTCGGCGTTGGTCGCCTTCTAGAAGCGCAGGCACATTATTTTTCATAATTTTTTTGATTTGATGACGGAGAACCAGAAAAGTGTGGGCATAAGTAAATACCAGTAGAAGAAAAACCGGCACTACAATTCCAAAGTATGTGGTCAGAGAATAGGTAAGGTCGGCTTTGTTGATCAGAGTGTATGACGATTCGTCTTGCAGAATCCATGAAAACTGAATAAGGACCACGGTAAGGGAGAAGCACCAAACCACAATTAAGGCTGAAATGGTTTTTGACTTATTGAAGATTTTCAAGTATGTCACGGTGCTGCACACAATCATAACGTACCGTTCTAGTGATACTATCATCAGATGCAAGATTGTCGAAATGGCTATAAATCGTGCCGCTAAATCACTTGCAAGGCATATGGACTTTCTGTTTGGCAATAAACTGTTGCATGAAATCAAAAGAGGAATGACCACAAGAGAAGTCAATAAATCCGATACAGCGAGAAATACCAAGCACAAATTGGTGATGGTTCGCAGATAGGAGCGGTTCAGGTACAGGAAGATCACAAAGGAGTTCACCAAGAATATCAAAAGTGCGAGGAGTCCCAGAAACACAAAGTAGGTGTATTGTGCAGCAGTGAGATTGACGGAGCATGTGCTATTGGATGCATTCATAGCCAGCGTCATGGTCCTTGCTGTGTGTCCTTGTTATTAGGCACTACAAACAATGAAAAAAACAATAATTAGTGACGTGATCAGAGATATCCTTGAAATGTCATTCATCGGCATATGAAATCTGCTAACCTCTGTGACCAGATTCCCCGTCTTACCTTCCCTCCAGCGAGAAAAGGAACTAATTGACCCTATCACGCTAGCGTAACATTGTAAACTAATATTTTCGCACAAAGATTGTTAAACTAGTCTCGTTATGGTCATTAGACTCACAGACTTCTCCCGCCTATATTTTTGCATATACACCTGGTTACGTCCTAATCTCGCCTTACTACCTTTTTCTAACTTATTTCTAACTACTTTAGTGTTGGTATACCCCTCCACTTTTGCTATGTAATTATCTATAATTAGTCTCAGTCTTTGACTTAACTTTCTGCTAAACTGCTACCTTTGATTTACAGTCAGAATATCTCGTAAGTGTCACAAGCTCATTAAGAATTGTCCCATACTTTCAGCCAATCGTAGACCTCCAAATTATTGTCAATGTGGCGTGATAGACATTGTCCATGTATATAGCTTTTTACCAGTATAAATACAGATCCAGTTTAGTCTTAGTTTAAGTTAAGCAGTTTTAATCTCTATGTTTTGCAGTAGCTCAATAAAAAAGGCCTACCCCGGGCCCTAAAATCGCCGTTATTTTGGGCGACTTTAGGCGATCTTAGGCGATATTGGGAAATTTTATCCATTTCGAGTTGGCTCTGGTACAAGTCTATAAGAACGGTCCCTTATAATACCTCAGCAATTAACAGTCAAAACCAAAGCCCAAAAGAAATTTGGCAAGCCCCTTGCCTTACGAGCTAGCCGCTGAGAGTCTTCGATCCTTTCAAACTTTGTCCCTACGAGTGTGATAGTCTCGAGTGGTCTTGTATCTATGCTGTGTATAATACTTTGTACATTCCTTGTACATTACTCTCTCACTCTCGGAACGCACACACGCATGCGCACTCATACTGTTATTATGCATCTCATTACATCCCCCTTTTTTCTTATGAGGTTATTGTACTACAGTGTTTAACTCAACAGGTTTTTTTGTCTCTAATCAATGTCTTAAAATCCGTATCTATCCGGGGGGTTTACACAACGTCCACTGCGAGTGACTACTTGAGGCTTGGTCTGTTCTTCTTGCTTGCTTTCACTCAGGTTGGGTGGAGGACGTGTTGACTGTAGCCTTGGTTCTTGCGATGGTTCGTCAGAGGTACTTGGGGCTTCTCTAACATGTTGACGATTACGCCGTAGTTCCCTTCCTGCAGGTGTTGTTATCTTGTATGACCGAGGAAGATTCTGTAACTTCTCTTCAACTACTGCTGGTTTCCACTTGTGGGTGGTTGGGTCTTGGATGCGCACTTGCTGGCCAGTGAGAAGTGGTGGTAATGGCTTGCATCCTCTGTCGTAGTAGTGTCTCTGTTGTTCCTGTCTGTATTCTAGTCTGTCTGTTACATCATCACTTGCGTAGTTTCTTTGGATTCTCCTTGGAAGGTTGTCTTGTATAGACCTGCCTAGTAGAAGCTCAGCTGGGGGTGGTAGCTTGCTGTCAACACATTAAGGCGATGTAGGGATCTGTTTGCGTTGCTTGAGCCTTCTTCAACACATTAAGGCGATGTAGGGATCTGTTTGCGTTGCTTGAGCCTTCTTCAGAGTGTTCTTCACTGTTTTTACATGCGCTTCAATAAAGCCATTACTGTGCGGATAGTGTGGGGAGCTTGTTATATGTTTAAAGCCGTACTGCTGCGCAAATTCTCTGAAGGTATGGCTATCGTAATGAGGCCCATTATCTGATCTTACAACTTGCGGAACGCCATGTTCACTGAAGATCTGTTTCATGATCTCTACCACCATTTTACTATTACTCTGGTTTCGCGGGATCTTTCTGACAAATGGAAATTTGGAGTAATAGTCTGCAACAAGCAAGTACTCAGATCCATCGAGGTAGAACAGGTCAGTTCCCACTGTGTGCCAAGGCCTTGGAGGGATTTCTGTTGGGATCATTGGTTCCTTTGGTTGTTTGTTCAACGACTCTTGACACACGCTGCATGTCTTGGTGACATTGTCGATGTCTTTGTTGAGATCTTTCCAGAAAACAGCTGTTCTTGCACGTAGTTTTGTCTTTTCTGTTCCTTGATGGGAAGCATGTAGCTTTGAGAGGATTTCTTTCTGCAAAGCTTTTGGGATGATGATTCGGTGACGTTTCATCATTATGCCATCTTCTATGGTTATCTCATCCCGGAATGACCAGTATTAGTCCATGAGCTGAGGTCGAAAAAATCGAGTTTCGTTGCACCCCCCTGGGGACATAGTAAACTTGGTATCAAATTAAAGCTTATGAGCCATATTTTAAGAATTGACTTGTTTCCAAGCTTGAAACTTGTGCAGTAATGAGAAAATTACCAAAAACTAAGAGGGGGTGGGTGGGGAGAAATTGTCCTTATCTTTTCATACATCAAGTTTTGAAGCTGAGTTGTTCACACAAAAATGTCAAAATTACTTCATATCGGCCAGCAATAATAACCAAGTCAAGTTTAAGTGATATACTTTACTTTTGCGTCATAACGGTTTCCATGGCAACTGTTGCTGGGAACTTTTTGGTCAACAAGCTAATTTTTACAAATTCTACTGATATTTTAAAGAGAAAGTTTATTTTGTCATAGGTTAATTGTCAAAATAGTGCTAAATCTTGATTATGTGCTTTAATATTTTCTTAACTTTTATAAAAAATACTTGTGATTGGTTTTTAGAACGTTTTTATAACAACAAATGGTCTGATTGGGAACCCTGTGGAATCGCCTGTTTGAGAGAAAAATTAACAATTTGTATGGAATTATCAACCAATCATTGTAAAAGTAGAACAAAACATATAGTACTAATATTATATATAACTTGGCAACATTGTGCATAATAGACCACTGGTTGGTTGCCATAGTAACGGTTTACAATGTCCTTGCGCACTAATAATGATATAGAACCTGCTTTAAGGTTTTATTTCCAAAATCACTTCCTTTCTTTAATCCATGTTTCCCACACATTTCAAATAGTTTACAATTTGAAATAGTTCAAACAGTTTTTTACTTATTTTACTATTTGACAAATATATAATGCCAAATAAATTTAATTTTTTTAAATTTTATAAAATTTAAACTTAAATTTTTTTATAACTTAATTCACTCTGGATTATATCAATAAATGAGGTCCTCATGTTTTAATTGTGTTAATTAAGTAAAAAGATCAAAGGTGACAGCCTGTGGTCTTTCAATTGTATTTTGTCCCATGATGCTTTGGAACCATTTTCCCATGATGCTTTGTACACTGCACTCGTGACAAAAAGCATCCGCCATCTTGAATTCTGTTTGGTGAATATCTCTACAAAAATCCCGTTTTCCATCAATATTTAAAAAAAAGTTAAGATTTGAATTGAAAAATAATACTTCAAAAATAAGTTTCATTTAAAAATTGCAAAAAAATGTAGCTATTTCTGTTTAGTTTTTAGAGAAGTAGGAGATTCACTATACGAACTGTAAGTATTAACTTTCTTCAAATGCTCTTTTTGTTACTAAACCTGATTTTTTTAACCAAAACTTTTCACATTTCTTTACAAAGCATCCTGATCTGGTTATCATACGAAATATGGAATGCAGCTAAATGAAAAAATAATGATGGTGTAAGTAATTGCTTAGCTAATTGATCATGAGAAAAACTGTTTATAATGAATATAAGCAGAATGTTTTTAATATACTTAATCAACTTTTACCAGTCAAAAACCATTTCCTTTAATCAGCATTTATATTATTGTGCCTTACCTTTCAGATATATATGAAATGTTATCATTGCTAGTCGATTGACAATGACAGAAATAGAACCAGTGGAGTCAATCGAATCCGTTACTACTGATTCTCAACCGAACTGGATAAAGTGTCTTTGTCACATAACTGAAAGTGATGAGAAACTGACACACTTCACAGAAACTAGCTGGAAAAAGTTTCAAGAATGCTCCCAAAGACGAAAAGACCAGATATGGGTTGTGATGAAAAATCACTTCAATGATGGTCCCAAAGGAGTATACCATAGAAAGTGCTATCAGCGCTACACAAACGTAGCTCATATCTCCCGTATTGAAGGTGCAGGTAGCAATGCCATCCCGTCATCTCATGAAGGCGTTAAAGAAGAAAGTGAAGAACCACCAGCTAAACGTCTCCACAGATCAGATGTCAACGAGTTCGACATAAATAAGTGTATCATCTGTCAGAAAGAGAAAGGCAAAGTGGGAAATGAGGGACAAAGACTAAAGGAAACACTTACCTTAAATGTAAGTGAATATGGCAGTGAGACTCTATTAAGGGCAGCGGAGATAAGAAACGATTATCGTGTCTTATTACAAATTCAGGGACAAGACTGCATCGCTCGGGAAATAAAGTATCACAGGTCATGTTACAAGAACTATGTACGCAGTGATATATTATCAAAGCTAGAAGCTAAAGACCTCGAGGAAGAAGACAAGAAATGTAATGGTTACAGGAAGTCTTTTGACAAAGTCCAACATTACGTAGAGGTGGAAGTTATAGCTAAATATGAAGTTGTGACAATGTCAGCACTTACACAAATTTTTGTTTCTCATCTGATCCAGGAAGGAGTTGAGGTTGGTGGCTACAGGGCTTCTAAATTGAAGCTAAGATTGAAAGCTGCATTTGGAGCACAGTTGGCATTTCAGAAGCCAAAAAATGCAAGGCAATCTGAGCTCGTGTATAACTCAAGTGTAAACAAAGGAGAAATAGCTGAACAAATGTTCTTAAATAGCAGTGTCCTTGAAAATGAAAATGAAACGAAAGAGCCCAAAGATAATCAAGAAGATGAGAATAATATTGCTTCACAAGTTTACCATACTTCAAAACAGCTTAGGTCTCTTATTATGGATTTGAAACCTGTTATTCCATGGCCTCCGAATCCTGATGACCTAGAATCTGATGCTGGTTTGATACCAGATTTGCTGTATAACATGCTGGCCTGGATTCTCACTTCAGATGCAGAATATAGCTCTCAACGGGTTTGTAACCTGAAAAGTCATGTTCATCGCTGGATTCTGTCTCTTGGGCAGGACCTAATTCACTGCGTCACTCGAGGTCGTATTAAGACACCAAAGCACACACTTCTCCCTATAACCGTCAAGAGCCTCACTGGAAATGCTGAAATAGTCACTCTCTTGAACAGATTTGGCCATGGTCTTTCGTATTCTCAGATAGAAGAACTCGAGACAGCAATCGCAGAACAACAGATTTCCAACACCAGTGATGGAATACTACTTCCCAGTGTCTGTAGTCCAAATGTTCCCGCTATTTTCTGTTGGGACAACAATGACATCCAAGAGGAAACATTATCAGGTCATTCTTCTGCTCTACATTTCTTTTTTGCTAATGGCTATAAAACTTTAATTATATGCACTTGATGCTATAAATTTAGAATAAAGCTATACTGACTAAGACTTCTTATTTCTTTCAGGTAAAGGGACAACACATTGTACAAACGGCATTGCCATACAGCGAAGAACCCTTACTTGTGCCTTACCACCAGACATGCAACCTGCTCAAGTACAGGCCAGAAGGAAGAGACGCTCTGTAACACATATTAGTAATGATGTCATCCCGTACCACAGTGGTAAAAGACAGGGTCCAGCAACCATGAGTGTCGATGTTAACCTTATTACACAGGTGAATGCAGAAATCAGCCATAGGGTCCGCATGATTGATTATGGTTGGGTGCTATGTCGACAGCCCTGGGAAGATACCATATTCTCATTGTCTGCCGGGCAACAACAAGTAATTCCAGCATGGACAGGCTTCAATGTCAAGTTGCAGGAAGCAAACGAGTTACGTCAGTGCAACATCGGTTATTGTCCAGTGATAGAGTCTAGTCCGACAGAACCATCAACAGTTTTCACTATACTTAAGAGGTCTCTTCAAATGGCTGATCAACTTAATCAGACAGACGTCATTGTCGTGCTGGACCAAGCCATCTATGCCAAAGCATTAGAAATAGTATGGCAGGACACCATTCAATTTCAACGCATAGTTTTAAGGCTTGGGACATTCCACATATTATGCGCCCTCACAGCTGCGATCGGCAAGCGGTTTGCTGGTGCTGGTCTTGAAGATGTCCTTATTGAAAGTGGAATCGTTGCAACTGGATCAGTTGCTGGGGTACTCCAAGGGAAGCATTACAACCGCGCAATACGTACACACAAGGTAAAAAAAAATCTAACAGATATAACATCTATAAATGTTTTAGGATAAACTACCTATTAGAAACATTTCATATTACTGTTTTCTTTTAATAGATAGTTTATGAGGCTTTACATCGCCTTCAATGGCAAGAGTTCAAGACCTGGCTTAAAAGTCATGGGAAGAATACCAACTATGCTTGTCTAGTTAATGCAGTACAGCTTGTGAGGAAGGATTTCAATGCAGCACATTTTGAAGGTGTATTATCCTTACAAGAGTTCCAAGATTTGGCTGACCTTTACAAGCAGTTTTGTGAAGATGGAGAAGATGGATATATGAAGATTTTCTGGAATTCATACTTAGAGATGGTATCCATTCTATTAGACACCATCAGGGCTACTAGAGAAGGAGACTGGGATCTTCATCTTCAAAGCATCAAAGCTATGATCCCATGGTTTTTTGCGTATGATCATACCAATTACGCAAGATACTTACCAGTATACTTGTTGCATATGCTGGCACTGCCAGACACACACCCTGTAAAGGCGCCGATGTGGCGGCATGCAATAAACACTACACGTCCATCGTAAGGTTTCACTTTGTATTAAGTTGAAAGAATGTAGTAAAATCCTAAGCGAAAACACATACAGTTACAAACTTGCCAAATAAAGAGCAGAAATAGCAAAATAAAGAAAAGTTTACTCACCAAACGATGGACACACTACACAAAATGCACACGATGCCACATGACTTGCGCCCGCGCTGTTAGTAGGTTAGCGGACACACAAACACGTGATACAAGCGGAAGTTAAAGATTAGTAAAGCGGAAATGCAAAAAATTACAATTCAAATTGTTGAGGAAACAACCTCAACATCCTGGGGGGTCGGGCCGAACAGAAACAATACATCACTTAAAATCTTGATTAACAATCAATGTCAACGTCTATGGTGTCCATATACTATTCCATAAATCACTTAGAGTCAATAATAAACACTTGATATTTGACATGTCCAGGTTAAGTAAATGTTCACTTGTAAACTTTATCTCTTCATGGTGACTCTTCGAGTAAGCATAACTTGTTGATGGGTCGGACCAATGTGGAATCTTTGGTCTTTAGCTCTGCCATCCTAACATGATTATCCTTGCCTGGGAAAACTTTGATCACGCGGCCAAGTAGCCATCTGCTTCTAGGCTCTGTGTTGTCAGCAATGAGTACGAGGTCGTTGATCTTTAGGTCTTTTCT
This sequence comes from Telmatactis stephensoni, assembly GCA_029948255.1. Taxonomy (NCBI): domain Eukaryota; kingdom Metazoa; phylum Cnidaria; class Anthozoa; order Actiniaria; family Isophelliidae; genus Telmatactis; species Telmatactis stephensoni. The sequence continues at coordinate 218,105 of JALIZF010001682.1, read as the reverse complement.
TACTGTCGTCCACTTCTGACGATACTGGAGTAGAGGCACGTACTCCTTAATCCATCTGGACCAAAAGTGATTTGCAATGAACTGAGCGTGTCTCCGTTGCTTTCTGCCATACAGGTCATCCCTGTTGAATACTCCTGGTGGTGGCGTGACGTTCGAGCGCAACAGCAAGAAGTGATTAGGTGTTAGTGGTTCTAGGTCGTCTGGGTCGTCACTACTTGGACACAACGGACGGTTGTTGAGGATCGAAACTGCTTCACTGAACACGGTGCGCAGCGTCTCCCAGGTAAGAGGTGCACTTGGATTTCCAAGAAGTGGTGCCATCGTTTTACGTACACTACGAATCAGTCTCTCCCAGACTCCAGACATATTACTGGCAGTTGGAGGTTGGAACTTCCACTTTGGGATTGGACAGCTATACCATTCACATCCCTTTGAATGTAGTTCTCTTCTGATAAGTTCCTCGTTGAATGCCTTGATTGATACTCTAAGCTCCTTGGCTGCTCCGGTAAAATTAGTGCCATTATCGGACCATAGTTCCTTTGGGCATCCACGAACGGCAATAAATCTTCTCAGGGCTTGTATGAAGACATCAGTTGATAGCGAGCTTGCATCTTCAATGTGGATAGCCCTCGTAGTGAAGCAAACAAATATGCATCCATAGATCTTTTCTGTGGCGCGTCCCCTCTTCACATAGAAGGGACCGAAGTAGTCAACTCCGGTATAGGTGAATGGAGCTTCGTATGGCGTGAGACGCTCCTTTGGTAGATCTCCCATGGCCTGTTGCATCAGCGGGGCGTGACGCTTACGACAGTCAATACACTTGTGTAGAAGCCGTCGCACCAGCGACCTGCCATTGACGATCCAGTATTGCTGGCGTATGGTAGACAAGACGTGTTCTCATCCTGCGTGGCTGAGTATCTTGTGATAATACATTACGATGAGCTCAGAGATGTAGTGGTTCCTTGGAACAATCATTGGGTGCTTGAGGTCTGGGGGAAGTGGTGCATTTCGGATTCTTCCGCCGACGCGCAGAATTCCATCCACCATTGTTGGGTTGAGTGCTGATAACGGACTTGTTCTCTTCACTTGTCTTTGCTCTTTCAATGCGTTGTATTCCTCTGGAAAGGACTCTGCTTGTACTAGACGTATTACCTCTTGGCTTGCATTCTTGATCTCCGATAGTTGAAGAGCGCTTGGCAGAGGTGGTGATTCCCCTTTCACAGCCTTCACGAATCTCAATAGCCATGCCATCACTCTCAGTAAGCGAGACCATGACGAATAACGCCTGAGTAGCTGGCTGACTTGTGAATCAATTGGCACCGACGAGGTTGTTGCGTTGTTGCTGTGTGGTGTACTGTCTTCTACATTAACTACATCTTCTTGGGGCTGTGGTTCCTTGCGTGGCCACTGATCTTCGGGTTGCCAGAGCAAGTCAGGTCCTGTCCACCAGCGACAGCCTTCCTTGAAGTAGTCGATGCTAACACCCCGTGAACCTTCATCAGCTGGATTTTGAACGCCAGGCACATGGCGCCACTGCTCGATTGAGGTTGCTTCGTGGATCTCTGTGATACGGTTTGACTCAAACACTGGAAAGCGTCTTGTCTTGTTACGGATATACTGTAGGGTCGTCAGAGAATCAGTCCAGTGGGTGGTCGAGTCGATAGGCAAGTCCAGCTCTTTCAGTAACGTGCGGCTTAGACGGGTGGCTAACACAGCTGCTTGTAGCTCCAAACGCGGCACAGTCCACTCTTTCGCAGGAGCGTTCCTGACCTTGCCCATAACGAATGAGCAATAGATCTGTCCCAGTTGATTCAGCATCCTCAGATAGGCCACTGCTGCAAGTCCCCTTCTGGATGCGTCAGAGAAGACGTGTAACTGGATGCATGAGGGAGAGTGGAGACTTTGGGACTTGAAGCATCTAGGGATGTGGATATTTATTACGTGTGGTATGCCTCGTAGCCATTCTCTCCATAGTGACATGTAAGGCTCAGGAACCTCTTCGTCCCACGACACCCCAGTGCGCCATAAGTCCTGGAGCAGGATCTTTACAGGTAATGTGAGTGGGGCTAGGAACCCCAAAGGATCAAACAGTGAACTGGCAACAGACAGAATCCCTCTCTTGGTAGGTGGCTTGGAGCTAGGCACGAATTTGAAGCCGAAGGCGTCAGTCTCAGCATCCCAGTATACTCCAAGGGCACGTCCAATTGGTAACCGGTCAAGATCCATGTCAAGTTTTGGATCGGCTCTGTCCTCCACATTGATAGAGGCCAACACTTCACGACAGTTCGCGGTAAACTTCGAGAGGTGAAAGCCACCTTCTTTTAGCAGCTCGACCAGCTTGGTTGCCAAGTTTATAGCACGTTCTTTGGTTGACGCGGACTTAAGAACGTCGTCCACGTAAAAATTGCGCTGGACGGTTTGCACGACGTCCTGGTCGTAGGAGCTTTCGTTGTCTTGTGCGGTCATCCTCAAGGCCTTGTTGGCGCAGCATGGACTGGATTTCGCACCAAAGATGTGCACGCACATCTTGAACTCCTCAGGGGCCTTTTCTAGATCGTCGCTTGTCCACCACAGGAACCGTAGCGCGTTGGTGTCTTCCTCAATGACTTGGACCTGATAGAACATGGCCTCAACGTCAGCTGTAAAGGCAAACAGCTCTTCTCTGAATCGTAGCAAAACTCCAGTGAGGTCGTTGATAAGGCATGGTCCTTGAAGGAGGTTGTCATTGAGCGATGTCCCATGATACTTTGCGGCGGCATCAAAGACCACTCTGATCTTGTCTGGTTTGTTGGGGTTGCTAACCGGATGATGTGGTAAGTACCAGGTCTTGTCATTGACTTTTGCTGCTTCTTCCTTTGATAGCTTCACGGCATACCCTTTCTTTATGTAATCGTCCATCACCGCCTTGTACTTGTTGAAGAGTTGTGGATTACCTTGAAGACGATTCTTGAGATGTTTCATCCTTGCTTCAACTAGAGGTCGGTTGTAAGGGAGCTGAGGCTTCAGCTCCTTCCACAGCAGTCCCATTTTGTAATGGTTTCCATCTTTGCATAACGTTTCGTTAACGATCCCCATAGCTCTCTTGTCCTCGATGGACATCGGTTTACTAGTCACCATCTCTGCACCATATGACTCCACCTTCCAGAATCGCTGAAGTTGCTCGTCCAGTACACAGTCCATGGGGGTTACATGGTTGGTGTTCGCAGCATCCCCGAGGACGCCCTTACAGGCACCGCCGAGAACGCTCCAGCCAATGCAGGAACGTATTGCAAATGGCTCATCACGACTACCTCTTCTTACTTCAAGGGGCACAAAGGCCTCATGAATGTTAGTTCCAATTAGCACAGAGATTTTCTTTCTCTCTACTTCCGGGAAGGGGACATGTTGTAGGTGTGGCCAGCTAGTCCCCTCCTTCAGAACTTCAGTATGCTTCAGTGGTATAGAAAGGTCTTTTATTGCCCAGGCAGAATCAGCAAGGATACCCTCATCTTCACCAGCATCAACAGATGACATCTTGAATTTGACCTTTAGTCCATGTTCCTCGACAGCTGAGTCGCTTACGGTGGATAAGCACAGTTTACTTGGGGTTCCTTTCATCCCTAGCAGAAGTGCTAGTGATGGGTCTATCATTGTCATGTCCGAGCCCGAGTCGAGCAGACCATAAGTAGTAATCGTATTTCCGGTCATACTTGTAACTCGCAGGGGAAGTACCTGCAGGAGGACTTCTTGAGAATTTACCTTTGCAGACACGCAAAAGTTTGCTTTTTGAACTTCAGAAGTCGATTGTGGCGTAGAGTTGCGAGCATTCTCTTCTTTCTTTTCATAGTGTAGTAGGGTATGGTGCGGCTTGCCACACCCATTAGCACGACATCGATTTGTAGACTTGCACTGCTTTGCGTGATGTTTAGAGCTCAAGCAGTTGAAACAAAGGCGATTGCTCTTTACAAAGTCCGTTCTTTCACGAGGACTCTTTGCCTTGAAGGCATCACATTGGTAAAGACGATGATCCTTTGAACACTTTGGACATGACTCCTCCTTCGTTGCTGTTGTAGTAGTTGCAAATGCAGACACTTTATGAGTAGGCTTGATTGGCTGTCTAATAGGTGGCTTGGGCGTCAACTGTGAAGATTGTAAAAGAAATGGGTGGTTGGCCACGTGCGCTCTGTCTCGAAGGAAGTCAACGACATCCTTAAACGATGGCATTGCCTTTCCTGTTTTCTCTAGCTTACGTAAATGTTCAACGAACTTTCCCTGCACACCTTTGGGTAGGCGTGACAGTAGTTTCTCCAGGTTGTCCGTGTTGACTTCTGAGAGGAATCCCATTGAGGCAAGCGTATCGTAGTTTGCCTGCACTTCATCGGCGAGACGCTGTAACGCCTGATGGTCGGTCGCACTGATTGGAGGTCCCTTTGTCATAGAGTCCACGCAAGCCTTTACCACTTGGTAAGGACGTCCAAATCTGTCTTCTAGGATGTTTAAAGCCTTCGTAAGACCTCCTGGTATCGTTTCATAGCGCTGTACCGCTATGAGAGCTGGTCCCTCCAGGAACTGGAGTAGTCGAGTCATCTTTGTTGTATCATCCAAGGGCTTTGCTTCAACAAGCTGTTTGAACCTCAGGCGGAATGCTGGGTATTTATCCGCTGAACCATCAAACTTCAAGACTTTAACTGTTGGAAGGTCACGTGTTGCGTTCATCCTATCCATAGTAGCTACGAAGGTCTCGACCATTAAGGTGATGTGGTCGGCAAGGGCAGGCGTTTGATGCGTGGTGTTTTCACCGGCTGGTGGCCGAGTTGTTGTCATCTTGTCACTTGGCAATGATGGAGGCAGATTCCCTTCGATTGATGTCAAAGTGCTTGATCTCGTTTCAACATCTTGAATTCCTGTTTTCAAATTATCCTTGTGGTGTAGAATTCCACGTTGGGCTTCCTGTGTAACACATTCTTTACCAGCTTGACATTCCTTTGACTCTTGAAGCTCGTTAATCAGGCCTTTAGACTCCTTCGCTGGAAGTTGCATTTCACCTTGTCCACATTTATCAAAACCCGGTTGGACTTCCTGTGTCACACATTCTTTACCAGCTTGACGTTCCTTTGACTCTTGAGGCTCGTTAATCAGGCCTTTAGACTCCTTCGCTGGAAGTTGCATTTCACCTTGTCCACATTTATCAAAACTCGGTTGGGCTTCCTGTGGTGTAGTAGTTTTCTCTTGGGTTTGCTCTGGCGAATGTTTCTCAGTCTCAGGGGTGACAGGAAGTGTAAAGTGGACATTGGGTGGCGTCACAAATGGTGTTGATGTTTTAGGAAGAGTAGCACCCACTTTAGGGGTCACAACGTCCGCAAACATGGGGGGCGGTGGTATCACGGTACAATCATCCAAGTTATCACATATGTTTTCATTTTCTTGCTGATGCGTTGTCATCATGGGATCATCACTCGATAGCGAGTGGCCCACAGTCTTATTCACAAGTTGTTTGCTATTTGAACCCACGATGGTGTTCTGGAGTTCAGACTCACTTCGCTGAATCTCCAACTCTAATTTTGAGATTTCGGACCTCACTGCATCCGAAATGAGCACGTTTAATTTGTCGATGTAGGAAGAAACTCGTTGGTTTTGAGCACGATAATTTGTGTCAACGTCGATGTACTTGTCACAGTTCTCATCTAGAAGTAAAGCATAGCTCGCACAACAGCCTTTGTATTTGTTCAAGGCTTCCAATAAACGCGATTCAAGTTGTTGTAGGAGCTCAATGTTAGTAATGTCAGTCAATTTGTCAACATAATTGCACACCTTTGTGATTCCGGCCAGATATCCACTTTGAGATTTGTCCAATTGACGTATCCTTTCGTGTAGAACTCCTTGATCCATAGTTCAACAGAAGAAGTCACAAACGACCACGAATAAGTCCAATAAAGTTGCACAAATAAGCATTTAACACGAGCCAGTAGTAGAAGTAAACACAAATCGATAATGAATAAGTCCACCAAAAAATGCACAAATAAACACTTAACGAGCCACACAAGTGTCGATCTTCTAGCAACGAACGATTCCAAGTATAAACACGGTTTGAGTAGGCAAATAATCCTTTCTCGTTTGGATTTTACGATGTAAAGGCGCCGATGTGGCGGCATGCAATAAACACTACACGTCCATCGTAAGGTTTCACTTTGTATTAAGTTGAAAGAATGTAGTAAAATCCTAAGCGAAAACACATACAGTTACAAACTTGCCAAATAAAGAGCAGAAATAGCAAAATAAAGAAAAGTTTACTCACCAAACGATGGACACACTACACAAAATGCACACGATGCCACATGACTTGCGCCCGCGCTGTTAGTAGGTTAGCGGACACACAAACACGTGATACAAGCGGAAGTTAAAGATTAGTAAAGCGGAAATGCAAAAAATTACAATTCAAATTGTTGAGGAAACAACCTCAACACACCCTGAAGCCCACAAGATGTTGTCACAAGGAGACTTTGGGGTGCAGCGGACATCTTCACATGGATTCTCACAGCTTCCTGTAGATCAAACAATCGAACAAACATTGAACCGTAACACAAAAACCAATGGAGGAATTGTTGGATTTAGCCTTAAGAAGGGGGCTGTTCAACGGTGGTTGCTCACAGCTCACGCAAGAGCTAGTTTTGTGGATCGATGCAGAGAGATGACATCTCTTCGGTGTCAAAACACAAACACTTTGCATAAGGAGTCTGGCTCTACGCGCCTGAAGAAGGATGAAGAAGATGTTCAGAAGGTTATGTCAGTCATCAACCAATGGAGAAATCCATTTGAGAAGTCTGATGAGCTTGTGAGTTTGAGTTCTGGCTCCATTGCTGATGATCAACTACACGGAGATCTGCTTCAAGCGAAGACAAAGGGGACAGCGGCAATGCTGTCTTTTGTGAACGACCGCTTATTAGATAACAAAACAGGGTTCTTCGATCCTTTACCCAGGATGAATCTTAGAAGATTTGGAGAAGTGAAGAAGACGGTTAGTGCAGGAGGCAAAAATTTTGTGCTTCAGGCAGACAGAAACCTCTTTGCACGCTTGTTGGTGATTGGACAGAGTCGCCACATCGACGTGAGAGAGCTCCTTACTCACGAGCTGGGACCTGTACCCTGGTCACTGGCCTCATTTGATGGCTCTTTGGCCAAGACCAACAAATCACTAATTGTGAAGCTACTCGAAGATGGGGTAGTAGCACCTCAAAATCAGCCTTGTCCTACTTGTGTAGTCATTGATGCAATGGCACTGATGCAGTCCCTCAAAAGAATTCCAGACCGATTCCTTGACCTTGCAGAGTTGGTCTTAGTCACAGCTGTCAAACAAGGAGGAGATGCTATGAGGATAGACATTGTGTCAGACCAATATCCTACTATGTCTATCAAAAATACCAAACGTGAGAAGCGCGGAAGTGCAGGTCAGTTAGCTGTACAGATAACAAGTCGACAACAACTTTGTCCACGGCAGTGGAAAAAGTTCCTCTCTACCGGTTCTAACAAGACCAATCTAATGAAGTTCTTTGCAGAGGAATGGGCAACTAATCAGCAACTAACTAGCAGGATGATTAGAAATCGCACACTCTATGTCACACATGGGGAGACATGTACAAAGATCACTGTTAGTCCTCAAGGCAATATTATGGCGGATGTGGTGGAGGAGCTATGCAGTAACCACGAAGAAGCAGACACAAGGATGTTTCTACATGCATCACATGCATCTAATACTGGCCATCAAAAGATCCTGATAAAGTCATCTGACACTGATGTAGAAGTTCTTGCATGTTACCATCAACAGAACATCAGCGCTGAAATCATAATCCTTAGTGGCACACGTAGTCGAGCGCGCCTTGTCAGTGTTCCCAGTGTCTGTGACGCACTTGGTGTCGAGGTCTGCCGGGCGTTACCAGGGCTTCATGCACTTACAGGGTGTGACACTGTAAGTGCTTTTGCTGGGAAAGGAAAGAAGGCTGCCTTAGAAATTGTTCAGAGAGATCAAAGCTCAAGGGAAAGCATCTGCACTCTAGGAAACCATGTTCCTCCTAAAGATGAAGATCTGAGAGCATTGGAAAAGTTTGTGTGTATACTGTATGGTGATCCTACCAGCTCCAGTGTAAACAACACCCGATACAAGTTGTTCTGCAAGAAGAAGAATGTTCAGTCACACCAGCTCCCTCCGAGTCATGCAGCTCTATGGAAACATCTGCAGCGTACCAACTACCAGGCATATCTATGGAAACATGCACTTGTGGCAAGAATGTCCAATCACAAACCACACGGACAGGGATGGAGACAACAAGGCGAACAGCTGGAGATTGACTGGACGGATCTGCCACCAGCACCAGAGTCAGTCATGGAGTTAGTGTCTTGTGGCTGCAAAGGAAGGTGTGACACTCGACGATGCTCTTGTGTTAAGAATGGCTTACCCTGCACAGATGCCTGTTCGTGCCAAGAAGAGTGTGTCAATTGCAGCAGTGAAAGTGACAGCGACAGTGATGATTTATCAGAGAATGGCAGCAGTAGTGAGGACGAGGAGGAATCATAAACAACTTCTGAAGTTTTTTAAATGCATGTATTTCTATAACTATATAACTCTTTTATCAAGTCTAGTGATGAACATTTGTATCAATGAAGAACTAAACGAAAAGATCAAAAAGCTCTGTTTGTACTAATAGCTTTCATGTAAAGTTCTAAAGAAATAAACGGTCAATAAAGCAGGTTCTATATCATTATTAGTGCGCAAGGACATTGTAAACCGTTACTATGGCAACCAACCAGTGGTCTATTATGCACAATGTTGCCAAGTTATATATAATATTAGTACTATATGTTTTGTTCTACTTTTACAATGATTGGTTGATAATTCCATACAAATTGTTAATTTTTCTCTCAAACAGGCGATTCCACAGGGTTCCCAATCAGACCATTTGTTGTTATAAAAACGTTCTAAAAACCAATCACAAGTATTTTTTATAAAAGTTAAGAAAATATTAAAGCACATAATCAAGATTTAGCACTATTTTGACAATTAACCTATGACAAAATAAACTTTCTCTTTAAAATATCAGTAGAATTTGTAAAAATTAGCTTGTTGACCAAAAAGTTCCCAGCAACAGTTGCCATGGAAACCGTTATGACGCAAAAGTAAAGTATATCACTTAAACTTGACTTGGTTATTATTGCTGGCCGATATGAAGTAATTTTGACATTTTTGTGTGAACAACTCAGCTTCAAAACTTGATGTATGAAAAGATAAGGACAATTTCTCCCCACCCACCCCCTCTTAGTTTTTGGTAATTTTCTCATTACTGCACAAGTTTCAAGCTTGGAAACAAGTCAATTCTTAAAATATGGCTCATAAGCTTTAATTTGATACCAAGTTTACTATGTCCCCAGGGGGGTGCAACGAAACTCGATTTTTTCGACCTCAGCTCATGGACTATATGGTTTTACAAGGTTGGGAACTTCCTTGACGTCAGTTGGCCATCCGATGTATACTTGCCCTTTTAAGGCTGTTAGTTCTGGGTCGTTACTTGTATTCTCTTCAATTCTTCTGATCATGTCATTGCTAAATTGAGGACATACTTGATGTATCTGGACGTTCATGTCTGGGATTTCATCGTTTTCTTCAGGTGACAATCTTGATAGCGCGTCAGCGATTTCCATCGTCTTTCCTGGCTGGTACTTGATCACAAGGTCGTACGGTTGTAGTCGTAGGAGCATACGTTGGAGCCTCGGTGGTGCAGCTGTAAGGTGCTTTAGATGTATGGTCTCTAGTGGCTTATGGTCGGAGTGAACTGTAAACGTGCGACCAAATAGATATGTATGAAATCTCTCGCAGCCATACACAACAGCTAGCAGCTCTCTCTCAATGTTAGCATAGCGTTTTTCTACATCTGTTAAGGCTTTGCTCGCAAAAGCAACCGGTTTGTTGTCTTGTAGTAAGGTTGCACCTAGTCCCTTTAATGACGCGTCGACTTGGAGGACTGTTGGTTTCTTGGGATCAAAGTACGTCAGCGTGACTTCGTTGCTTATGGAGTCTTTAACTTTGTCTAGGGCTTCTTGGTACGTAGCATTCCAGCAGAACAATGTTTTTCTGTCACCAACTCTCGTAGTGGTGCCGTTAGTGTACTTAAGTTTGGTATAAATGGAGCCATGTAGTTGGCCATGCCTAAGAACGTTTGGACTTCTTGTTTGTTGGTTGGTGGTCCCATCTGTTTGAGAGCCGGTTGGATGCCGTTTTTACTGCAGATTATTCCGTAGAACTTGATTTTGTCTTGTTTGACAAAGCACTTTTCAGGATTAAGCTTGAGACCGGTCTGCTTACAACGGTTGATCATGCCATGCATGTTGGCGTCGTGCTCTTCTTCTGAGTTACCATAGACTACGATATCATCTGCGATACCTATTACACCGCTACAGCCTTCGAACGTTTGGTCAATTCTTGTTTGAAAAATGTCTTGCGACATTTTCAGTCCAAAGGGCATACGCTTGAAACGGTAGCGCCCGTAGGGTGAATTAAACATCGTGAGATAACTGGATTCCTGATCCAAAACCACATTCCAGTATCCACATTTCGCATCGACAATGGAGAATACTTCAGCGCCACTCAGCTTTGGTAGTAATTCTTCTAGTGTTGATGTTACGTGATGCTCTCTCTTGATTGCTGCGTTCAGATCTTTTGGGTCAAGACATAGACGCAGCTTGCCGTTAAACTTCCTCCTGTACACTAAGCTGTTAACCCAGGCAGTGGGCTCACCTTCGTGGATCTTGGCTATGATGTCGTTCTTTACCATGTCATCTAATTCTCTCTTGATTTCGTCCTTTAAGCTGATTGGTACTTTCCTTGGGGGGTGAACCACGGGTGGTACTGACGGGTCTAGAGTGATGTGGTCACCCTGGAATTTCCCAATTCCGTTGAAACACTCTGGGTATTTCGCGATGAGGTCTTGTTTGTCTCTGATTGGCGCTGTGTTGACTTGTTGTTTGCAGGACTCTGGCTGGGTATCGATCTGTGGTACTTGTTCCTTGACTTCTAGATTAAACTTGAGAAGGTTGAGTTCGGTTGCTGTGTGAAGTCCCATGATGGCTGGTCCCGACGTGTCTGTGACATAGAAAGTTGCTGTTGCTCTGCTGTCTTTGGAGTAGCATGGAATTCTTACAGTGCCAAAGTGCTTGATTTCTGAACCACCATATGCAACTAGGATGATTTTTGATTGGTTCAGTGTTCCTTGTTTTGGTTTGCCGTTGTTGTCAATGCTCTGAGGATACATCTTACGATAAAGTCGCAGTGGTAACACGTTTCCTTGCGCTCCAGTGTCCAATTTTGCCTTCAAGGTTGTCTTATCTTTGTCCTTTCCAGGTAGACCAATGTTGACGGTTGCGTATACTTCATCTTTGCTGATAGAGTGGTTTCCATTATTTATGTTACCAATGCAGATAGACTCGAACGCCAGGGTGTCGAAATCTCCTTCAGCTGTCGGATCTGTACTCTGTAGACTATGGATTCCTTGTAGTGATTTCATCTTTTTTCTACAAACTTGAGCGAAATGATTCTTTTTCTTGCAGTAGTTGCAAGTTTGTCCCTTGGCTGGACATCTCTCAGATCTGCTATGTGGGCGGCCACAGTTGTCGCAGTCTGCTTGTTTCTGGATTGGGCGGTGTTGGGCTCCCTGTGTAGGTTTCGAGGTTTGGCGTTGGGCTCCCTGTGTATAACTCACATGTTTGGGTTGTGAATTTCTTTTCGATTGAGAACTAGAAATAGCTTGGATTTTCTCCTCTTTTATACCGGGATTCATGACATTTAGCTGTGCTTGTGAGGTTTCATACGATCTAGCGATTGTGATTATCTAGGGTGAGATCTGGCCCTTCATCAAATAATTTTTCTCTGATTTTCCTTGAATTGGTACCGAAGACAATTCGGTCTCTAATCATTTCTTCTTTATTCGGGAATTCACAGTCTTGTGCGAGGATTTGAAGCTCAGTTGTGAACTGTTCTACAGATTCATCGATTCCTTGGATTTTCTGATGAAATTTGTATCTAGCGAACACAGGGTTTGACTTCGGGTTGACATGTTGTTCAAATCTATTGTAATAGGTTTGTAGTTTTACCTTGTCTTCTTCTGTTATATCTCGCCATGTCTCGTCCTTTCTGGCCGCTCCAGATGAGAAGATAGCTGCATTTTTCTGCTTCTGATCGACTCTTTAGTGGGCCTGTGAACATGAGCTCGGCATGTTGCTTGAAACGTCGCCAGTTCTCACGAAGATTTTCGCCACTCCATTCCATTTTCGGTGTTTCCACTCCACTGAGAGCCATTTTGGTTTACTCCTGGTACCATGTGATAGTCTCGAGTGGTCTTGTATCTATGCTGTGTATAATACTTTGTACATTCCTTGTACATTACTCTCTCACTCTCGGAACGCACACACGCATGCGCACTCATACTGTTATTATGCATCTCATTACAACGAGAGGCACACAAAAACACCTACGTAAATGTTAGTTGCCTCTAGGCGCAAATGTTTGTTTTCAAGCAGTTGATAAAAGCCCTTGAATCTCATTATCTAGCTTCAAATGACGGGAAAACATTGCCCTTCATGTGCTCTCAACCATGACAGTATTCTATTGCAAACAGGCAATAATGGATATGGGAAAGTAGTGAATGTAAACAACATTGGTGACAAATTAAATCCTTGAACATGTAAATCAAAGCAAGACTTTCGAAAGCATCCAATTTACTTTGCTGCGCGTTTTTGAAACTGAGACTGCGTCCACACTAACCCGAATATGTTTGAAAAAGCATCTTTTTTTGCTTGTTGAAGAAACTTCACTTTTGACTATTGACAGCAAAAACGAAATAGGCATTTTCAACTTTAACCTGATTTGGTGGACGCAGTCTGATACATAGCTCTTAAAAACGAGTAGCATTAGAATATGGTAGTTTTGTTTTGTTTGTTCTGTTTAGTTTGGTTTGGTTTGTTCGTTGTATTTGTTTTTGTTTTGTGTTTTGTTTTGTTTTGTCTTGTTTTGTTTTGTCCCATGCACCACTTAAGTCTAGAGTATGCTATTTTCCAACAAAGGAAATGAAGGATTTAGTACAGAAGAAATTAGTTTTATTCAGATGGAAAATGACTACTTTACTCTAGCAAGCCATCGACTGAATTTTTTCTGGACTTCGATGGCATTGTTCATCTTGAAATGCTCTTATGACATATCGCTTATTTCTTGTAACCAGAATGATTTAGAAACCCGAAGTTCTTTACGATCTTGCAAACGCTATTCCGCATCGTTTGCTACAACAGAGAGGAGATGTAATTTAGGGAATGGCAAACCATGGTACGAAATACTGCTCGGTAATGAGTTATCTTTAGTGTAGAGCGTACATCTTGTTGTCTACATGAACACGTTAAAGTGATGCGTGCATTGGTCAAGCTAGAGAACACAGGTGCATGAATAAGTCATAAATAAAAAATATTTTGAACAATCATGAAAAGCTAATCGAATAAACTACCAACAACGAACGCAAAACAACTAGCGCGTTGTCATGCAAGCTTAACCGTATGGCTATATTTTTGATAGCTTTATGAAATAGTAATCTGTAATAACATGTAAGGCAAAAATGTGTAGGCCAAGACAGAAATATTTTGTGTATGTTGTTTCTGTACTCCAAGAGAATTCAGAGTGACTGACGATTGCTGCTTCGGGTTACGACGAGTTTTTATTATTAGTATTATCATTATTATTATTTTGATAAAAACGTCACAAGAAAATGGCTTCGCTCCATCAAAATCGAACAAACGCACTACTTCTACTATGCTTTACACGTGATTATATATAATGATAATTTGCGAATTATATATAATGATAATTCGCGCATTTGATCATATTCACATGGAAAATGCGCGTTATAAGTAATAAATATGATGATGATGATGATGATGATGATGATGATGATGATGATGATGATGATGATGATGATGATGATGATGATGATGATGATGATGATGATGATGATGATGATGATGATGATGATGATGATGATGATGATGATGATGATGATGATGATGATGATGATGATGATGATGATGATGATGATGATGATGATGATGATGATGATGATGATGATGATGATGATGATGATGATGATGATGATGATGATGATGATGATGATGATGATGATGATGATGATGATGATGATGATGATGATGATGATGATGATGATGATGATGATGATGATGATGATGATGATGATGATGATGATGATGATGATGATGATGATGATGATGATGATGATGATGATGATGATGATGATGATGATGATGATGATGATGATGATGATGATGATGATGATGATGATGATGATGATGATGATGATGATGATGATGATGATGATGATGATGATGATGATGATGATGATGATGATGATGATGATGATGATGATGATGATGATGATGATGATGATGATGATGATGATGATGATGATGATGATGATGATGATGATGATGATGATGATGATGATGATGATGATGATGATGATGATGATGATGATGATGATGATGATGATGATGATGATGATGATGATGATGATGATGATGATGATGATGATGATGATGATGATGATGATGATGATGATGATCGGTTTTATTGGTACTTTTTCATATACACGTTTTTTTGAAACTAGTTGCGGTAGTTGCGAACATCGCACCGGCAGACATCAATTGCTGGGTATAAAACAGCTGATGAATCTCATTATCTGCCTTAAAATGGTGGTCAATATTTGACCACAATGTGCTCTCAACCAGAGAATTTTCTATTCAAAACTTGTCTTTCAGCTGATAAAAATCCCAGCATGGTTTAGAATGACGTCATATGAAGCCCAGCAATACCGAGCTTCGCGCTCTTAATTAGTATTATGGTCTCTTAGTCAGTGAAAATTCTATAGGAAAATTCATTTCCCAACTCGTCGCTTCGCGACTCGTGCGATAACGTTTTTTCGAGTGAAATTCAACGTGGAATTCCCGAGTCGGGAAACGAATTTTCCTTGAATCCCATAGCGGACATGAATCCCATAGCGGACATTAATCCCATAGCGGACATGAATCCCATAGCGGATATGAATCCCATAGCGGACATGAAAAAAACGTTGCGCAAAACTCCACAGATATAGATGTTTTGCTATTAAGACAAAAAGTGAGATTTTATAATATTGAGTAAGTTGTGCGTTACTAAATCATATAGGAAAGAAACAATACTTCCAGTTAGTTTATCAAATCGTAACCTTGAATAATCTATAGTAACTTACGGCATCCCTATTTTGTAAATATAAATCTGACGGTAAACATTAGTTAAGATTCGCCATTTAGCAGGACTTCTACACCCTTCCATTTTCCTGCTAGTTAGGCAAATAGCAAGCTCTTTTCGATAACTACATCTTAAGGGCTTCACATTTATTTATTTATTTATTTATTTATTTATTTATTTATTTATTTATTTATTTATTTATTTATTTATTTATTTATTTATTTATTTATTTATTTATTTATTTATTTATTTATTTATTTATTTATTTATTTATTTATTTATTTATTTATTTATTTATTTATTTATTTATTTATTTATTTATTTATTTATTTATTTATTTATTTATTTATTTATTTATTTATTTATTTATTTATTTATTTATTTATTTATTTATTTATATTTAAACGCTTTGTTCCAGTAATCAGGCTTAGATGAAAGTTTTGCTTCATGTCAATTTAAGTTCGATCAGGTATTACTCTGGTAACGACAAACAAGGATGACTTAAAGTATTTTTCTAAAATATATCTCGATGAGCACCTGAAAGGTTAGTACATTCACTATTAAATATCAGTAATTTAATTAATAAAATATCATTATATTATTTATTATGTAGGACCAATATGTATATTAGTTGTATGAGAAGTATTGTCATTCGTGATTAAGTAACATGCGGCGAAGTTTGATTTATTCTTAGCCTAACAACACATTTTTTTAAAAGCAATTTTTTGATCGAGGAAATGGCAAATAAATAACATTAAGTCTATGAGACTGTCTATTTCATTATGTACAACCTTTTTTTTCATAATCATGCGAAAAGTTCCCTGGAGCAAACTATTCAACCGTAACTTTAGACGATAAAGTGATCTGTATGGATCAATTTACATTACAAAATAACATCACAAACCAAAAAGCTTTTTTTTTTCAAAAACACCCAATGAACCTTATGGCAAAGATGCGGGTGAAGTTTTCCGAGTTACGCGCTAGACCACACCCATTTCTTCCTGTGCCACACTTAGCAACTCGATGTCTTTAAGAAGGTTAGTGACTTTTAGTTACATGATGAGCATATAATTTGAACTAAAAAATATCGTCTTCAAGCTTCGAGTTACGTGGATAGGACGTTTATGTGGAACCATCGGATTTATTATCTTTTTCATGTACGTAGAAGGCAGCTAAATTAAAATCGATGTATCTAAATACTTGTGCATTTATAAATTAATACATTTATGTGATTGAAAATGTGTTTAGGAATCATGCATGTCAGCTCATACTTTTAACAAAATCACAGCACGTAAATCCATCCAAAAAATCGAAAGAAAATAATCACTAAAAACAGTAACTGTAATAGTTTGTTTCGACTTTTGAAGCACGACCTCCCTAGCAGTAATGACGGAAGCCGGGTATCGCCCTGGAGCGAAGAAGCAAAAAATCTTCAGCGGTTAGGTTATTCCCGGGATGTAATTGAAGGGAGTTGAGACATTAGATTGCTACGTACAGGGTTCTTTTTAAAACAGTTTTTAATATAAACAGAAAAAAAATGTGCGGCGAACTGCGAAATTCTGATTTGGCGGAATGTACAGCCATCAATGTACAAGTCTTATTGATAATAATAACACACGAAGAAAAAAAACACTGAAAAATTCTGAGTTCCAGATGGGGACCGAACCCATGTCCCGTTCCGATTTCTAGACCGGACGCTCTACCACTGAGCCAGTGCTGGGCCATTCGATCCCCATCTGGAACTCAGAATTTTCTGTGTGTTTTTTTCTTCGTGGGTTATTGTTATCATCTTTAATATATCTCTTACAGTAGTATTACAATCTTATTGTATTAGGTTTTCTAGTGCTTGGTCGACGAGACTGACAGTCGCATAGCCTTATGTATTATCAGTGTGAACACTGACACTTATTTTTAAGCAATATAAAACGCGCGCGCATGTCTCTGTACTGTGATATAAACACGATGGAAGATGTAGAGCAAGAGAAAAGCAAGATTAGGAACACGAGGCGTAGCCGAGTGTTTCTCTTACTTTTCGAGTGCTCTACATCTTTTTGAGCTCATATTGTCGACACGTTCAATAACTGTTCGTTTGGAAAAGTAGAACAAAACTGCGTCGCACGATTTTGAGAAATACGAATTTAGGTCAAGTTGATAGAGGTGCGCCTTTTCATTGTTTGTTTATCATTTCACTGATCTTTATTTAAGCAATATAAAACGCGCGCGCATGTCTCGTATAATATACATAGAGGATATTACACGGTGGCGCGAAGATATGGAGTTTATCTTCGAGTGGAAAGAAATATTTCACGAGTGAGCGCAGCGAGCGAGTGAAATATTTCTTTCCACTCGAAGATAAACTCCATATCTTCAAGCCGCCGTGTAATTTTCTTTTTATCATATAATTACTGAGATTTTAAGAAAAAGAGCTGAAAACATACAACAAATAGTGCACCATAGAACGAAATAGAAACGTCAACTCCGGGCCGTTTTGGACTGAAGTTTAATTTTACTAAAATATCACAATTACATGCTACAAATGAGCTAAATTATTTTAAAGACAAAAGGCAAAAGCACAATCAATTTTAAAAATGATAATATTAAAAGTGATAATATTAAAAATTGCGAAGATCGATGAAAATGAATTATCGAAGCGAGCTTGTGGTCGCTTGTCAACAGGACATGTTCTAATCTAATCTAGCGAATCCTCTGAATCCGACAGTACTTTTAGTCGTTTGTATTTTCGTTTTCCTTCTTGATTTTCTTCTTTTCTTCCTGTGGTTTGAATGGTAGGCGATTGGTTTAGACTGTTGACAGATATCGATATCTGTCCACCATGAATCACAGCTCCTTGAAAAAGTGCCAATGTTTGCTGGCCATGTTTGTTGTTCGCCGCTAAACTTTCTTGACTTTCAGTCAGCATTTCTTGGTTTTTTGAATTAGATTCTCCAGTTGTATGACGACTAAGCGTGTTGGACATTTGAAATTGTTGGCTTTCAGAGACTACAGAGTAGTTTGTAACGCTTTGTAGGTTTTTGTGCCCAGAAAGCTGAATGATATCTGTCGGCGGAATGTTGTTGTTTGTAAGCGCTTGCATCATAGTCAGTTGCATAGTTTTTCGTCCGCTGTGATTTGTAATATTTGGACCAAGGGAGGCTTTTTCTGCCATGGTTTTCATAAGTGCGTTCAGTTTGTTTTGACCAACAGGGGCTTTCTTGAACCAAGGTTTTCCACTAGAATAATCTGAACAAGTGTTGGTTGCTAAATAGAAAGGCGCGTCGTCTCCATGTCAACTGGTCTTTTCTTTGCGTAAAACTTATAGGCATGCAGTAACAGGACATTTCTCGCAGCCTGGAACAGCAAACATTTTAGGAGTGATTTTCCTAATGTCTCTTAAATTATCACCGGTCCGAGTCTTTGTTTGACGTTCGTTAAATTCGAGATACTCGTCCCCACTTTCGTTTTGTCAAAGCTTTACGTCTCCCCAGCACATAAGTCGGCGTTCTTTGCAGCCTCGAAGGCCAAAGTGCAAAGTATTATTTAACCAAATAGTATTCAGTAGACTTTCGGGCGAAGAGAGTCCCAGGAGGTGTTTTTCATACAAGCATTTAATTTGGTTTTCAGCCAAAGCCGTTGAGGCATGTGGTTTGTTGCCTTTCCCTTGTTTTTTGAGATCTCGTTGTTTTGACTGCAGTGCTTTTCTTGTACGCTCAAATTCGGCATCATTAAGGATACTCCAGCCATAACCTTTACTTTTCAAATAGCGTTCGAAGCTTGAGACGAAGGATTTAAGAGTGCAGGGCTCGTATTCGTCATTATTTTGTTTCTTTCTTACGCTGAGAATGAACTCGCTCAAGTAAGCGTTTAGCTCTGTTGCTGGTATGTTTTCTACTTCTCTTGTCTCGAATTTCACGGTTTTCAGAAATTCTTCCAACACCAACATATCACTTCTTGTTTTTCTTCTTGTATTAGCATTTTCCTGACCCTCTATAAATTCGTCAATAGATTCTACAGTTGAAAAACGAGAGTTGTCTCCTTGTTCTGCCATGTTGTTACAACGAGTACGTAGTAGCTTGAATGGCGGGAAAATCAACCTGATTTCATCACATGTGATGATATCGAAATCCTGCGCTCTGATTGGTTGTTTTTGATATCATCACATGTGAATGATATCAATGGCCGATACCCTCCATATTTGCGCGCTATATTGTGTTGATATCGAAGTAAGTATATGATAAAATATTATATTTTATTATTCAATTTTCATACACTGTACAAATTCTGATTTTCTGATTGGTCAGTTTGTACCACGTGACGCGTTGTTATGGCGTGACAACACGTCACGACGTATTAATACCGACGTATTAATAGAATAAAGCACTGGCAATAACGCATACTTGGAAAGAAACAATGTTCCTGGTGGTAAATTTGAGGATTTTTCGAAAAAGAGAAGATCAACGAGCATACTTAAAACTGCTTAGCGTGCCTGTTTTGAAGGTAAACTCAATTTCATTGAAGTTTTTGGAGCTTAGGGACGGACCATTTGATATTTGTAGGGGGGGGGGGGGGGGGTTAAATCCCAAAAAAAATATCGTGCAAGCTCATCCGCCATTAAAAAAAATATCGAACAAGCATGGAAGTCAGTGATGTGCTTGAAGACTCAGCTTTAAATTACTTGGAATCTAAATATATTGTTGGAAGTGAACTGTCATGAGAGACCGACATTCAACTCCTTTGCAATGCACAATTTCTGCCAAGCGGCTCGCGCTTCGCGCTCGCCATAAGTAACATATAGTCTGGGGATAGCAAGTAGCACAAATCTTTGTGGAAGGATCAATTATTTAATCCTTAATAAAAAATTTGTAAAGGCACAGGATATTCACTTGAAAGTAGTGACTACACAGACATCTACACGACTGAATTTTTACCGAGTGGCTCGCGCTTCGCGCTCGCATAGGCAGAAATGAATAGCACCATAGGCTAATTCATCTTGTTACTTTAGTCTTTCTTTACTAATGCTAATATGCACTGCAAGAGCATCCCATGTCCACAGGAAAGTGGTCTCTGTAATTATCTATATTTTAATTTTTACAGAGCGGCTCGCGCTACGCGCTCGCATTTTAAACATAAATAAACAACAATGCAGGACAAATTATCTTAACATGTTAGTCTTTCTCGAGTAATGCTCACGTGCAGCATTACAAAAGCATCCAGCGTCTATGGGAAAGTGCTGGAGTGAGTTGTTGTGATCACCTGTAGCTCAATTTTTGATGAGTGGCTCGCGCTCCGCGCTCGCAACTAGATGGATACTATCATATTCTGCCTTTACAACACTTTCACTAGTATATATAACATATTTTTCTCAGGGTGGGTGGTTGCTTACGTCAAACGTAAAAAAACTCCCTAAAGTGCTGTCAAAAAACCAAGCTTTGAACTTTGTGGTTGCCGATCAGTACTCCCATGGAACAATTTCGATTCCCGTGCTCAATATACGGATTCAATCAGTACGGAGACTGTTTTACATACTTCGGAACTGAGATATAGCTTGAGTTCCGTTAACCAACTTGCAAATGAAACTTTAGTCTGTTTTCGTTGAGATATGAAGATATATACTAACTATGCCACACTATGCCACGTTTATAGCAGTAAATGCACAACTATCCTTTGTACATTATGTATATAGACTATAAATGAAAAATTAGACAATCGTTCTGTATATATAAACTATCAAAAATGAATGAAAAAAATATCGTGCAAGTGCTTGGCACAGCAAAAAAATATCGTGCAACACTGGAGGGCGGAAAAAAATATTCGAGCGAACTGAAAATTGACCCACCCCCCCTACAAATATCAAATGGTCCGTCCCTTACTGAGATCAACATATTTCAACGGCTTAAAAACAGAGTTCGCCGGCTTTCCAAATTCATTTTAATATTTACTGTTTTTTAGACTGGTTATCCAAAACCTATCTCATAGAAAGTTTAGAAAGTCTGCATGCCGCCACAAGTCTGTCTCTGTTTTTAACGGTAAGCTTACAAAGTTCTAACTTTCATTCAAACCGTATTCAGTTTTTGGCGTGTTGTTTTTGTCAAAACACTATTCGCCGGCTTTGCAAATTCATCATTATAATTTTTGTTTTTTAGACTGGCTATCCAAAAAATATCCAACAGAAAGTCTGGAAATCCTTTCCCCGCAACTTCTCTCAGATGGGGTAAAGAAATTTTATCAGGAATCGAAGAAAACGCCAAACTACTTCAGCCTTCGGCTGTCGACAAACGAAAACTACACTTCTTCCCGGCTTCATGCACCAAGGTTTAGCAGCGTTTCAACCGTAAGTCGCCAGTTTAAACCTATATCCAAAACTCCAGTGATAATTTTCTAGACCTTTCACTTACCGAGTTCAAGGACTCAGTGCTGAATCACTTTTAACGATCCAAAAAAGTCTGAGTTCTTTGTTTATATATAGAATTTTGGGAAACAAAATATATTTTATGGCGAAAAAATAAAAGCGCTGTTATAATTATTAGCGAGGTTTACTTCCGGTGACGTCAGCAAGAGTTCTTGGGATTGATGTATTGGAATGCAATGCTAGCCCCCTATAGGTATTTCTGTTTTCCCGCCACTGTTCACTTGGCAGCTTGTCATTCTACAGTTGACTTATTGTACAAGGTGAGAGTGGAAATTTTTCGCTTTTATGCGATTTATCATTGTTATTTTTCTGTATAATTTCATGAAATGGCTAACAATAGTGTTTTTGTTCTATTTCCGATTGAAAGTCCTCGACCTTTTGAGGTGAATCGGCGTAATCTTCCGTTGTATTTTTATCTCCGACCGAGGTAGGGTTTCTCCAACGGCGGTTTTTTCTTATGACTTTATTCCGATTAAATTTCTTCAACCGTTTTGGAGTAATCGGTTAGTCCTTTGCTACGTTTTTCCGATTGAATTTCTTCAATTTTTTCTGAAGCAACCGGTGTTATGTGGCATTTATTTCCGATTGGATTCTTCAGCTTTTTGGAGCAATCGGTTTACAAATTTTCCCGATTGGATTTCTTCAACTGTTTTGAAGCAATCGGCGTGATTTGACAGTTTCGCATCGGTAAACAAGGTCGTTCAATTTCTCTTTGCAGTTAATACACCATGTTTAAACCCAAAGTCATGGTTCTCGGTCATTCGTTTGTCCGTCGTTTACATGCCGACCTAGAAGGGAGTTTTGATCGTCGTGCAGCACCACATTTTAATCTTGATCAGTGTGCAGTTAGACTTTTCGGTGTAGGGGGGCGGACCGTTCAGAAGCTTCGCCAGCACGACTGGAAAAACATTTGCCGCTATGGACCGGATATTATTATTTTAGAAATTGGCACCAACGACCTTGCGGTTAATTCGCCCGAGATCATTGGCTCTCAAATAGATGACCTGGTCGCTGATCTCATACAAGAGCTGTCGGTTAGAGTTGTAGGGGTTTGTGGCATAATTCCCAGGGCTGACGAGTCTATGAATCAACGAGCCAAAGTTGTAAACCAGTACGTGGACGTCGTTTTAGGTGACAAACCAAATGTCTTTGTCTGGCATCATCGCGGCCTTTTACAGCCCAAGCAAAATGTATTGCTTGCAGATGGCGTGCATTTGAACCCGCACGGGCAATACCGGCTCTATCGCAGTTATCGGGGGGCTATTATTCATGCCCTTAAGTTGTATGAAGCACTCAATTGATTTGAAGTTTTATACTTGTATCAGTCATTGTACTGTCTAGGTTTGGTGAAAATAAACTAACTCATGCTCGTTATGCAGCATGTCATTTGTTGCTTTGGTTTCTTATTCTTTCCATTGTTTCATTCTTGCCACCGGCTAATTGCGGAGACCTTTCTCAATTTTGTCAATAGCTATTGTTAGTCATTTTATGTTACTTTGCCAAGTATAGTCACAAGCCCACACTATGCTGGGCTGTGGCCTTGTTGATTTTATTTGCGCTTCGTTGCTAGCCCACACTATGCTGGGTTAGCTTGCTGCCATTAATGGGGTTATAAGCCCACACTATGCTGGGTTGTGGCCTTGTTAATTGCATATTTATTGCCTCCCACACTATGCTGGGTTGCATTATTGAGTTTAAAGGCTAACCCATACTATGCTGGGTTACGACCTTGTTTTTTGTTCCCACACTATGCTGGTTTTTATGAGGCTTAACTCACACTATGCTGGGTTATGACCTTATTTTTGTTGTTTTCCCACACTATGCTGGGTTGCAACATTTTAATGTTTATGTGTCTTGTGCTCATTTATGATGTTGTATCACTAATGTGGTGGTACTTTATTTTTATTTTGCCAGCTTATTGTTGGCCATTTTATTTTATGGGTCGAGTTGACCCCCTTTTTTATTGTTCTGACCACCCACACTATGCTGGGTTCCCACACTATGCTGGGTTCGGTCAAGGCTATAGGGGTGACGCCTAGCGGCGACATGTGATGTTTTCAGTCTGCCAAGTCACACCCTGGCCTATGTTATTGGCGTATTGCGTTTATGTTGTGATGTAATCAGTATACAGTAGTGTGAAGTTCCGTATCATTGTATATATCTCCGCATACTGTGTTTGCTCCTTCTGTGAGTTCCTTTTTTGCAGGATGTCTTCAAGAAGAAGTACTAGAGCGCGACGCCCACCAGTTCGGCTTGCAGAGCCTAGTGCTGATGCCCCTGCAGCCCAGAGGAGATGTGAGGTCAATTTGTCTGACAACCAGCTCGACGAGATAGTTAAAAAAGTGTCTGAAACAGTTTTGGTTCAACTCCGCAATCAGAACGTAGTAGATGTAGCTGAGTCACAGGTAGACTCTGGGGCAGCAGCCACTGTACAGGGGTCAGTGGTTGCCGTCCTGGACACCTTGTCTGGTGAGTCAGGTGAGGGGGTGGCCCAACCCAAGAGTGTCTTTATGGCATCTGATTTACCTATAGGGCTGAATGTGCCAGCGAAACTCAAAGCCAAAATTGTGGCCAATGAGTATGTGGATTTTGGATCCCTTATTACAAACTATTCAAAGGCCAACACCAGTTACAGACTTAGTTTGTCAGATGCAAAAGGCAGTCAGGGTGCCACTGCTCTAACCTTTGAACCAAATGTTAAAATCAAACACATAGGGAATATTGAATCCTGGACCACGGCATTTCAAGTGTATGTTGCTATTTATACTTCGCAACACATATCAGAGGCACCTGCCTTGATGAAATATGGAGAGATAATCCGTGACCTAGCCACCAGAGGGTTCAATTGGCGATATTACGATGAGAATTTCAGGTTTTTACGCCAAAGTAACCCCCAAGGGTTTCCATGGAGTTCAATCCATTCTGAATTGTGGTTGCGCTCCCAACCCTCAACTAGTCAAAAGGCTGGGCCAGTCAAAGGCACCAGTCAAGGGATGGATGGGAGGCCAAGACCTATTCCTAAAGGGTTTTGTTTTACATATCATCGGGGCCAATATTGTGGTGGCTGTTCTTTTAAGCATTCATGTCCAGCCTGCCACAATAATCATTCCTTAGCAAAATGCAATTTTCGTGGCTCCCGCGACAAACAGCCTGCTGCAACCACAAGTTCCACCACTACCAACTCCAGTAAGACTAAATAATTTAAAGTCTTTATTACTTGGGTATGACCAGACTAAAACCCAATTTCTTGTTGATGGTTTTTCTGTTGGATTTCGAATTTATTCAGAAGTAGAGGATGCAGTTTGTTTTGCACCAAATTTGTTTTCAGCAAGGGAGAACCCTGATGTGGTTGACAGTAAGCTTCAGAGAGAGTTGGAAGCCAATAGAATTGCGGGCCCATTTGCAACTCCACCATTGCCTAATTTTAGAATTTCTCCTTTAGGCGTTGTTCCTAAAAAATCCCCAGGGGAGTATAGGATGATTCATCACCTTTCATACCCCAAAGGCTCCTCAGTTAATGATGGTATACCTTCTGAGTATTCTAGTGTTACCTATGCTTCTATTGATGATGCTATTCATTATGTTAAGAGGTCTGGCATTGGGTCATTTTTAGCAAAGACTGATATCAAACATGCATTTCGAATCATTCCTATACACCCTGGGGATTATCATCGGTTAGGAATGCAGTGGAAAGGGTCATTTTACTATGATAAATGTATGCCTATGGGCTGTGCCAGCTCCTGCAAAACCTTTGAGGCGTTTAGCACTGCTGTTGAGTGGATTGCACGTCAACAACTTGGAATTGATTACATTGTTCACCTCCTTGATGATTTTTTCATCTGTGAACCTACTAAGGAGAGATGCGAGGCTAGCCTCAGGGGTTTTCTTGCGCTGTGCAATTATTTAGGCATTCCCATGGCACCGGAGAAAACCGTTGGTCCATCATCTGTTTTGTCCTTCACTGGCATAGAATTAGACACGGTCGCTTCAGAAGCTCGTTTACCCCTCGACAAATTGCAGGCATGTTCCAGTCTAGTCCTTGCCTTTCTTTGCAAGAAGAAGGCCACCTTGCTTGAACTGCAGTCTCTTATTGGCAAGTTAAACTTTGCTTGCTCAGTGGTAGTGCCTGGTCGTGCCTTCCTCCGTCGTCTTATTGATTTAACTGTGGGTTTGAGACACCCGAAGCATTTCATTAGACTCACCGGGGAGGTTAAGGCAGACCTGAAGGTATGGAAAAATTTTTTGCAGCAGTTTAACGGTAGGTCATTTTTTCTTGAAGAGATATGGGAAGACAGTTCTTCCTTGCAACTTTTTACTGATTCTTCGGGGGCTCTTGGTTTTGGAGCGATTTTCGGTTCTCATTGGTGCTATGGGCGATGGCCTATGGAATGGCAATATAAAAATATTGCGATCTTAGAATTCTATCCAATAGTTTTGAGTCTACTTCTGTGGGGAAAGTCAATGCGCAACAAGTGTATCACGTTTTTTACGGATAATGCTGCGTTAGTCCATGTCATTAATAAGTGCACCTGCAAGGACAAATCCCTGATGGTATTTGTAAGGAAAATGGTCTTGGTTTGTCTTGAAAACAATATTCTGTTTAAGGCCAAGCACATCCCGGGGATTAAAAACGGTCTTGCCGATGCACTATCTCGTTTACAGATACAGCGTTTTCAAGCAGTTGCGCCAGCTCATTACGATTCGAGTCCAACAGTGGTGCCATCGGACCTACTCCCACAGAATTGGGCCTTATAGTGCGTAAATTAATGTCATCCAGTCTTCAAAAATCCTCATTGCCAACATATCAGAGAGCATGGCGCCTTTTTAGGCAATTTTCCTTAGATGTTTTTGGAAAGCCCAGTTTTTCACTTCCAGTGCACCCTACCACAATGGCACTATTTATTGCTTACTTATTTAGCCAGAGCTATGCCCCATCTACAGTTAACACATATATATCTGCAATGGGTTATTACCACAGGCTTGCTAGCCTTCCAGATCCTTCTAAAGTGCCATATATTATTGAGATGTTAAAAGGTTATGGGAAAATTGGCAAAACCCTTGACACCCGTTTGCCTATCTCCCAACCAATTTTGGTTCAGATAGCCCAAGCCAGTGTTAATGTTTGTGGCTCTCAGTATGAACATGTGATGTTCAAAGCTATGTGTTCACTAGCATTTTTCGCATTTTTGAGAATTGGGGAAATTACTGCATCCAGTGGGTCTCGAGATAGTCACATCTTGCACATCAGTCAGTTGTTTAAGATACTTGATGCAAGTGGCCAGACTACTGCTTTTAAGTTGACTTTCAATAACTTTAAGCATCAATATAATCAGTCACCCTTCTCAATTGTTCTATCCAGGCAAGCTGGCCTTTGTCCAGTACAGGCAATGTTAGATTATCTGGCTATCAGAGGTTCCCATTCAGGTCCAATATTCACTGCTAGCGATGGTAATGCAGTTTCACGGAGTAATTTTTCAAAATTATTGAACCAGTGTGTCAGATTGTGCCATCTCGATCCTGCTCTGTATAAAGGTCACAGTTTTAGAATAGGGGCAGCAACTTATGCAGCCCAGCAAGGGTTTTCAGATGCAAAAATCAGGTTATTAGGGCGCTGGAAGTCAGACGCTTTCAAAAAGTATATTCGTTTGCATTCTTTACCTTCCATATGACAACAGTACAAAACAACAAAAAGCATTTAGGGGTTAGCTAGCAGGGGCAGCTGATCCTCACTCTATTAATGTCACTGCTTGCATGGGCAGTTAGTGACAATTCAAGGACTTCCTTTGTTGTCAAGCGTAATACATGTAGTTGTTAATATCATGTTCAGGCTTCCATAGATTTTCTTTTGCTGCTTGACTGATCATGCAATATGTTCTGGGGTGGGGCGGCCCCTTGCACCAAGGGGCTGTGGCGGTTCTTAGCCCTCACCTTCGCGCAGGGCTCGTTTTAATGTATCTTGATCTTTGTAAGTTTTATGAGTTAGTGTTCTCAAGCTTATTAAACACCGGCTATGTCCATGACATAGCCATTATTTAGCCACCCTGGTGTAGTGTCTTGCCTGCGCGAACAAGCTCAGTACATATTGCATGACCTGATTTCTCAGTATATTTTACTAGTTTTTGAGACATAAAAAGACTTATGGACGATTTCAATTTTACCGAGCAAGTTGTAAACATGGATTCTGAGAACTCGTTTATTATCTTTAATCTAAAGTTCTTGTATCACGGTATTTTTCTCCTAGTTTTCTTCTGAAAGGTTTATTGTGTATTGTTAAAATTACCAAATGCTATTAAATAAATTTTGAATAAGTCTTACTATTTTGAGTGATTTCTAGTGATCTTAGATGTCGACTGACAGTTTTAGCCTGCTTCTGCAGTGTATTCAAATTGAATAATAAAAAGGTTAACGCACTCTTTGCTCGTGAATTATCGGGATTTTATCTTCACTCGTTTACTAACAATGAACTCGAAATTTTTTCATACTGCACTCGGCTAACGCCTCGTGCAGTATTTAAAATTTCTCGTTCATTGTTAGCAAACTCGTGAAGATAAATCCCGATAATTCACTCGCTGAGTGCGTTAACCTCTAATTAATGACATCGAAATGGGTGTAGTCTAGCGGGTAACTCAAAGATTACCTGCCCTCGTTATAGGTCTGTGCGTGAGTGTGTGTATGTATGAGTGTAACAAGTAACTTACCAGACAATTTACAAGATTACAGAGCCAGTTATTCATTTGAGCCTCGATCAAGAAAAATAGATCAATTACGCCTCAAAGTACTCAAGTTCGTACAGTAACAATATGTACAGCATTTTCAACGTGTTTTAATGCTAAAATTTAACTCTAATAAAATTTTAAAATACATTTAGAAGAAAACTAATAAAAACTAAAACAGAATGACGTCCTTTCGAGGCTGTATACACCTATTTCAATAAACGTTGTCGGCAAAAGCCTACGCGACTCACCCGAAAGGAAGCATGGGTAAAAATTACTAAAGCTACAAAACCACGCAAATATCCACAAAATAATTCAACTTCAGCTTGTCATGACCTAATATATCAAAGACCTTCATTGCTGATGCTAAAATCAAGACCAATGCTAAAAAGAGAGTGAAATGTTGCAACTACCCATACTCCTTTTCGGTCTAGTCGCGTAGGCTTGAGACCTCTCATACAACAACCTTTTTTGAAATAGGTATATAACGTCAAGTTAAGGTACATGCAAGTATACTCTCCTAATATACTTTCTTCGTTTCCATTGTCTCTTGACTTGATAATGACGAGTGTACAGTGCCGAAACGTCGTGATTTACCTCAGTTTTATCAGTTTTCCTAATAATGGATTTTACCATGTTTTAAGATTTTGTTACAGTTGAGGCTAAGCGTTAAATTATTTTCAATGTGATTGTATTTATTCTGTTACCTGTTATGAAATTCTTGCATTGTTTTCTTTTTCAGCTCTTAGTCCTTTTCTTTCTTTTAACATCGTCTCTGTATTTCTCAGTATGTTCTCCAGATAGCTTTGTGCCCTTTCAACGCTATTACTCGCAGTTCTGTTCAACACAAGCGGCAGCCGTATGTGAGTCACAGACTGCCTATTTTTCAATACTTTAGAATGATATAGGTTTAGAATAATGAAAAAGTGAGCGTGCATAATTAACACTTTCACACTAATACAGATAAATTCAAAAACACGTCATATTGTTCCGTTTTCGCTATCTACTCCGAAAAGTCTTTGTCCACACAAATACACCGATTAATTTTAAAATGCATCTTTTTGATTAACAAACAAATTTGGACGAGAGGCCGAGCGGTAACAATCAACCCGCCAACAGCGGAAATAACTCGTGGATTGAGCAGAGGAAGCCCATGAAGCACTGAGGGCTAAATGTTATTCCCCAGTTATTTATTTATTTATTCATTTATTTTATTTACTTCCAAGAAGTGTCTTTTGTGTGATCCTTAGCCTTTAGCAGCAATTTCAAGCCATAAAAAAATCCTTCAATGAATAACACGCATACTTTTATATGGAGCGTAAACTGGTTGCCTGCGTTGCATGACGTTGCGTCAGACTCATTTAGCGTGACGACCAAAGTCTGAATTCATTGCTGTAGACATATGATAACTATCAACTGATAACACTAGACGCTTTTTGGAGCGAAATTGGTTTACTGTATTTACGTTGCATCACGGTCAAAGATGCCGCATTGTCTACTGTATTTGACGCTTCAGATCAAAGGAATGATAAATACAATTCCATATTGTATCCGAAGTATTTGTTACAATATGCGTCTCCGCCAAAGTGTACAGTCAATCGATTACACTAGATTTCTACAAAACGTCAAGTAGATCCACTGAGTTAATAATATAAAGACCAGAGCAAAAGGAGTAATAAGAATAAAACTATCCGTGGTGGCGATATTTGGTGGCGTGACTGATAAAATCGTCACGTACTAGAGATAATGCAGTGTAATGCAACGGCCACTTGTCCATAGACATAAAACATTACTGCAACACAGTTTACTTCGCGGTAAAACGTTATACAACGGCTAGGTCATTCTTAGCCTTCGGGGCTTCTTTTTGTAGTCTATGCTGGACAGCAGGGGAATTTTGCTATGCTAGACCCAAAAGATGGCATCGAGAGGTATTTGAAGAAGAATGTCCTTTTGTTTGATTCCGTTGATTGAAATACTGCACCAAAATGTCAAATAACCTCAAATAGTCCCTGTTTACAATACAGCATGTTTGTTTATACTATTTAAGGTTACGTTTTGACAATAGCTATCTGTCCATTCCTTGTTCTATATCTAAGTTTCATACTGGGTATGCTCTGTTTGATTCTAGACTTGGATGGCGATTAGATCCCACATGGATACTTTATATTTGTTTTCCGTCTACAAAGCTTGAACAAGAATCTAGGGCTCGAGTGCTCGCACCGTACATTCATTATAATTCGGGCTCAAAAGTTTACATTTTGTGACTGAGTGAGTGAGTGACACATTTGTAAATCCTGCCCCCTCACAATAACAAAAATTCACGAGTTAACTAGACGTATAACTCCCCCCCCCCCCCCCCCCGGGTCTGATGATTTCTCTAATATTAATTCATTGTGATTTCTGAATCGTTGTATAGGTGTGAAGTAAAATAAATATCACACTCATAACATGAAGTACTTGGCTAAATACGCCGCGATAACAATATACAATAACTATAGTGACTGTCATTATAATGAAACCATCGAAACGAATAAAATTGTCTTTTTAATAAAAAAGCAACAATTCAAAGAAGCACTATATTTATCCTAAACACCACTGATGTCTTCCGCATTCTGTTGCTTGTTTGACCCATAGGTGCACTTGTAGGTGTAAACATTGTCTCTTGTCATGATACCCTGGGTGCCAGAGGTTTGAGAAGTTTTACGATTTAGAGTAATTTCGTAGGACATTTTGACTCGACCCATCGTCGCTTAGTGACTCGTTTGACTCCCACAAAAGACGACAAGCCCCTCTGGTATCCAGGGTATTGTCATGATCTTTTCCGCACAGAACGCTTACAAGACTGTGTTTTGTTCTAGTGTTCCTTGAATTGTCGTGACAATTTTATCACTTGTACTGAACTATTTGGGATTGTATTTCATAACATTTTAAATCAAGACAGCTCATTTGATATACTGATGGTTATCGATAGATTTACTCATGATAGTTCGCTTGTAAATTGATCTCTCATAAACTTTGCCAACTGACCCGTTCGAAAACACTTGATATCTTTTAGTGTGGGTCTGATGCGAACAGCGTGTGCATTTGATGGCCGGCTTGCCATTGAGATGACTAGACTTTTGAGCTCATATATGGTTCATTCTACGCATGCGCTTAGACTTCACGCATGCGCCTTAGAGACTCGACGGCGATTTGTGACTGAACGTGACGAAGAAAAATATAATGACTCCGAATTTTAAACTCAGGCTTCCTGCGTAGCGCCTGAGTTAAAAGGTACGTTTTCCAGTTTATCCTCATTAATGTAGACAAATCCTAAATTCCAATTTCAGTCGTTACTGATAAAGTGGTTATCGTTCTATTTGTTCAAGTAGGAACCACACTATCACCTTAGCTTTATCTTGGGCACGGATCGTGTCTAAAAGCACACACGAGTGACCACGAATGATCACGAGTGAAAAAGCGCGAAAAAGTTAATCATTAACTAAAATAAAAATAAGAAGAAAAATATTACAGTGAATTTAATGGGAAATATTAAAGGAAAAATAACTGTAGCCCTCATTCATTAAAAACCCCGAATAAAAGGAAAAAAGTTAAATGCTCCGATGTTTCCGTTTTTCATATCATTTCAGTATCGACTTTGTGCATGACACGTGATTTTATTGTAAGTTTTTATGAAAGCTCATAACAAGATCTAAATTTCTTAATGATAATAATAACTGAAAAACGAGACCTTAAATTAAAAACTCTCGGACACAGTTTTTGACACAGTTTTAGTTACTGCCAAATTATAATTATTTGCTTGTCATATGAATGAAGCGTTGACAACTAGACTTTACTTATTACAGCCATACATGGAAAAAATCACATTCGAACTTAACAAATTTAGATCTTGTTATGAGCTTTCATAAAAACTTACAATAAAATCACTTGTCATTGTTTTGTGTCCCCCTACCAGGAACAACTCGTCTTCATGTGATTCCTTAAGGCTTTATCTGCGGAACTGACAGCATTAAGGAACTAACAATCTTTTGTAAAGACCGTATAGAGTACATGCCTTAGTTTACCAAATGTACCTGGCAAGCCCACTACCAAGTAATCGATCTGTTCCAAAATTGTTTTGTTTGTGTGGAGAATAACCCGAGAGAATTGTTGCCAAGTGGCTTTTATTTCAACTATTTGCCTCTAAAAGGGGTGCCTAGTTACTCGTGCCCAGGCCTTTAGGCCGGGAACGAGTTATAAACTGCAAATGTTTTTTTTTTCCTCTGTTTCGTCCTGAGGAACTTCTGATTGGTTAAGAGCGGAAGAAACAATGCCCTTCATTCATCACCTACTCTTCGTAATGAACGCCAGTGAGGAACTTTAGGAATGCAAGATGGCCGACTACAAAGAAAAGCGCCTTCAGAGACAGGCTCTTCTAGGAATAATTCATCGTCAAATGGAGCTTTTAACTCGAGATATACCTAGACACTTATAAGAGCTTCAGAATGGGCTGTTATTTTGAGCTTCATCTCCAATACTTTGACCAAATATCCAATTCTAATTGGAGTACTTGAAAAGAGGCCCACGCGATACGAACTATTTCCTATGAGCTGGAAATTGTATTGTATTGTACATAAAAATCGGCATACATCAATAAGTTGTGTTGCGTGCACAAGCGAGAATTGCATCAGGTTATAAACACAACCATCAGACACCGACTGACAGGGTAGTCCCATTCTCAAGAAACTCATGATAAGAAGTCTAGATAGCTGGGATCACAAAAATGTGTTTGCTAGAATCATACACTATAAAGTTATGGCCTCTAAATGGTGTAACAAATATTTTACGTATCGGCGTGGTTTCCAGGAGATGGGTGATTCAAGGGGGATTGGCTATTCATCGAGTTAGAGGTTGAGTTGAGTTTGAGTTGAGTTGAGTTCGAGTTACAACGGAGTTATGAAATGTTTTTTCTTCTTTAGTTTTTGAGTTACTGACCCATCCAAAACCTGGCCCAAGGAGGGCCGAAACATTGCTTTTGAAGGCTTGTTGAATTTGATTAATGAGGGTATTTAATTTACACAGCCTGGTGTTATATTATGGATCAGACAGATTATCTGGAATATGGGTATAAATTTGAGTAAAGATTATATTGTGACTACCATCAAGAGATTATCGGCGTCTGCTACGTGATCGGTTTGTTGTTGTTGTTGCATTAAAGTCACCAAGCTGACTGCTCATATGGTCTCCATTTATTTACATTCATCACAGAACTATTTTTACACAAGTTGTTCTGTTTCCTGATTGGGATTCAGTCTGTGGTTGTGTCAAGAGGTTTTGGCGAAAAACCTCATGAAAGATGCAAGGTACTGCCAGTAAGTTGGGTAGTTGTAATGGAGCCAAAAACAAAATAAAACAAAAAACAAGCAAACATACAAACAAAATACAATTAAAACCAAATAATGCACGCAGAATTTCTCACTTTGACAGATAAGAGTCATACATTCTATACTCTGTGCGTAACATATTACTTGACCATGATTGATGGCTTTACTGAGAATGATAATGAAATTAAGATTACTATTTGCAGCTTGCTATTAAAAATTTCTATCATAAATAACACATACTTTTTTGTTACATTTATTCAACTTTGCGGTTACAGCCATATCTGTCATTGAGGCCATTACTGATTAGTTTGTCACATTATAAAGTTTAATATTTGCTCATGTTTTGAATTCAGTAAACGCCTATACAAAGCTTATGGGGAGATGACATTTCCCCTATTTCAGGAGAATCGCATCACCTTCATGACCGTACAATACTACCCAACAAATCGGAGCCAGCATAGAACTCTAACGTAAACAAATTGGAATCATGACAATCATGTTTATTATTGCTGCCAGAGCATCAGTCCAGCTTGAACAGAGAGTGACTTCTTTGGTTCTAAATTTCATTTTAGCTAACTCAGTGATAACTCAAAGTTAACTCGAACTCAACTCAAACTCAACTCAAACTCAACTCAACCTCTAACTCGGTGATTAATCTATCTCGATTCAAGATATCTTTAATTATGTTCATGGAAAAAATACTATGGAAAAATTATATTTCTAGCTAACAGAACTGTCATTCCAAATAGAAAACTGATTGAGTTCTGTTTTAATAATAGAACAGCCATGAGACTTTCCTATAGCGATTTTTTGTAACCAGGTTTTCAAATGTTGTTTTGTTTGTATTGCAATTTTTTTGGAAACATGACTTAAATCCAAAAGCAGGTTAATTGTCTGTGATGCTTCCAGAAACATTAACTGGTTGAAAATCATCAAACAGAATCGTATTTTATCAAATGACTCAGTCTGTTTGAGTAACGAAATTGGATTTTCATATCCTTCCTGGCTGACAGGAGGCACAAACTATCGAGTTGGAATTCGAGTTCGAGTTCGAGTTGGACTTCGAGTTAGGTTTCGAGTTGAATATAAAATATATATAAATAGAATAGTGTTAAATCGAGTGCAAACACTAAAAGTGTGCAACATAAACTGAATAGTTCAAAACAGTACTAAATTATGCTAAATTTCAGCTACTTTTTTTTGAAATCCTGAATTCACCGTATAATTGAAGTTTTGCGGGATGGCACGAACCGACCACAATGTTCAGACCTGTTTATTATATTTTAGTCTGGTCACTGTTTCCCGCCGCTCGCACGGCAACCTACTTAGATAAGTTCTTTCTGTGAGCTGTTGGATACTTTTCTCTGTATTTCTACTTTTTTATACAAGCGTATTACTAATACGATTAAGAGCACTATACTGCAGGCTCTCTAAAGTCAAAACTATAAAACTGCACGTCACTGGACTGTAATTAAAGCATGGTCAAATTTGCCATTAATTCAATGTTTTTTTTTTTTTTCATTTGTCGACCCAATTTACCCTCCATCCTCGACAAATACCCTCGAGACTCGACAAATCGACAAAAACCTACTCTTGCGAAGGGAGTTAGCTGTGAAAATGTACCGTCTGTACTAATTCACTTTGTACAGTACTGTATTCAAATAATCGGCACGCTACAACTTCTGCTACAACTTTTGTTTTATTGTTTTCATTTAACTCATTTCAAAACTGATATATGTATATTATCTCTATCTATGTCAGTAAAAGAAGTCACTACAATTTGTATTTCGATTTGCATGTGAAAGAGCGCTTCAAATTAAGAAGCTCCCCTAGTAACTAAAACACATTTAGAACAACAAGCAACAAGCTTTAGATAAGAAACCTGGAACATGATATAATCTAGTTTACTTAATCTTAGTTTAGATGTAATTTTAGATGTTGTACATAGTTGTGGCTTACGCCCAAATGTATAAATATCATCACCTTTTGTGAATAAAGTCAGTTGTTACTGATCCGCATACTGGAACCACGCCGGTACGTAAACTGTTTGTCACAGCATTTAGAGAATATAGTTAGTGTAAAGTTCTTATAATTATATGATTCTGGCAAACACATTTTTGTGATCCCAACTATCTTACTTCTTATCATGAGTTTCTTGATAATGGGACAGGCCTATCAGTCGGCGTCTGGTGGTTGTGTTTATATAACCTGATGCAATTCTAAACATAAGTTATTGATGCATGCCAATCTTTATGTATGTTCAAATTCTGTCTATGATGCCAGAGGAGCTAGAGCGCAACTTTAATTAACACAGTTTTATTACCACGATCATGCAGTAGTTGACGTTTTTGTTGTTGTAAATTTGCAGTAAAACGGCAGAGGTGTCGAACTGAGACGATTTGACTTTTTAGATTTATTAAATGGATAGTCTAAAAATGTCATTTCCTTTTCTTTCTGTTCATTTTCTTTTTTCTTTTCTTTCTTTTTCTTTCTTTCTTTCATTTTTTTCTTTCTTTAGCTTTCTGTCATGGCCAGGAAATTCTATTAAATCCAACTCTATTTTAAGAGCATTTGAAAAACAATTTATCATCATTAACAACCTGTATCAGGAGTACTAGTACTAGTGAGTTTACACAGCTTTCTAGGGCCCATCTTTGGATTAATGAATAAACTTCGACATCAAAAAGGCTAAATTTCCTATGTGATTACTCATCGAAGTCGAGATTGATATCCGGGATGTTTTCTGAGTCATACTGGTGATGGGCAAACAGTGAATTTCGACCATTCCCTGGAGAATGGAAAGATAAAGAAGCAGTAGATATGTTGGATGAACAAACAAGACACTAATAAGAATCCGTTTTGTTGAAGTTCATTCAAGATGTATTATAGATCTCCTATCGACGACAAAATGCAGACTACAAAATGCAGACTCGGAAAAATACAAATATAGAAAATAATAAATTCCAAGAAGAGTATCACTGCTTTACATTTAAAAGTCAAAGGTGAAAGAAATGTTTAAAAAACATACGAAGAAACATGCAACGACGTATGTGTTGTGGCGTTACTTGCCATTGACCAAATTCATTGCTAAGCGCCCGGCTATGCTCACGAGGCGAGTTTGGTGATTGTCTTTGACTTTTGTTAATCAAACACAATTCGTCGAAACCAATAATTACTTACGGTGGAAAATTTACTGTGAAAGCCCTTAAAATCGAACAATACTGACCGAACAACATGCAGAAATCCCGGCAGAAATTTATTTTTTTGAAGTATTAACTTCATAAATAGTCTCTCTCGCAGCCGTACGTCTTTAGCCTCGTCACGCAACAAAAGCTGCGATGGAGACTACTTCAAAAGTGCAAAGGAATAATTTTTGTGGAATTTTTTTCTCAAATATTAGGCTATAGCATACATGTAATTAGCCTGTGTACACAACATCAAGTTGTATTTCTCGTACAGAGTTTCTCAGTTTTTCTCGGTAATCCCTGAAGACCTTACAGTTGCTGTAAACAGACTGGCGGAGTCATCATCTATGGCTGATTAGAGGCAAATTACCAAATAAATCAACCTAAGAATTGACTCAAAAATATGGAAGCGCTGAGGGGACTTCAGACTTCAGACTTCGGACTTCGGACTTCGGACTTCGGACTTCGGACTTCGGACTTCGGACTTCGGACTTCGGACTTCGGACTTCGGACTTCGGACTTCGGACTTCGGACTTCGGACTTCGGACTTCGGACTTCGGACTTCGGACTTCGGACTTCGGACTTCGGACTTCGGACTTCGGACTTCGGACTTCGGACTTCGGACTTCGGACTTCGGACTTCGGACTTCGGACTTCGGACTTCGGACTTCGGACTTCGGACTTCGGACTTCGGACTTCGGACTTCGGACTTCGGACTTCAGACTTCACTGAGATATTGCTTGTTGGTCTTCTTGTGTTTCCACATGACCGGCCTGCTGCGTTCGGTACTGCTTTATGGTAGGCATTATTAAACACAATGGCAGAACAGAAGATAGAAAGTAAGATGGAGTATAAGGTGAGATATGCAAATATGAGTTTATGTGTTTTTTGTGTTTTGCGTTTTGCTCTTTAGTTGCTCATAAAAGAACGGAAAATGACCAGCGCCAGTTCAGTGGCTGAAATGACAGCCGCTTTGCTAGAATGATGAGCCCTTTCACACGTGAATTTTTTTAAAAAAAGTAGAGGTTGACTTCTACGGGGAATTCAGCTGTGCATTTTAACCCCCATTCAAATAATGCAAAAGATATTGCTAGTTTTTGACTTTGGGACACTTGTTTTTTCGAACTTTGCCCGATACTCAGGGCTCGGATCTTTACTGCTTGTTTATTTGTTTGCAACTGCAATTGCTTGTACGTTTGTTCTGTCGTTTGTTTGTACGTTTGTGTTTACGTTTTTTTTTGTGTGTGTTTTTTTTGTTTTTACGTTTGTTTGGTTTTCTGTCTCGTTTTGCTTTGACTTCCCAACCCACCCAAATTTTTGCAAATTTGTCAAGTTTTAACTTTATTCGTTTTTTCTGTCAAATATTGTCGATCTCACAGATTAGGGAAAGATACAGGTGAATGGCTTCGTTGACTGTACTTGGTCTCCTTATACCTGGTCGAAGAATACCCACTAGCTCTAAAAACTCCTCACTGCAGTCAGCAGGCGGTGACCTGGCATATAGGTCTTTGCATATGGCAACTTCGTCATTACTCACAGGTGTGCCGTGGTTTCGAGAATCATATAACTCGGGTGTAAAATAGATAACATCTGGTCGTCCAGAAGGGCATTCTCCATTTTTATTGCTTCTTATCGGGTGAACATTCCATTCTGTAGCTGTTCTTTGAATTTCAAATCGAAGCAAATCCATAAAACAATATCTCAGACACTGGACGTGAACGGGGTCGTGGCCCTTGTAGAAACCTATGTCTCTTAGGTCCTTAAAAATATTTATCCATCCAGCCTGTGCAGTGTTTTCTTAACAATCCCCACCATGCTTCAATTCTTTGGTTCGCTGTGCTTTTACCGTACATAAAACTTCTAACTCCTGCAAGACTGTCATTACCAGTATAGCGGAAAAAGGGCTGTAAAAATTCCAGTGTTGCATTTTCAGTGCCCAGGTCACATCGTAAAATCTTAGGAGCGTAGCCACTTTGCTGCAAGTAGTTGAGATAATACCAAGCAATAACAGCTGGATCGTTGTTAGTAGGAGAGACCTGCAACCAAAGAACTCGGCGGCTATAGCCGTCCACGGCACCATGAATAGCGAAGCCAAATGGCTTTAGCTTGTCATAACCATCACAGTGCCATAAAAAATTAGGTCCAGGAGCAGAGTACCTCCTCCTTGTAAGCCTGTGGCGTTTTCTCCTTTCAACACCTTCTGGATCAATAGCTTTTAGTAATTGCCGAACGGTGTCTCTCTTAATATGTAGATTATGATATAGCTGTAAACGCCTCCACATAGTGCGGTACCCTATACTCTCTCCGCTGTTTTGGAATTCTTGCTGAAAAGCTGCGACAATCAAACCTACTGGAGATTCACTGCCGCGAAGAACTCTCCTTTTTAGGTGAAGTCTAGCCAGTATTCGTTTTAATTGACGAACACAGAGCTTAATACCATGCACTATAAAAAGCGTAGCTGCTATTTCCACATAGCTGTATCCAATGTGGAAATAGTGACGAATTAGATTATCCCTGTTATCTTGCCCTGAACAGCATGGAAATGACGGCAAAAGTATAATAATAAGTACCAGCATCTGAAATCGGAAAACATTTAAAAATCTTTTTTATTTATTTTGTTTACAAGTAACGTAACGGTAATCTCTCGGCTGTGAACAACCTGTAAGTGTAAAACAATGAAGCGAGTAAATGCAGTAGCTGGCCAGGGGCTATACTACGATAAATAAAATAAGGATGCGGAAGATCCGAGCCATTGTTCCTCCTCACAGGTGTCCCAATAGCCAAACGAGGCTTTTCCTTTTGGAAAGTCCGTCAAATACAGATTTATCTCACACAATCCAGGCTTACCTTTTCATCCATGTTGGAATATTGGAGTTCTAAACATTAACACGTGCTTTTAAGTCTAAAGTCTGCTTGTTAACATGGCAATTTGAAATCTGTTTATAAAGAAAAATAAAATAAGGGTATTTAATTCTTTTTGTATATGCACTTGAAGTATTAAACTTTAAATGTTAAACAGATTGTCATACTAGTCCATAGAACAATAAAGCCAGTAGTACATATAAATCAGTTTAAACTAAACAAATGTCAAGTTGTAAAAGAATAAAGCTTCTATACGTTAAAAAACCCTTCCATTGTATAAAAAAGACAGAAAGTTAAAGAAAACCACACGTATACAATACACATTAGTCTTGTACCTCAGTCCGCTTCCGCCATCTTGAATGTTGTAGAAAAGTGCGCCCGCGATCTCTGAAGTCTGAAGTCTGAAGTCTGAAGTCTGAAGTCTGAAGTCTGAAGTCTGAAGTCTGAAGTCTGAAGTCTGAAGTCTGAAGTCTGAAGTCTGAAGTCTGAAGTCTGAAGTAGTCTGAAGTCTGAAGTCTGAAGTCTGAAGTCTGAAGTCTGAAGTCTGAAGTCTGAAGTCTGAAGTCTGAAGTCTGAAGTCTGAAGTCTGAAGTCTGAAGTCCCCTCAGCGCTTCCGTACAAAAAGCATTATTTTGTTTATATAGTTATATAGTTTATATAGTTTTTCATTATCGGCCCTACAGCATGCACCATTTTACGTTAGGTACAGCATGCACCATTTTACGTTAGGAACGCCTGCTACAAATGGAAGTGGTTACGGACACTCAAGCCCGAT
The DNA here is from genome assembly GCA_029948255.1 of Telmatactis stephensoni. Classification (NCBI taxonomy): domain Eukaryota; kingdom Metazoa; phylum Cnidaria; class Anthozoa; order Actiniaria; family Isophelliidae; genus Telmatactis; species Telmatactis stephensoni. Next base: position 177,498 of record JALIZF010001682.1, on the reverse strand, counting down.
AGCATAGTGACGAGAGGCCCCATAAGGCCTTTCGTCACAAAAAGTACGACCCGGTCATATTTTTGGACCGTAAAAGGTTCGTCGAGCGCAGTTTCCCCCTTTCCTCCGTGGGGGCATACTGTATAACTAGGACCCAGACCCAAGTACACTAAAAAAATACAAATCCAAAAATTAAAAAAGAAATTGAAAAATGATATATGAAAAGCAAGGTTAAAAAAGAGTTTAAAATTAAAAAGGAAATATAATTCAGTTTTTTTCCATGCGTATTATTAAAGATATCTTGAATCACCCATCTTCTGGAAACCACGCCGATACGTAAATATTTGTTACACCATTTAGAGGCCATAGTTCATATAAAGTTTTTATGTATGATTCTAGCAAACACATTTTTGTGATCCCAACTATCTAGACTTCTTATCATGAGTTTCTTGAGAATGGGACTACCCTATCAGTCGGTGTCTGGTGGTTGTATTTATAACCTGATGCAATTCTCGCTTGTGCACGCAGCACAACTTATTGATGTATGCCGATCTTTGTGTGTCTTATGTTCAAATTCTGATTGTGAAACGGGACAGCGCAACTTTCTTCGCTTTTATTACCACGATCAGTGGTTGACGTTTTAGTTGATGTGCGTATGCAGTAAAACAGCTAGAGATGTCCAAAGACGATTCGATTTTTTAGATTTATGACATGGATAATGAGAAAATGTCATTTCCTTTTCTTTCTGTTTTTATTACTCGTGCCCAGGCCTTTAAGCCGGGAACGAGTTATAAACTGCAAATGTTTTTTTTTCCCTCTGTTCGTCCTGAGGAACTTCTGATTGGTTAATTAAGAACGTAAAAACAATGCCCTTCATTCATCACCTTTGAGCGACTGCGAACGCAAGCCAGGAACTTTAGGAATGCAAGATGGCCGACTACAAAGAAAAGAGCTCTCAGAGACAGGCTTTCCTATGAGCTGGGAATCTACGAATTTCGCATCCTACATGTTGCTAAACAAACATAGATAGAACAAGTCAATTACATTCCTCATTCAAGCATTCAAGAGATCTTGAGCGGTTTTTGTACTGAATTTTAAGGTGACCAGACCATGGCATGGAATGGCTAGGTTCAATTGACCTTGTTGGTCACGTAACGTCTTTTAAGACGTTTTAAGATGTTTTAAAAAACATCCAAAACATGAACGAAAAAATACACGATTTGTTATTGTGTCAAAAACGCCGTTGTAGAAGTCTTTACAGCAAACAATTGAGATACATAGTGAAATAAAAAGTTGAATAAACTGGTATATTCGCAGGAAATATTTTTGCATGTCGGAGATGTATGATATACCTATGCATGATAATAGAAGGACAAAGGCAAACACTAATAGCTGCTGACAGACAAATTGACTAATCAGATATTTGCTGGGAGCGAAGCGAGCAGCAACACTATTCTTGGTGTGGGATTCCTGTGCGATTTATGACGTCACCTTAATATTGATCCACGAACTCGATTTTTATGTACGGTGGTATGTTCATGGCGAACCTTGACGTCACAGGGATGAATTGGGATTCCTGTGCGATTCCATTCGAGAGGTTTTATGTTTCTCGAAGTATAAATGAGGGTTACAAAATGCTAAGTGATATTTTTTCGAGAGGGCAATGTTCTGTTATGGGTCATTTTGCGTATTACTGTTCGAATCGAAGCTCGTCTACAAGCCAAGATAATAAGTATGAAGTGAGGTCGCGCTGAACCTGAATCTCTGCAATATATTTGGTTACCCTATGAAAGAAAATTTTATACTTTGTATGTGATGGAATTGTATTTATCATTCGTTTAATCTAAAGCGTCAAATACAGTAGACAATGCGGTATCTTTGACCGTGATGCAACGTCGGCAACTAGCTTTTTAAAATCAGTTAGTTTTATAATCATTGCCAACGCTAGCCGTTTGTGATTGTTTGAAAAATTGCTTTTACTCAAAGTGCTAAATATTTTGAACTGTGTGTGTCCGACACTGATCCTGGAGAATTATGTTTTGTAGTTCAACATTGAAGGTCAACTAGCAGTGTTCGTCACACAACGCACAAGAGATAGACAAGAAACATTTCATATATCAGAGAAAGCGGTGTACTTTCGTGAGTTTTAGGGGAACAGTTCTGCTAACGTGGATACACCAGCTGTTTTCTGCTCGCAGCACTTCACTTTCTATTAGAAATGGCTAGTCTTTAGTTTAAGTTTATAGCCGATTCAAAAAGGGTCTTTATGTAATTATGGTTAACTATTTCCGGGAATGGTGAAGAATGCTTGAAACGGCTTGGGGAAGAGTACGAACGAGGCCGGTCACTGAGGGGCAGGGGCTCCCGGGGCACGAGTGAACGCACGTGTGCGTCTAGTTTTAACTTAAACCATTATTTAAGACAACAAAATAGATAAATGATTCATTGCTGCGAGCGAAGCGAGCAGCGACACTAATCTTGTCATGCGCGAGATGTTTATAGAGTTCTGAACTCGATTATTTGGTAGGCACGTACGTGGAATCAACGATGATTTGTGACGTCATCAAAATATGCTTGGAATGATATCGCTGACCACGCGATTGGAGTCTTTGTTTTCTAGCTAAGTTGTCGTTGTTATTCAGATTTATCATACCCGGGAATCCACTGAATCCTGCTTTGTATTCGTGGAAGTGTTCAGCAAGGCCATGAACTGTTTAGTGATATTTCTCAGGAAAGACAAAGGCCTTTTAAGAGATTTTCATCGCCGTTGTGCGCTCGATCGAAGCAAGACGATATAAAGTTGCATTCCAATGTTCTCCTCTTCAAAGAGGTAAAATCTCTTTAGAAAGCCACACGATATCGCTAAAATTTCTGGTGAATCGAAATTTTGCTTTCTTTACGCAGACTACTCTCAGTAGTTCAGTTAAATCCACATATATTTATGCATTCTCTATACATTACAAGGCAAATTATGTGTCAGATATTTATCAAGCACTAGCTCTTTTAGCTCCCAGGGAGCGATACACATCCTTTCCTAAACAAACTTTAATCAGTTAGTTTTATAATCATTGCTAACACTGTTTGTGATTGTTTGAAAAAGCAATATATTTAATTGAATAAAATGTATACTTGTACATTTCTAAAACTTGTGTTGTCGTAGTCAGTTAGTTTTATAATCATTGCCAACGCTTGCCGTTTGTGATTGTTTGAAAAATTGCTTTAATTTACTCAAGGTGCTAAATATTTTGAACTGTGTGTGTCCGACACTGAACCTGGAGAATTTAATATGTTCTGTAGTTCAACATTGAAGGTCACTAGCAGTGTTCGTCACACAACGCACAGGAGATAGACAAGAAACATTTGATATATCAGACAAAGCGGTGTACTTTCGTGAGTTTTAGGGGAAAAGTTCTGCTAACGTGGATACACCAGCTATTTCTGCTCGCAGCATTTCACTTTCTATTAGAAACGGCTAGTTTGTATTAATATTTATCTAAAACCAAATCTCCGCAAAGGATAAGAAACCACGACTCCAGATTGAGGCGCTGCGTAGTTCAACCTTACATGATGGATTTGTTATGAGAGAAAATAACTAATAGTTTGACATATCAAATAATTAATCAATTTACTAAAACGTTAACTCTAAATTTAGGATTCTAATGTGTTGGTAAACTGTTGTATTTACTAAGAACTTGAGTTCGTTAAAACATGTTATACTTAGTCGTAGTGATAGACATTTTACCACAAAATGCATTAAATGGCTTTTAGCTATAGATTAAGTATCTCGTATCAGATTTAATTCTCTGCTTACGGAACCTAGGTAAGTCACGCCTTTTTGTGTACTAAAGGTGCGGTAGCCCCTATGTTCACTTTAGTACCTAGTTACTCGTGCCCAGGCCGTAGGCCGGCACGAGTCTAGGTTTACCGTTCAATCTATCTATCGTCGTAGTCGCAAATGTGTATGTAAATTAGGCAGGCATAGAAACGAGGCCACGCACGTTTGACTCAGCTCAGTTTGACTTGTATCATATCGAAGCAAAGCAGTAAACTTTCTGAGCAAAACAGAGAGTTATTTTCACGAGTCAGGAATGTTTAGTAACTTAAACTTCGTAAATGCAGTCGGATGGAACCATTGTCTCAATCAAGGTAAATTCAAGCTTCTTCAATCAAAATTTACTTAATACAAATCGTCGATATATTCAAGTGTTAGCTTGCAAATTTCGCTTTCTAAAACATGACTAAGCTGGTTTGAGACATTTATTTATATCCCTCTGTTGTTTAGACTTTTGGAATTAAGCTTATTAGATGACTGCGGCATTTTCATGTTACTGACTGAAAACTTTCTTAGTTCGAGGCAGTTGAATTATATTTCCATGAGTTCGATTTGATTTAAGCTTACTCTTTGAAACGAATAATTAGAGTGGTTTTCATAAACCCGGGAAACAAAGTGTACTACTTAATTATATAAAGTGTAAGTGTAATATTGAGTCAAACAAATGGCCCTGAAGTGTGATAAAGCAAAAGCTAAAGTGTCTTTCACTCGTCAAGATATTTGTGTTTGGTACTAAAAATCTCTTTGGTACTTAGAGAATAATTTGAAGGATTCAAAGCGTTATCAGTTCTGGAATTATATTCCTTGTGCAGTCAAGAGCGTTCATCAGTATTTCCAGTTTGCTGATTTTGAAATATATCACAATAGAATAGACAACCACAGGGAGCCCAAACCAAGAGTTTAGTTGTACTTATTAAGTATTTATGCCTTTTATTTCTTTTTGATATTCTACTTCTAAGCTATTATAGTACATTTTTGTGTTAAGTCTTTGTTGCGTACATCTATTTGAAACTATATAGAAATCATTTACACAATAAGTTTTCAGGGAGGTGTATCTCATTTATTAGCGCAAGTTTCTATGATAACCTGTCTTTCATGAGGAAGATGTATAAAAGGAAGATTGGTGCAATAAATCACTTGATGAGAAACTTATATAAATGCTGAAGGGTTTGTTTTCTGCCTTGTTTCTGGTGCTTTTCTCCAGTAATACACTGCAGTCAGGACAGTGCTTGTGATTTGTTCAAGTAACAAAGAATGGCAAAACCAAAAAAGGGAGAGAGATTAAATGTAGAACAAAAGGCATGGTTCATCATAATCCACATATTCTTTGTTTTTGATATTTGAACAAATCAGATTAAGCTTCATTCTAATGGTAGTGCAGGATGACCCCTTTTCTCTGGATTATCCTGTTCTCCCTCCCCAGATAAAAAAGTCAGCTGGAATGTGTGCACATAGAAATTTTCATTTATTGTTCCCCAAATTGATGCTTAGGCAATCGAGCACATTCCTTTGCTAGTCAAAGAATTGGCTAACTAATAGCAGACTGTAAATCTTTTTGTTTTCTTTTGTTTTCAGTGACAACATTACTAATACAAACCAAATAGTCCTTTTTCTTTCATCTGCAAAGTAACTCTAGAATACATTAGACACTTAAATTTTATTATTTGAAAATATTACAAACTGGATGGGCAACCAAGCAAATAAACTGATGGCTGCCAAAGACCATGCAGCTTTGGCATCTAGCTTATGTAAGACCACAGGTGATCCCAAGCTGGCTCAATTCCTTGGGCTGGGCACGAGTAAACGCACCATTGTGCGTCTAGTTCTACTTAGTTTGACCTCCTTTCTTGAATCTTTAACATAGTTGGATAGCCCTTCACTTTTGTCATCAGTATATCTAGTTTTTCTTTCTTTCTTAGTTTTACTTCATATAGGAAATTACTGATGTATCTGTTAACTCATGACGAAGCTTCTACGATGTCCAAGCGTCACTTACGTATTATCAGCCAATCATAGTTACACACCTAGTCTCACGTGGTTATAATAGACGTTGTCAATTATTAGTATTTATACACCTATTTCAATAAACGTTGTCGGCAAAAGCCTACGCGACTCACCCGAAAGGGATTAGGTGTAGAAAATGTCCACACCATAATTTAACTTCAGCTTGCCAAGACCTAATAAATCAAAAAGCTTCATTTGCTAATGCTAAAATCACCACAATGCGAAAAAGAGAGTGAAATTTTGCAACAACCCATAGTCCTTTTCGGTCTAGTCGCGTGGATTTGAGACCTCTCATACGACAACCTTTTTAGAAATAGGTATAGAAACTAGTAGAAATAGAAATGTAAAACTCTCCCTGCTCAGAGTGAGAGCAGGAGTCAGGAGATAATAAAACCATTCGAACGGTACCACCGCTCTAATAGAGCAGTCTTTCCGTTAACAGATTTTAATTAAGTTGTAGTTTTAAAGACACTGAGGCGAAAGGCCTTTTAAGATAGTCTGCGCATTTGATCTCACTTATAGATATACGAAAAACATTTCTAAAACATCTGCCGCAGTTAAAATCTTTAAAATGCCTGGTTAATGTTTAGTGTGTTGGCCTCCAGTCGATCTCATGATTTTAATCTCACTTACAGTCCAAAGTGCATTTAATACTTTGGAAGATCGGTATTATGTGGCACTGAGAGGAGTAGTTTGCAGAGCTACTCTCTCCAATTTACGATATAATTGCTTTTGACACACGGCTGGAGCAGCGTATAGAATGGGTCTCAGTCATTCTCGTTAGTTCCAAAGTCTGTTGAAAAAGTCTGAATATGAAAACCTTTGTAAGTGTGTGAAAAAACACACCTTTTTCTTTAACAATCATTAGCTACTTCTAGTCCTTACAGTTTTACCTGAATGTTGTCTGTCTTTTACTAGTTTCCGGCAGTAACTAGATGCGTTTACTATACCGTACTTGATTTATATGTTTGCCGACCTAAATAAACGAGCATATGATCGAGCAGCTGCATTTTTTGGGGGTAGGCTATATTTTTATCATCTTCACAACATCTTTAAAGATCTAAAAAATTCCTTAAAATGATGATGCAAATTGTGATATAAAGGCTATCTAATACTGGCAGACTCGGAAGCTTCTTGAAGGCTGACATCGATTGATATCTATCGATTCAATAATATCCATATACCTCCTCAATATCGTCAATAACTTGCCTTCAACTTTAAAATGTAAATAATTAATGCTGAGAAGCATAAAATATGAAGCTGTGTAGATAGCACTTTGATCTCTCGAGGGCTAGAAAAAGTGCTCTCCACAGATATTATACTGATATAAAAATTAGGTACTACCTGATAGCGGAGCTCCCATTTAAATTTTAATCTGTTTTGGACGTTTTTGATTCAAATGAATTGCGCTTCCTGTGGTTAAAAACGTTCTCTGTGTCCTTCGTCTTTCGAGCAGTTTTTGAAACGACACCATGTCCGAAAAAATGCAAACGTACGATTTTTTCGCTTGAACACGTCAAGATTGGTCCAGATTAATGTACGTGAAAATCGCTAAATTTATAACAGATGATAAGAATAAGAATAAGAATAAGAATAAGAATAAGAATAAGAATAAGAATAAGAATAAGAATAAGAATAAGAATAAGAATAAGAATAAGAATAAGAATAAGAATAAGAATAAGAATAAGAATAAGAATAAGAATAAGAATAAGAATAATAGAGATAATAAAAATAATATTTTTAAGTTTTGCAGGAAAAAAACTGCGAGGAAACTTATAAATTTTCATTTAGGAGGGTTTGCTGTTCTTCCCTACGTTAAAGGAGTGACAGAAAAGATCCAAAGGGTCCTCCGTAGCCACCAAATCAAGACCGCGGTCAAACCCGTATCAACTGACTTCGACAGATCCTGTCTAAACCCAAAGATCCCATCCCTACTGAAAGAAAACAGGAGTCATTTATCAGATCCCAAGCAAAGAATGTGACGCTGTCTACATCGGAGAAACCAAAAGACCGTTAAAAACGAGACAAAAACAACATATGGATAGTGTGCGACGAGACAAAGCCGAACGTTCAGCCCTTGCGGAGCACACTAGTCTAACGGGACATGATGTGAATTGGAACAACACGACAATAATTGGTCAGGAAAGCGACTGGACCCACAGGAAGTGAAGGGAAGCGCTTAAAATTACTTGCAATAAGAACGTTCTAAGCAACAGAGACAGTGGACGTGTAGTACCTGACAATTATAAACTTTTATTAGGAAAATCTTAGAGATATAGCTTTTCAGTTATTTTTTTTAATCCATTTAATTATATGTATATCTATTTATGTTTATCTTTTTATTCCAGCGCGCGCGAATTATTGCCATAGTAACAATATTTTTGAACACCTCTCGCGCAATTTAAATGTAATGAATCAGTGTAAAATTTTCATTTGTCCTATAGATGGACACTCTGTCCGAAAGCTCGGCGTTATAATTAAAAGTTTACGTTGTAGTGACAACTCCATTCATTTATATATGGGTAGTTACATAAGGTTTATTAAATAATAGTCTTTGCACATGGCAAAATTATCGTTACATAATACGTTGCAACGTGACTTACATGCAGGCAGGCAGGCAGGCAGGCAGGCAGGCAGGCAGGCAGGCAGGCAGTTCGACACAAGGCAGCTGCTGTGCGCACTCTGTTTACCAGAGCTTTGACACATCCCAGCACTAGTGTCACTGCAAAGAACGAGGAACGCCAGAAAGTATTTAATGCACTGTCTTTGAATGGATACCCAAAGACGTTTATTAGGAAGTAAAATAGAACCAAAGGGGACACGCAACAGGAAGACTATCCTACCAAAGGATTTACCGTATTACCCTACGTCAAAGGGACTACAAAAAAGAAACCAATAACCATCCTGAAACAAATTCTAAGCAAACCAAAAGACAAACGACCTGATGAGAATAAGACAGGCGTGATGTACGAGATTCCTTGTGACGAATGCGAGCGAGTCTATATTGGTGAAACTGGACGACCTTTCAAGACTAGACTAAAAGAACAAGAACGAAGCGTTAGACTTGGAAAAACGGTCAGCCTTATCAGACCATGCTAACGTGACAAGACATAATAAAGCAATAAACGATAGATTTCCGTGGTTTATCGGGGAAATAAGAGTGATTTTCGGCCTTTTCGAGTGAGAGAGCCAATAAGATTGCTCATTACTTCGAGATTGAGATACAACGAGCGTTGTGATTGGCTTGATTTTGAAAATGACGTCATCGACGTCCTTTGCGAAGAGACAAAAATGGCGTTGAAGAAGGTTGACATGAAAGTTGTGGACAACAAATTTGCTCTTTTGAGGTACTTTTCTATACTTTCTTGTGTCTAAGCATACATGTTTTCACTGAAAAAATTTTTTCCTTGTATGTGCAAAAATTTTTTAGGCGGATTAAGTTCTTTTTACAGACTTTTTTAAGCTTTAAAGCTTTGCCGTAATTTCGATGCTCTGAAAGTGAATGCTTTGAAGCATAAATTTGCCTTTTTACTCCTCGTGTTTTTATTGGCTTATTTGTACATGTGTACGTTTTGTTCACAGAAAAAAATATGTCAGAATTGCAAATATTTCAAAGGCAATTGAGTAAATTTAACGGCCTTCAACTACCACTTGTAAGTTTGAGAGTTTTTCCACGCTGTTGCTCTCTTGCTTGTTGTCATCAAAGCTGTAATAACAGTCTGCTGAATTGAAAGGAACTATATTTTATCAAGGAAAGTAACTTGTTAATACAAATATTGTTAATAAACTTATTGTTCTTATAATACTGCCTGAATTTTTGAGTTATTTGTTTTGTGAAAAACTATCCAAAGTTTCATACACGATTTCAGGTTTGCTCTTATCAGTCGCTTTTCATTGCAAAACATCAGGTTCTAGTGAAAGTCGTGAACTGTGACTTGCTAATATATCAGAAAACAATAAAAAACGTATTTTATATTGAACATTCTTTTGGTTTTTATCTTTTTTTTTTTACGGCAGAAAGAAGTGTTGAGCCGTGGTTTATGGGGGAAATATAACACGGGTTTCAAGCGCTTTTTAGCCAATCAGAGCGCTCGTTAGAAAAAAGCTATATTATAACATCGCTTGGAGCAGGAAAAGAATAATAAGAAATGAAAATAGATTCTATTGATTTGCGCGCGCTGTTCGTAACACCATAGCAACATATTTTGTTAGTTACGTATGTAGCGTACGCTCATAACCCTGATGATGGCCAACATGGCCGAAAGCTTGGTAAATTAAAAGATCAAAAATTTAACACAGATGATTTTTGAAATATTCAACATGTTTGATCTATCTAGTCCTTTCCGATTGGATAATTCTGCATTAATAAAGTACCAAGATCCATGGTGTAATTGTGGACGAGCTCTCCTAGAGCTCCTTGACCGATTGGAAACAAAACAAAATGGCGTTTCTTTCTCCTTTTGCTCTTTTCCTTTCCTAGGTTTATTTTTTTCCTTTCTTTAGTTTCTCTCAGTTACGATGTACTGGAAGTTTGTCACTAATTACGGATGGATGTTAATCATTACAGTCTACTTAGGGATCCTATTATTGAGGTTAATCTCTGCGGGCAATCCCTGCCCTTGGCGAATTTTGTAAAATAAAAAAATAAAATAAATGTCTTTTAGGCGACGTCAACTATTTCACATGTCTTTTAATTTCGGATTTGAAATTTGCTTTATGCATGCTGTGCAGCTGCCGCCAGTCATTGTCTCCGTACTTTTCACGATTTTCAGTGAGAATTTAAGCAGGTTTTAAGACAATTCCAGTATAACTTAATTAGATATCTTGTGAAATGAAAAATGATTTCATGCTTACAGCATGATAGGCAAATAATTGAATAAATGGAATACTGAAATGAACTCTAACATAAACCATGTTATCATACTATTATCTCGCTATTTCGAAATTAACGCTTCCGTTGTATCACGAGACTGTTTTGGGGAACGCCATTTCTCATATTTTTCTTTATTTGGCTCAGCTTTCTCTCATCATTTCTTGGATGCATCATATCTTTCGGTGAATTTTGAAAACTACGTCCCCTAAAACAGTCGAATAATTCAACGCAATTTATCAATTCGAAAAAAGGGAATCGGGGACCTTGACAAACTGTGCCTAATTAGCTTTTTAACTTACCTTTATCGGCTTTAAAGAGTAACAACTAAACTTTTGCATCAGATTCCCGAGCCAGTGATGTCGCCTGATGTCACCCTTCGGCGATTTGCATGAAACGATCGCGACACATACAGTTTTGTGTCAGCTTGTCTACTTAGTTGTGTCCATTAAATGTGGCTGTGTGATTTGTCCAAAACAATCCCTTGTCTTATCTAAAGAACGAGAACAATATAAGTTTGCTTTAGCTTGCCGACGAAGAAATGTCGATTTGCGATTTGCGCGAAACAATCTCTTACCTTAACTAACAAGCGACAGCGACAAACTTTGCTTGAAGTGAGCTGCCGGGCTCGAGTTATATTGTTTGCCTTGCATTACACGATATTACCACTTACAGCCAAAATCGTTGCCTCACAACTGTATTTTTCCAATTTTGATTAAAATTTTGCCTTTTTCTGATCCGTCAATCATTGTTGCGGGTGGAGCTTCATTTAAATTAACCAATGATTGAACAAATTCACATAACCTCCGCTCCCAAGGATGATGGACGAATCAGAAAAGACAAAACTTAAAAGAACTTGAAAGAACTTGAAGTTGAAAGAATAGGAGTCGCGAGGCAACGATTTCACTGTAACGGGCATGCTATGAAACTTTAACAATTGATCGATTTCACGTGACGTCACAAAAGGGCTAAAATCTAAACTATAATTCGGAAAAAGCCGATTGCCTGATATTTTGTAAAGAAGAAGTCATCTCTGGAAATTTCGTCCGATTATGTTCATCGGCTTGACAAAATCGTGTTACGCCATGCTGTCACAAATTTTTTTTAACGACGTAAGAACGCCTCACTGATTTGCATTAACAATGAATTAAAATTGCTATTTTCTATATATAAAATCAGTAAAACGAACAAATAAATGTATTTATGATATCATTTCGATGCTTACAAATCGAATTTTTGGCCTTCCAGCTTCAACAACACTCGATTGTTTTTTATAGGGAAGAATTATTTAATCCTAACCAAACGATAAAGATTTACTCCACGGCCTCATTAGTGGAGCTGCTGATAACAGCTGAGACATTTTTTATTTCACTTCCCACGCCGAGGTATCATTTCTCATTATCAAAGTTGATTAAGAAACACTAATTTTTATCTCAGCCTAATTTTGATGCCTTAATTTTTACTAATAATTCAATCCTCGTATCTTAAAACTGCGCCTTGAGGTATCATATACTCCTTTGTTGCGAAGCTTTCTTTGCTTTTTGGTAGTATTTTATGGTGACTGGGGCGCATTCATGCTACGTATGATAAGGTTACATGTAGATAGTGAAAATACTGACAATTTTAAGGCTACGACACAAAGACGACCAAATCATCAATTTATCCTGTTCGGTTAGGCACGGCTAGGCATTTGATGAAACAACAAGCTTACAATTATTAATATGCGTATATAGCCACGTTTACTGTGAATATAATAATACAGTTGGTGAATACAGAAAACTAAATTTAGTCAAAATATATAGTCACAAGCCTTGTTTTGGTTTGTAGGAAAATAAAGGAACTGCATTTAGTCATCAAGGCTCTGATAAGTACTCAGTTGTTTGTAGATATGTACTCTGTTATAGCTTAATAAAACCGCAAAGAAAATATTTACTCTCTGATCATATTTCATAAGATTTTATGCTTTATGATATAGCTTAAGGCTGTATGGTGGTTTTCACTTCCTATTCCTAAAATATATACATGGAGATGAAATCTGTTGTAAGGTAGACAAACTGCGCTTCCAATGCATTATAGTCCCAAAAGAGTGCTTGAAAAAACTATAGTCGCAAAAAAAAAAACCTGATTCGAAAAGCTACCGGCACTGGCGCCCTCTGGAGCCGGTGTGAATGTTTACCCCATTTGCTTTTCGATTTCCTTTTAGAGAGTTTAAATATATACTTGTTTATTTGGAAACACATATATACATTATTAAAGAATTCTCGTAAAAATAACAAAGGGGATTGGAATAGGAAACCCTTGAGACAAGGTAGAGTGGTTCTTCCGACGTTCTGATTTTCACACCTCAATCGTGGTCATTACTTGCCTATCTTCATGAAAGGTTTTGTTTAAAACATGAAGAAATAAACAAATTCGTTCAAGAACTGAGCCTTTTGTGAACTTGTTTTGGTGAAATGAAATAATTTTTTGGCCAAAGAGCGGGTCATTCAGACGTTCTGACTGACAAGCTTTCGCACCATAAACAGTAAATTACAGTTTGAATGACACAAAACCCTAAAAACGACTATTAGTTACTAAAATACACTGCCAATGAGGAAAATATTTTAAAATTCTATCCGAAAAATTGTTAAGGTATATAACTATAAGAGCTTATCAATACTTGCGTATTTAAAAACATGCAAGACTAACAATACTACAAGCCTTGTTTCAATTAAGATCTGCGATGGCACTAGGGACGGAAAAAACTACTTCTATACCTCTTAGACCTACATTAGAATAAAGATAGCGGGATTGCATCCGTATAGCCTTAGGCCCAGTCCATACGGCGTATTTTTCATGTACTTAATTGCTGCCGTACATAATTCAGAATTATGTACGGCAAAAATACGACAGGGCCTGTCGTGTTACACGGCAAAGGAACGGCAACTGATTCATACGGCGTACTTTTGTAGTGCCGAATCAAATAAATATTCCCGTAATCCCCGATTCCTCTTGTTGCACTCCTTTGTTATTTTAATATAAGCCATTGAAATTGCTGTTTCAAATTATCATACTCGGAGCCACTCGGAAGGTTTACAGAAGGCAAACAATGCAAGAGTAACATCAGGGGCGGATCCAGGGGGTGTCCATAGGTGCATCGGACACCCCCCTAGCGCCGTAATTCCCCTATTTTCTAAAGGCTTCTTGCGAGAGACGTCATCAGATTCCATTGTTAGGAGGCCGCCATCTTGGATGTGACGTCATCTCTCAAGAGGCCTATTTGGGACACTCCCTTTGCAAAATCCTGGATCCGCCCCTGAACATATCGGAATTCACAAGTTCAGAAAAAAAACTGGACAATGGAGATGCTTGACTGAAGTAAGAAGAAAATTAATCGAGGGAATCTTAAGTTTTCTAGCTTTTTTATAAAATACTTGAGATATAACGCGCGCGCTGATTGGCTGGCTACCATGTTTATATCAGAGGACAGAGACATGGCTCGCTCAAAAACCGTCGAAAATATTTTATAAAAGCAATATAAAACGATCGCTTATGTCTCTGTACTGTGATATAAACACTCTGGAAGATGTAGAGCACTCGAAATTCAAGAGAAACACTCGGCTACGTCTCGTGTTCCTAAGCTTGCTTTTCTCTTGCTCTACATCTTCCATCATGTTTATATCACAGTACAGTCAGACATACACATGTGTAATATAATATTATATATTATACGAGACATGCGCGCGCGTTTTATATTGCTTAAATAAAGATAAGTGGAATGATAAACAAACAATGAAAAGGCGCACCTCTGTCAACTTGACCTAAATTCGTATTTCTCAAAATCGTGCGACGCAGTTTTGTTCTACTTTTCCAAACGAATAGTTATTGAATGTGTCGACAATATGAGCTCAAAAAGAGCATTTTCCGAGTCCTAAAAGTAACGTTTTCGGTCAAGTAAACTGAATGCTTGGAATTGTTTATTTTTTGATGCGTAAAAGTTCAAGCGCGTTTTATTCGAAAACGTTTCCATAGAAATCGTTGAAGCTGAGTAAGAGTGCAGAACTTGATCGGCTAGATTTTATGAAACAACAAATGCAGTTTTGTACAAAACTCTAGTTTTTCCAAAAAATCAGGTTTATGAAAATCGCCGATCAACTAATGATTTAACGTCAAAAGAAACTTTAATCTATCCCTAAGACTTGCTGTGAAATTTTTTTTGAAATTAGGTTTTTTACCGCGACGCATTTTGCGATACCAAACAGGGGAGGTGCGCCTCAAACAAAACCCAGTCGAGCCACCTTAAATCTTATAAATTATAAGTTATTGATTAATTTTGATTGTTTTCCTGTGTTTTCCAGGCTTCCTGTTAACAACACGTTCATGCTATAAATACTGTAGCATAACTATATTATGATTGTGAACAAACAATGCATGTATGTGTGAGAATTGGTTGTTATGCAAGCTGAGGGTTTGATTTGTTGCCATACAGTTGACCCTCCACTTATATTCACCTAGTCCCATAAATTGACACCAATCCTTGGTCCCTTTTCCTGATATATAAGATTTTTAACTTCCCACAAGCAGACACCATTACACACCATGGACACTATTTCTGGCCCTAAGGAAGTCATGACACAGTACGGTTTATTGTCCCTTTCTAGCTACCTGGTCCTTAGTATCCAGATTTAGATGACAGTTTGGAACATTTATCAGTTATCCCTATGCATTGAGAGTGATCATAGAGAGCGTTTTCACGTGATGTCATTAACAAGCTAAATATCAAAATCATATATCGAGAAAAGCTGGTTAGCTGATAGTTTTTACATGTCATCGAGGAAATTCTCTTCTGAAAGCTTGGACAATTTCTGATGTTCGGCTTTCGAATAATCAGTGACCGAATTTCTGTCACGCCATACTGTCACGCGTTTTCGAATTGCATAAAAACATATCAATTTGCCACAAATTTTACGTCAATGGATTGGTCAATGAATAATCTTAGTTGTTTCATGAGTACTTTCAGCAAAATACACAGATTACGCCTGGTTATAATATAATTTCGATGCTTGGTGTTGTGGCCGCCATATTGGGGTTCCACAGTGGTACTCCAACATGGCGGCTCCATACATTCTTACCAAACATTGAAGCAAAGTGAAATATTCATATCTTGGTAACGAAAATAACATTTTTACTCTAATTTTCGCATACAAACATAGTTGTGGTTGTTCTTTCAGACATAATTGCTTTGATTTCGTTTAGATCACTAGAAAGGGCTAAAAAAATTTGATCACGTAAAATCACGTCACGTGATCGGAAGTGAAAACGCTCTATATTAATGCAAACTAAGTCATTGCTCTAAAAATATATGATGGTGGACATGGTGATGATTGTGGATGCTATATGTTTTGACTACCAGTAACCACATGTCCTCATAGAGGGCTTTTATTCTAAAAGATTAATATTTTCTGTGACTCACATTATTTTTTGATACCGTCTTAAACCTCATATCAATCCTTTAGAAGTCGTACGGTCGGCTAGCAGTCAACTCGTCACATAGAAATGTACCTGAATACATTCATCTTCATTTAATCAAACTTTTCTGTTAAATATAATACAATACAATATATTTTTATTTAATACCACATTTATCTTGTCTATATGTACATGAATTACTGTAACAGGAAGTTAGGTACATGCTACCTATAATAACCTCTGGGTTAAACTATATAGCAGACTTATATCATATAACTTAAGAATTTTGGTCAAATGAATGGGATACTAACTTAAAAATAGGATATAGGTAAGAAAAAAAGTACAAAAAAGGAAAAAAGAAAAGAAACAATGGATCAAAATGTGTAAACTAAAATTATATATAGATTAAACTTATCAGATATTACAAGGGTATGGTCAATTTTATTAAGACTAGACAAATTTAGAAGCTAGAATCTTACTACATCATGCATGTAGCAGTTCCTTATATGTTTACATATTTAGCGTCTGATTATATGAACCGGGCTGGCTCGGTTAAGCAGGCTGACTTCTTTTGTTTTGTGTCCCCAAGGGAAAAGAAAACAAAAGTCAGCCCGCTTAACCGGGCCAGCCAGGTTCATATAATCAGGCCCCTAGTATGCATCCAGATGAGGTCACTTCAAGTCTGCACGATGCATGCAATACCCGAATAAAAATACCTAAAATGCGTCGTTTAGCTCAAAGACAGAGAGAAAAAGAAACTTTTGTATGCAATAACTTGTTGGTGGCATGGTTGGCCTAGCGGTGAGAAAGTAAATTGATATAAGTTCGTTGTACGTTTTTAATTAGTTTTTTCCTTAAGGTAGTTCCGGACCCTTGCTACTGCGCATTTCCCGCGCGCATTCGAGCGCGCGCACTTTTACTTGAGAGCATTGGTATTACCGTGGGGAGTCTGGGCACTAGTAAGCGAGCGATTGAAAACGTAGAAACTCAAATTTTAGTAAAGAAAAATTATATTTTGTCATCAAAATATCGGAAAAACTTTAATCAAGAAATCTTGTACACTATGTAATGTAGGTATTTAACCCGAAACTTTTAAATTTAGTTTATCATATCCATCGAAAAAGCCGGCGAGAAAATCGCTAAAATGGGTGATATTTGGTGTTGGTTTTCGTTGTGTTTTCTCTTTTGTGCTTTTCTAACTCTTGAAATAATACGGTGACCCCCTGTTTTTTTCTTTTAATTCAAGGGAGTACTTATCACTATTTTGATTTAAAAAATAAAAATACAACTTCATTGATTGGATTGTCGTAAATTTTCTACATTTTTACAGTCCGTACACGAGTTTGGAGCGCGTAATTGGGTAGGAATTTGATTCTAGAGTGCCCTTTTAATCCTGTTTGCAACTCATCAAACAATACATACGATTACAACAGCTAGATAAACCTCATATCTATCTTTTGAGGCGGTCAAGGCGTTTCTCGGAAAAAATTTGTTCGCATTCTTCAAACCATATGAATTACGTACATTTTGCGAAAAATCGCGGAAAATCATTGAAAATACCACCTTTTACGACATCTTATAGCTCAGAAACCAATACGGTGACCCCCTCTTTTTTTTCTCGGTTTTAGAATTGCCAAACAATTATCTTGAAATGACAGGATTTTAAAGGAAATTCATTGGTGAAATCTAATGCTCCGGAACTACCTTAAATGAGACTATTTTGTTGAAAAGTTCACAAAGCTATATCCTGAGCTTTGAAGGTAAATATGATTTCAATATCCCGAGATAGCGAGCCAATAGAATCGCTCGATCTTACGAGGTTGTGGAGTAGGTATATATTGTAGCTTGGTTGACTAATAACACATAGTACTGTTCTTAATGTATATATATACGGATTGATTCGCGGTAATGGAACTATGGAATAATGAACGATCATTGCGGAAAATTTTCATTTCTGCGATATGATCATTCATTATTCCATAGTTCCATTACCGCGGATCAATCCATATACATATACATTTACATTCCTATGTGGTATACTATGAACCCAACAAAATGGCCTGCTCCCAACATATGTGGCCTCATAGCTCAGTTGACAGAGCATTGTACCGGTATCGCAAAGGTCATGGGTTCGAATCCCGTTGAAGACCCGAATTTTTTTCGGGCTCTTCTATATGCAGTTGCCTAAATTGCTCACATTTCCGCGATGATCATTCATTATTCCATAGTCTTCTTAATATTGTGATCCACATGACGTACTGCACATAAAATAGAACAGTTTTTTGCCCTGTTTAGTGACTAAGCTGTGCCGTGCCGTGCTAGTTGTGACTGTACCGTTTTCACAGTCGATTACAATACAAATTTTCATTTCGCTCATCCCTTCTACAATTGTGTTTCATGCTGCCTTGTGTTGCCAATGTGCTTGTGTCCTTGCGTGGTTCTAAATCGAGGTAGAGCTCTTTTGAAGTCTGCCTTTAAGAATGTGTACAGAAGTAGGGTTGACTAGAGAAGTTCCATATCTCATGAAAATCAAAACTACTCTAGCTTCGAAAGATGTGTACACGTCAACTTCTAAGTCACGTAGGATGGTGAAAATAAAGTAAGGAAACCATCCACACACAAAAATAAGTAACATGAGAGCAAAAATAACAACTGCACGAGCCTCTGTATACTTCTCGTGTCTTGCCTGTCGGCGTTGGTCGCCTTCTAGAAGCGCAGGCACATTATTTTTCATAATTTTTTTGATTTGATGACGGAGAACCAGAAAGGTGTGAGCATAAGTAAATACCAGTAGAAGAAAAACCGGCACTACAATTCCAAAGTATGTGGTCAGAGAATAGGTAAGGTCGGCTTTGTTGATCAGAGTGTATGACGATTCGTCATGCAGAATCCATGAAAACTGAATAAGGACCACGGTAAGGGAGAAGCACCAGACCACAACTAAGGCTGAAATGGTTTTTGACTTATTGAAGATTTTCAAGTATGTCACGGTGCTGCACACAATCATAACGTACCGTTCTAGTGATACTATCATCAGATGCAAGATTGTCGAGATGGCTATAAATCGTGCCGCTAAATCACTTGCAACGCATATGGACTTTCTGTTTGGCAATAAACTGTTGCATGAAATCAAAAGAGGAATTACCACAAGAGAAGTCAATAAATCCGATACAGCGAGAAATACCAAGCACAAATTGGTGATGGTTCGCAGATAGGAGCGGTTCAGGTACAAGAAGATCACAAAGGAGTTCACCAAGAATATCAAAAGTGCGAGGAGTCCCAGAAACACAAAGTAGGTGTATTGTGCAGCAGTGAGATTGACGGAGCATGTGCTATTGGATGAATTCATAGCCAGCGTCATGGTCCTTGCTGCTTGTCCTTGCTGTTAGGCACTACAAACAATGAAAAACAATAATTAGTGACGTGATCAGAGATATCCTTGAAATGTCATTCATCGGCATATGAAATCTGCTAAAGCCTGGTTTTCACTAGTGACATAAGCATAAGCTAAGCAACATACGCAGACTCAGTATTGCATTTATCACATAGATGTGAGAAAAGACAAGAACTGCTAATGAGCATTGCCTTACTGAGTCTGCGTATGTTGCTTAGAGTAGATTTCGTATGACTGTGTAAACGGCACCGCACGGTCACGGCACGGTTACGTCAGAAATTTCGAATGTTTTTATAGAGATCACGGCACTGACACGGTTACGGCAAGGCGCCGTCCTTTTCACACTCATACGAAGTCTGCTCTATGCTTATGCTTATGTTACTAGTGAAAACTAGCCCTAACCTCTGTGACCAGATTCTCCGTCTAATAATAGGCTTTATTTCCAGAGGATAAAACACATGACAGTAGTTTGACAAACACTGATAACTCTGTGGCCCTCAAAAAAACTACACTGATAAATATATAATCTACTATGAATTTTGAATTTTAAAAATACTACTTAATAACTATATATAAATATATAAAGGCGTTTTGAAAATGTATATATCGAATCTACATATTAGACAAGGCGCAAAACTGAAAAAGTCCGATCGCAAAAAGTGCAGAAGGCATTTTGGGGTAGAGGCTGGTAACATAACTATTCTAAACTAATTTTTCATGCTAAATCCGAATATGACTGTTACCAAGACGTATTCTGCAATCTTATACGTGTAAATGACGTATTTTGTGAATTGCTACAGTCATTTCATCCTAACGGCTTTTTCATGTAATTCCAAAAGTTCCCAAACTTAAAATCAATTACCATGACTGAAAAGAGCATATCAAATTCAGTAAAACTGTGAAGTTTGAAGGATATCAGTTGAAAACTCAAGGAGATACGAATTTTCAAAAATCGAAATTTGTTGGTATCTCTTGCATAACTGTAAGTGTTTTCATACAAAATTTCGTTTTTACAGCGTTAACTTCGTCGTTGTCATAGTTTCTTAATGGAGCCTGGTCTTTTTAATTAAATGACTTACAGATATATCAATACAATCTTTTAGGTCAATTCTGACTTCTCGAGTAGTCGCTTTCTCGCTGCTGTGTCGCGTATTCCAATCACTATCTTATCGAGCTCTCTTCGATGCTACCGAAATTACAAGTTTTTGCAAGTGTTTTGAGCGTCATTACGTACAAGTCAACGCTTTCGTTTGACATCTGAATTGTTTGATTAAAAACATAACGTTCATCTTATTTGTATTTCCTACATAATATTTTTCAAGTTTTTCGATAACGTCTATATCCTTCCTCTATTCCTCATTATCAAAATCGAGGCTGTCAAAAATATCTAGCGCTTCGCTGCCAATACAAGTCAAAAGCGTCGCTGCACTGGACCTGTTTGTTGTCGTCGGGTTTAGTTGGGACTTGTTGCTAGTTCATAGTCCTCCCAGTTGCGTCTAAAGCGCTTCCAATTATTACATAGGACTTAATTGTATCTAGTTTCGCTGGTAAGGAGATATCCGTTTTCGCTATACTCGCCAAGAAGGCTTCGTCCACATAAAAATCCGGATACAATTGAAAATGCTTCTTTTAAATAACAAAAGAATTTGGACGAGAGGCCAAGTGGTAACAAAAAATATTCGGTTTCAAATTTATCCGCATTAGCGTAGACACTGATCCTAAATTCAATTTTCAATCTTTAATAACGTCGTTATCGCTCGATTTGTTCTAGTAGGAATTCTGCAGATGATATGGAGCCTTCGTGAGACACACTATCAGCTTTATCTTGGGACCCTGTTGATGTCAATGAACTCAGAATAATGAAAACTTGATGAAATTTTATCTTTAGGCGGCCATGCATTCCAGACATCTTTTCTGAACAAGCTAAAGCATTCTAGTCGTAATGATATTAGTCATTTCTGCAAAAATCCTTAACAAAAACTATATATTAACCTATATGTTAGAATTGGGGCTTCGAAGAATAAGGTCTCCAGAGTTAATATCCATCACCTATTTTAGAATCTTAGGCCCAGTTCAGACGTCAAACTTTTGCCGCGTCGAATCTAATAACATCAAAGAAGGCCGTCTAATTATCCATTGTTTTCAATGCATTCGACGCGGCAAAAGTTCGACATTTGAACTGGGCCTTAGCGACATCATTGGGATATGGCGTTCTGACTACATTCTTCGTTTGCATATTACGTCACAAAAATTCAAACTAAAGTTTAATTTCGAATCCTATTAGTTTTATCCTAACATATGTTTTAGAAAATTGTGATGTCAGTTATTATGTAGACTTATATTCAGTTCTTTTCGATGTTTTTTAGAAGCCCCAGAATCTTTGAGTTGTGTCACACAACGCAAAGTCACGCGTCTAAAATATTTGGGTCAAATTAACTTTGTTTGGTTTTATATATACTAAGAAATGCTATTCAAAGTTAAATTAAGTGATATTTATCAACTTTATGCTTGTATTTTCTGAAATTTTGGCAGCCATGTTGAAGGATAACGATATATGTCCTGCAAGATGGCGCCGCCATAATTTACACTATAATTTGAGAAACTTCATTCGTCAATAACTCGATAAAGAATTGCCTCTTGTGCTCCAAAACTTGTCCCAGAGGTGTTTCTTTAATTGCTCTACAAGTCCATAAGCATTTTATTTTATTTAGCAAAAGTAATAATATTTCAGAATTTCAAAACATCAATGTACCACGTGGATGGCAAATGAAGAATTCAGTAACAGCCAGTCGGTTTCAGTTTGAGCCAGATGTACAAGAAATATATGGAAACATGGTCCAAGGGACCTGAAACTAGTTTTATTCAAAGTGACTAGAGCATATGAGCTTATTTTTGTTCATATTCGATTTTAAAATTAGTTTACAACGGGTTCATTTCTACATCTTCCCTGCTGATGGAAATAGTGAAAACTGTGAGTCAAACTTCAAAGTTATACTTAATTAAACTGACAACGAAGAACAAAATTTCACACTCGTTGGTGTGACCGATAAAAAACAACAGCTGTTGACAAAGCGGTCATTTTCACTGACAGTTCTCTTCTCTAGCTACCATTCTACCATGAACAGTCTCGGCTCTGGAATAATTGACAATAATTGCACCTACGTAGTGAACAAATTTTATTCGGCGAAGTAAATCCACCCGGGAGTCTCGTGGATAACTTATCTCCAAACGACAATAAATTGGAAATGTCACGTTGTCAGGTCAATATGGTCCAGACGAACAATTACTGCAGTGGATATCGACCACAAACACATAGAAACATATAAATGGCTCTGTTTCGGATTAGGAATACAAGGAATAGTCACTTCAAATTACTTATTTCCAGCAAATTGCATTGAATATTAATAATTGCTTCTTGTACCTTCATCATAATAAGCTGAACAAGGAGTCTTTTCATTTGCACTGTGCCAGAAAATTACGACTTTGTAGTGATCTATGAATGTTATTGCGTGTTCCGGAATAGAACGTATACACCCTTAAACAGTTTTTTGAAGGTAACTGACTGATTATGAATAATAGGTCACGTTCATACCTTCCGTTGCTTTCTTTATGAAGGCCAATTCGATAGGTAAACGCTTCTTGATGAGTCTTTATATCTCAATCCTATAGCCAAGCCAGTGAATTATTTTAAAAGAAATTTGCAGATAGTACGCAATGATGATCTCAGTGAGGCTGAAAGTGGTGACACGTTGAAATGTTGTTGCGCAGGCTCATTAGACACTCATTAAGTACGATTTGATTGCGGTTGTGATTGCAAACTTTAGGGCTATACCTGCGGAACTGACAGCATTAAGGAACTAACTAATCTTTTGTAAAGATCGTATAGAGTACATGCCTCAGTTTACCAAATTTACCTTCTTCCAAGCCCAATATGAAGTAATCCGTTCCAAAAATATTTTTTGTTGTTTTTATTTCAACTTTTGCCTCAAACTAAGAAGTACCTAGTTTTATCTAAAACCAAGATCTAAGACCACAAAATATACAAATTATTTATTTGTACTAAACATTATCTAAAACCAAATCTCCAAGAAGGATAGGAAACCACGACCCCAGATTGACGTATTGTGGCGCTGCGTAGGTCAACCGGCGCCTCAAATTAGTTGATGGATTTTAATTAAGGTGGCCCGTATCTATTGATTTGTTTGTCAGACATAAATTTTAATCGCGTCTTTTTACATCAAAACCTTGTCCGATTTCTGAGACATTTGCAGCCATTTGTCTACAAGCATTGAAATTTGTACCGATAATGATTTTTCTGCGAATTAGATCAAATAATTCGAGATATCAGACGATTTTTAAAAGTAGCTTTATGAGAAAAATTGGTTTGAAATTCATGCCCAACAAACAAATCAATAGACCGGTACGGGCAACCTTAATATAATCTGCGAATTTGATTTCACTTATAGATATACGAAAAACATTTCTAAAACATCTGCCGCGGTTAAAATCTTTAAATTGCCTGGTTAATGTTTAGTGTGTTGGCCTCCAGTCGATTTCATGATTTTAATCTCACTTATACAGCCCACTAAATCTATTTAATACTTTGGAAGTTGATATGCCGAAAAGAACATCCTAAATGTTGGCGCCAGTCATAGTGTTGACAAAGGAAGGTCGAACAAAAGTAATTTTTTCCAGACTTTGTTTTTGCTGCGGATGAAGTTCGCAAAAAGCAAGAGGTAAGAATTATTTCAGTAAAGTAGGTTTTATTTGGTGCGACTGTGATTGGTTCGACAAGGTCTGTCGTATTGTAAGACACTGTAAAGCAGTGGTTTGCAGCTCTACTCGATCCAAATCTAGCTGGAGCTCATCTAATTCGTGATACTGCGTTCGGCCTAATGTCATTGGCTGGAGCAGCGTATAGAATGGGTCTCAGTCATTCTCTTCTGTTCCAAAGGCTGTTGAAAAAGTCTGAATACGAAAACCTTTGTAAGTGTGTGAAAAAAAACACCTTTTTCTTTAACAATCATTAGCTATCTTCTTTTTCTTCTTCCAGATTGATCCACCTCTTTCTGTAAAGAAAATGCTCATCGGGGGAAGGCACTGAAAGCCATTGTACTTCCAGTCCTTCCAGTTTTACCTTAATGTTATCTGCCTTGTACTAGTTTCCGGCAGCAAGACTTGATTTATATGTTTGTCGACTAAACGAACATATGGTCGAGCAGCGTTATTTTTTCAGGCTAGTATTTCTTTTGTGTATTTCATTATCTTTAAAGATCTTATAAATTCCTAAAATTAATAATAATACAAATAGTGGTATTAAGACTATCTAATACAGAAGCAGTTATTGAAGAAGCGTGATATCGATTGATATCTGTTGATTAAATATCTATACCTCCTCAAAATAATTAGTATTAAGAAACATAAAATATGAAGCTGTGGCGCTTGCTTTCCCCTTTTGTTCCTTTCCTTTCTTTGTTTTTTTCTCCCCTTTTTTGATGTTTTGTTCTTTAGTTACTCTCAGCTCTGATATTTGTGAAAGGTTGTCACTAATTGCGCCTGATCGAATGTTAATTGTAACACAGTCTCCTTGTTTAATGTCTTTTAGGCGACGTCAACTATTTCACTTGTCTTTTAATTTCGGATTTTAAACTTGCTTTATGCATGCTGTGCAGCTGCCGCCAGTCATTGTCTCCGTACTTTTCACGATTTTCAGTGAGAATTTAAGCAGGTTTCAGACAATTCCAGTATAACTTAATTAGATATCTTGTGAAATGAAAAATGATTTCATGCTTACAGCATGATAGGCAAATAATTGAATAAATGGAATACTGAAATGAACTCTAACATAAACCATGTTATCATACTATTATCTCGCTATTTCGAAATTAACGCTTCCGTTGTATCACGAGACTGTTTTGGGGGACGCCATTTCTCTTGAAGTGGTGGTAAAATGCTTGTAAACATCTCCTCTTAATCATACTTTTCTTTATTTGGCTCAGCTTTTTCTGATCATTTCTTGAATGCATCATATCTTTTGATGAATTTTGAAAACTACGTCCCCTAAAACAGTCCAATAATTCAACGCAACTGATTTATCAATTCGAAAAAAGGGAATCGGGGACCTTGACAAACTGTGCCTAATTAGCTTTTTAACTTACCTTTATCAGCTTTAAAGAGTAACAACTAAAATTTTGCATCAGATTCCCGAGCCAGTGATGTCGCCTGATGTCACCCTTCGGCGATTTGCACGAAACGATCGCGACACATACAATTTTGTGTCAGCTTGTCTACTTAGTTGTGTCCATTCAAAATGTGGCTGTGTGATTTGTGCGAAACAATCCCTTGTCTTATCTAAAGAACGAGAACAATACAACATGTTTGCTTTAGCTTGCCGACGAAGAAATGTCTGCTAGATGTCCTTATGCGATTTGCGCGAAACAAATTTCTTGCCTTAACTAAAACGCGATAGCAACAAACTTTGCTTAAAGTGAGCAGCCGGCCTTGAGGAAATACCGGTTAAATTGCCTCGCGCGGTTGTTACCACTTACAGTCAAAATCGTTGCATAGCGACTGTATTTCTTCAATCTCGATTAGGATTTTGTCTTTTTCTGATTCTTCAACGAATTTACATAACCCTCGCTCCCAAGGATGATGGACGAATCAGAAAAGACAAAAATTTAAACCTAATGCACCAGTCAAGTGAAACCCCCGTATTACCCCCACCCCGGCCCCCTAGTGCATAGACGAAGGATTCACTTTTTATCAGAATGAAAGCTAGTGAAATAAATCCCCGGTCACCGGGGCAGAAATGAATGCCCTACCCCATCGCTGCTCATTTGTTCTGCTGATAATATTTTGAAGAAATCTTTTTAGGCCTTATGTGCTACTTGGCAAAAAAAGCAAGGTAAAGTAACAAGTAATATTTTGAAGATGGAAAATAATATTTAATAAATGAAAGCGTTTGTGATAAAATAAATGTAATTTCAAAATCAAAATATGTGCAAAAGGCGGAAGGATGAAGTGTAAGAGAGGCAAGCTTTGCAAAATGGGATAAAAATTGATAGAATGCACATTTTGTGTAGGGAAATATGTATAGGCGGCAGGGGGAGCCGCAAGCCACCTAAAAATAGGATTAACGGTGAAGAAAAGCGTACGTTCAGTTGTGTATGAAATGCGCCCTACAAACACTGTTATTCGTGCGTGTTGTGTGTTGTGTGTGAGAGATGACAGCGGGGGTGGGCTGGGGACCAAAATGATTATAACTGAAAATGTAAAAACATTATAGTGGGTGAATGAAAGGCAGGTTTGGAAGAGATTTGAGACTGGAGTGGTGTGGCAGGGAATTTGGAAAAAGGGATCAGTTGAGAAGGAAATTGAGATATCGGCAACGGTGACGAAACATGAGCTCACGTGTCAAGCAGTGTCATGGTGAGGTGAGAAGTCGACAAAATAGGGTTTGTAGAACTCGTTCTACTAGGTAGTAATCATCACAGGTTAAATTACTGAGTAGAGGTTAGGAAAAGAACCAGCACGCTTCATAACTCTTAGCTCCAAGAACGCAAATGTAATGCAAGTGAATCTCCCACCACAGGCTTACCATTGTGTCGGTGTGGTGGTTGGGCTTCCTGCGGATTTTAACGGCTATTTGTTACTACGTATACGTTTAATTATTCCTCCAAATTCGCCAAAAACTTAGAAATGTCCCCCAAGACTATGATTCAAATAAAGAATGACTGTTTATAAACACTTCTGGCGTATTCAGTTTTTGATTTAATTTGGGTACGGTTTAGGGTGGTTTTTGAGCGCTCCCAAGTACAAGGCAGCACTTCCCGCCAGTGATTTTATGTGAAAGTCCTTACTTTCCCCCACGTATGCCCCCCCGATCGACAACACACGATTGTTTCTTACAATGAAGAGTGAAGAATTATTAAAATCCTAAGTAAACGATAAAGATTTACTCCACGGCTTCATTAGTGGAGCTGCTGATAACAGCTGAGAGGTAAGGTGGAAATAATTTCAATGTTTTTATTTCATTTCCCACGCCGAGATATCATTTATCAAAGGTAATTAAGTCACACTGATTTTTATGTTAGCCTAATTTTAATGCCTTAATCTTGACTGATAACGCATTCTCACATCCAGTAAAACTATAATACTTTCCGTTTTTGTGAAGCTTTCTTTGCTTCTCTGGTAATATTTGATAATGACTGGGGCGCATTCATGCTGTGATATAAAGGCTAGAACAAAGACGACAAAACATATATCCTGTTCAGGTGAAAATTCCCATTTGGTAAAAAATTACACGGCTAGACATTTGGTGAACCAACCAGCTTACAATTATTATGCGAAAAAATATGGCTATGTTTAATTTATTGTTTATATAACGTAAGTTTGGTAAAAAGGGTCACAAGCCTATATTTGTTTTGTTTTGTTGGAATTATACAAAACCACCGCATTTGGTGATGATAAAAGCTTTGATAACCACTCAGCTATTGATAGATATGTACCTTAATGACATTTCATAACATTTTAAAGCAGCTTTTTATATTAACTTAAGGCTATAAAGAATTCTCTCTTTCGAATCTAAATCCTAAGGAAACAAGAAAACACTGGTATTGACGTAAAGACAGATAAGAGTGATTCTTGTTTCTTTGGATTTTAAATTTACATAAATGAACAAGACTTTTAAAACATCTCTTCCTTTCCTCCTTTTTATAGGCGATAGTTTTCTCCGCCTAATGTTATTTTTAATGGCCATTTGTGGTTATTTTTGAATAATCAAAATTATTTAAAAAAACTTTATTCCGACAAACGAAAGTCAGACGGCCAGGATATTAAAAATGGAAATAAAATCTCTTGTAAGGTTACCAGACAAACTGCGCGGCTTGAAATGTTGCAAAAGAGTGCTTGAAAAATTATAGTTGAAAAAAACAGAAAAGAAAAGAAAAAAGAAAAAACCTGATTCGAAAAGATGGGCCTGTCGCCTTCTGGAGGTAGTTTGAATCCTGTTTACCCCATTCGCTTTTCGATTTCGTTTTAGAGTATAAACATTTGTTTGGAAAAATATATGCATTATTAAAGAATGCTCATAAAAAAGAATCTTATTAACAAGACAATTGGAATAGGAAAACGGTAAGACAGAGTAGTGCGACTTCCACACCTCAATTGTCTTCCGTCATTACCGATGCCTATCGTCATGAAAGGTATTGTTTTAAAAAAGGCTGAAGAAATAAAATAATTCGTTCGAAGAGCCTTGTAAATTCGTTTTGGTTTATGAATAAAATAATTATTTTGGCCAAAGAGCTCCTTCAGACATTCTGACGTCGTACATCATTACATCAGTGCCTGTCGTCGAAAAAGCTTTTGTTTGAGATCAGCTGATCATGAAGAAATAAACGGATATGTTATTCAAGAAGTATTTTGCATGTAATTCGCTATGGTGAAGCGAAATGAGAAAGTTTTTTAAAAAAATTGAAAGACTGATCAATCTAGATTCCGGCACTGGATTAAGTGTAACATATCAAGCATATATAATAAAGTCTTGATCAGTCCTTGTCAACTGATTAATGCATCGTAGAGCCAAATATAGATTAGAAAAACTTTTAACAAAGAAAGTCATTTCCAGGAACTGCGTTTGAAACGGGAAAATTCCGCGGCAAGTGCATTTAGTCGGTAGTTCTTAAAAAAAGGATTCGGTAATTTTTTCACAATTTGAAAGTGAGTCAAGAGATTTTATAGATATAAATTTAGTATTTATGCAGGATATAGATCAGTTGTATCGGCAACTCCATCTAACTGTAAAGATAGTTGGTAAGATACTCATATCAGTTCTATTTCAGCTGTAAAAATTGAGTTCAACCTTTTTCTATACTCGCTACACCTATTTTAAAAATGGACGAGAAGACTTAATCCCTGGACATTACTAAATCAAAAGGGGGTATTGGTAGTTCCAAAACCTCATTCGATTTTTAGCTTTGGACGACACTAGCGAAAGACGTCTGCGCATGCTCGTAGTCACGTCTTTGCGCTTTTATTGTAAAATTATGCAAATGTCGCTTTTACGATTGCCTTCAACAAAGGTTTTCACAAACAGTCAAAACTTAAGGTCAATTCTTGAAACTTAGCTACAGTATTCATATAACTGATGCCTTTATTTATGCAATATCTTTCTCTTACAAAAGTATACAAAAGAAATTTTATGTATACACCGAGAACATGAGCATTTCATTTCAAACTAAAACCCTCGCAGTTCTTTAGAAAACATCGTAAAATTCACGCATGCGCAGACGTTTTTTCACTAGTGCCGCTTTAATGTGATCAACATTCAAGTCCAAAGCGGCATTAACATTCAACAACAATACTTCCTTTTGGGAGAGTCGTATAGGCTTTGAACCTTTTGCCGACGCTTTTTTAAATGGGTGTTATATGTTCGTGTAAAATCACTGGCAGCCCAAAACAATATTCTTGTCACTATAAGACTTTTCATAGAAATACGAAATATCATGATTTATTCAATAAAGAAAATGTCACGGAGTCATTGCTCTTACCTCTATTAGCGCCCTTCTTAAGTTTTAGCGTGATATGAACGCTTTTGGTGTTTTTTTTCAAATCCGCTCTTTTCTACACATCTTTAGTGAAGGCTGGCAAGCTACAATCCGCGCCAATTTCAATTGACACACTTTCGAAAAAATGGTCAAAACTCTACGTTTATGAATTGTGACTCCCATCCCCCCCCCCCCCGGTCGATGTCTTTCATTGGCTGATCATGACTCACAGCTGACTGAGTCAGCCAACGAGAGACGTCGGTTGGTCACGCTTTCCAACAGCCGTCTCGACCCATCCCATCATCACGAGCCTCGGAAGAAAATCTAACCGAATTCATGGGTGGATTTTGTAGGCCGGAATATTTGCTTAGTAAAATATTCATTGAAATTTTCTGAAAGAGTGTTTATCGGTCTGTTGATGTATTATATTTTGGTGGTTAATCCTTGTGGTGAGAGTTGAGTTTTTGGGGTTTGTAGCGTGATGTGGCGGCTAGCTTGCCAACCTTCACTAAAGATATGTAGAAAAGAGCGGATCTGAAAAAAAAAACCAAAAACACTAAAGCGTTCATATCACGCTAAAACTTAAAGTGGGACGACGATGAAATTTGAAAATGACTCGAAACTCGGTTGCACGTATCTATATGGCTCCTATAATCACAAAGCAACATATTTTATTTATATTCAAAAGAGACATCAAAATCATCAAGATATTAGCACAAATGACGTCATTTACTCAAACCTATTGTTCTTTTGGCTTTTAAATTCAAATTTTTCGGTGATAATGAGCTCAGAATTTTTGGACAAGTAATTCTTCATATGCATTTATTGTCATCATTCAGTTACTTCAAATAGGAATAATCCATTTCCAATTTTAACCGATTTTGATCGTCGTCCCCCTTTAAGAAGGGCACTAATAGAGGTAAGAGCAATGACTCAGTAACATTTTTAAATCTTTTATTGGATAAATCATGATGTTTCGTATTTCTATGAAAAATCCTACATAGTTACACTAATATTGTTTGGGTTGCCTGTGGTAAAATGTGCCACCAATACTATGACACTTTCGGCTTTTTCACTAAGAGTCAGTAGTTACAGCAATCCTAGAATATATTCCACCTCTGTACTGAAATGCACACTGTTGCAAATTGCAAGGTTCTCTAGTTTGTTGTATAACCACTAATTTCAGTTGATTGACATTTATTTTACTGATATTGATATTTAAAATTTAAACAAGCGCCAAATACTGAGATCGGAGAACTGATCTGTTTTAACAACACAAAATATACATGTTGCTGTTAACGGATTCAGGTCGATACGGCCGCATTCGATTTCGCCTCGTGCAACATACAATACAGCCCAACTATATACACAGATGGATGTACGAAGCTTTAAAGTTTCATCACGAAATCCTTTTAAAACTGAAAGCTCTAAACAAATATTATTATAACTGCAATTTTAAAGGCACAATGATACGAGATTCGCTGTGAGCAATAAAATATTGAAACTGTGAGATAATACAATCTACACAACAGCAGCAGCTGCAAGCAAATGAGATGCGAAAATGATGGATACTGCCATTATTGAATCAGTCTAAAAGGCAACCATTTATTACTGCATCATAGACTATAAAGATAACAAATCGCCCAAATTAAAAATTAAAGGAGAGACACAACAGAGTAGATACTATCTTGGTATAGTGCTATATACACAAAAGAGATTCAAAGGTTCAGCCGCTTCTTCTGTAGGACATACACAATTTTGCCTTTTTCGGCCAAAACTGGAACATTAAGGTCC
Source organism: Telmatactis stephensoni (assembly GCA_029948255.1). Lineage (NCBI taxonomy): Eukaryota > Metazoa > Cnidaria > Anthozoa > Actiniaria > Isophelliidae > Telmatactis > Telmatactis stephensoni. The sequence goes on along the minus strand of JALIZF010001682.1, from coordinate 145,633 downwards.
CGATCAAACGAGCTATAACGCAAGGATTCGCAATTCAAGTTTTGACTTGCAACTTGCGTCCTCGTTTGAACAGCGCTCCACAACCAAGTCAATGCAAGTTTTTCAAAAACTTTCAAGGAAAATCAGCTAGCTGGAGGACAGCGAGAAAATCAGTTTTGTTTGAATTGTTTGTAGAAGAGGAAATGTGCAGAAAATAAGTAAAAAAAACGTGGAGTTTAGCGTGGTGACTGTTCAAACAAGCCAAAACTTGCATCAGCTTGCAATCAAATTTGAACACGCTCAAACTACTCGCAAGTCGATGCAAGTAGCCGAAAGTCGACGCAAGTTGGCGGTAAAACGGAGGCACAATTAAGTCAAAAGTTGCGCCTCCTTGCGTTCTCGTTTGATCCCAGGCTAACGTTATCTCAGTTGGTAGCACTGGTCTTACATTCTATAGAAGTTTCATCAGTGGTAAATAAACACTGCACGTGCGAAATTACGCAGCTGGGTAAATCACAGGCACCAACGGCTGAACAAGTGGTTACCTGTGCTCATGGTCGAAATATATATAAAGAATTGTATGGACTTCGATAAAAATGGTCCTGATGACATGTTTGTTTGATTTAAGGCTCGAATAGTTCTAGTAAATATTCAATTAACTTTAAGTTTTAAAATAAGAATAGAAAAAGACATATGTCCAGGAATTGTAGGTAACTATGTTGTGTATACTGTCTATCTATTTAAGATTTTTCTGATTCTGAAGTTCTACCGTGAAAGTTCGATGAATTTTTGAAGTTTTAAGTGAATGGTATGTTGAGTTATGTCCCATTCTCACCAACTAAACTAGTTTAACTTAACCAGGTTTAGGTTTTTCCAATTTGTCTTATACTTTCTCCAGTCATCTTGAAAAGACAAATTTCAAACAACCTTGCTTCGATATTTTAATCAAACGGGTTTTAACCTTGTTTACTTGTGGGGTATGCATGGTATGAGCAACTTATTTTTAACCTTGTTTAGTTAAACCACTTTTAAACATGTGTAAGTTGTTGGTGTGAACGGGGTATTAGCCATGTTGGTTTAATTGCCGACCTTGTCCAAACATAAGGTAAGTACATAGGGGGAGTGAAGTTCATACTATAGGCATAAATGTCACTAAAAACTAGTACCAAAACAAGCAAATATGTCATAAGGAACGATTTTATTGAACTTCTATTAGTCCGGTCGATTAGCTCGAAAATTGTTCGACTTTTGATACAAGCACCAAACTTCCCACGATTATAGGCATACCCATACTGATTAAATTCTGATATAGTGCCACGCCCAATTCGCATTGTTATGCTAATTAGCGGCAATATAAATGTTTTGTTACTAAGACCCCCCTCGAAACAGTTCGTTTTGCTTTTTTCGCTTAGTGTTGTTAGGTTTAATTTTATATTAAAAATATTGGTGAAATTGGGATTGCCTTCCTTTATTATGCATTATCTTATAATTTGGCATAATTAAAAGCAAATTCAACAATAGTTTCACAGGTTCTCCAAAACTCAGTAACGCAATACAGTAGTAGAGAGAATATAATATTATAAAGTCGAACGATATTTCACTATAAAGTCGAAAAAGCTTTAGTGTAACAATAACGTTTTAGTTTGCGTGAAATACACTTTAATTGCTAATTGCTAATGAATTTGTACGTGTTTTTGTCATGTCTGTCATGTTGCACTTGCAATCCGCACGTCATTTTATTGCCGTATACTTGCATATCGTGAAAGATAAAAAGGAGAATTAGTTTTAACGAAAATATCAGGTTTATCCGGTGGGGGAGCCAAGCATGTCACAGCCTAAAGCTGCTGACTGGTTAAAATGTATACTATCGAACGCGACCTTACCTCCTTCCACGAAGCTGGAGAATTAACAACTAGACTATGGTGATGGCCGTACATTTGGAAGCCATCATGAATGATTCAGCCATATGGCATAAATCTTGTCGCGATAACTTCAACAAAACAAAGTTGAATCGCATACTGAAAAGGAAAACGTCTACATATGCATAAAGCTGCGACCAAAGTACAGCCAAACGAATGCGGATTGAATTGGAAGAAAAGCACCCACTGTGTTTCTTTTGTGATAAACCTGCTGCTGAGAGTGAGTTAAGGGTTGCAAGTACGATGGACATTGCCGGACTCTCACGTTCGAGATGTTGCACAAGAATTGAATTATTTCCACTTGATTTCTCAATTAGCTGCATGCAGGTGATATGATCGCCCTTGGTTCTAAATACCATCTAAGCTGCCTCACACGTCTCTACAATCGCGCTCGAGACGTAACGTCCTCTCTTCCCTGCTGCAGCTGTCAGCTGCAAAGAGCTTGTCCACTACGGATGTAAGAAGGGCTGTGGTAAAAGATGCAAGTGTGTTAAGGCCAATCTTGCATGCACTGTTCTTTGTGTTTGTGATGGACAATGTATTCGAGATTGAATAATCAGTAAGAAATTGATGATCACATATTTATTTAATTTATATCTTGCTTCGTTGCCATGGTGACACATTCTTTACACTGAGTATGGGATTAAGTTCATATTGAATATGACAGCACATGGACTGGTACTAACGAAAGACAGACGCACATTATACCTTAAACTTGAAATTTTTGGAAAATTAAGGAATTCGTTGCCATGGCAACGGATTGTTCAGGATATGTATGATATGCTATTAGTAATCATAGCTATGGTTAACAATTTAGTATGGTGTTATTGGCTTGAAACGAAGAAAAACTCCGAAATTACATAAATTATAATAAATAATGGTTACCATGGAAATCAACTTGATTCCAGCTTCAGTGGCACTATATCAAAAGATGTTTGTCTAGGTGACCACTATCAGTGTGCCAAGTTTCATGCTTGCATCAAAAAACGAACAATTCGGCCAAAATTTCGAGCTAATCGACTAGACTATATGCAATTATTTATATCTCGAGCATGACCACAGGTAACCCAAACGCTTATTCAGCCGTTGGCGCCTGTGGGAAGGTTTCATGTTGTCGTTAAAAGCCGGTTAACACTAGCTACATAAGCATAAGCGCAAGCAACATACGCAGACTCAGTAGCGCATTTATCACTCAGTTGTGAGAAAACAAAAACAAAAACTTATAATGAGCAATACGCTATTGAGTCTGCGTATGCTTATGCGGTGTGTAAAAATGGATGTTGAGTAGGGCCGTACAAAATCTTTTGTTTTGTCATTATCTATTTGGCGTGGCTGATCAAACCGGCCTGATTTAACAAATAGATCAGGCGTAGCTATGTTCTGTACTCTGATGGAATACGACTGGACGGCGAGTGATTTCTATAGCTTTTAGAGCGTTCTACAGCTTCAGCTTTACGCTTTATATAATAGAATTTCACGAGCAAAGACAGTAAAACTGAGAATCAAAATTTAGGAAAACAGAGCGCGCGTCTTTTGACCCAATCGACAAAATATCATATCCTGATATCGTCAAAATTATGCAAAGAATTGTGCTTCTGTAATAAACAGTGTTTTATTCTACGTAATTCATTAAGTTACCACATTTATTTTGAACAGGTGATTAGATTTCCCCAAAATCTATCTTGTCTGACATGTCTCAATCGGTGAAAAAAGTTCACGAATTGTATTTTACAGCTCCAAAAGTTTTGGTTCCAGTTCAAAGAAGTCAGCTTTGCCTTGGTGTTAATTGCGCAAAAAAACTTTAAAAAAATAGGCGCCTTATAGGCGCTTGTTGCTACAGCTTAGCAAATTACAGGCTTTTGTATTAGGAAACGTAGCTTATCGGCTGTAATTGTTTTCGCTGTCTCGTCAGTTCGTGTTCTAGCTCAGAATTTCGGCGAAAGCATCGGCCTAGTAGATTAATAACGCGCCAATATATAACTCTTAATTCATTTAACCGTTTAAAAAGAGCAAATGAAAGCTGTGATAAACAGAACCAGTAAATAGCAAATAAAACAAACAGTAACCCGCTTACCTCACCAGTTGCACTCTGCATGCGACACAGTCCACCTGAAGACCCGAACGTTGCCTAAACGTCGACTACATGAGGCAGGAATCGGTTGTCGTTCGTTTAACATCGGTTTTCACGAAGTAATACCGATATTTGTATTTCGGACTTACGACCGTTTTTTGGAAATTTTACAGCTGATTGATTCCAAATATTTTCCTTTCTCTATGATTCTTGATAAACTGATCAACTGTAATTGATTTGGTCCCGAAATTCCGCTTTTTGCAGGCTTCCTTTGGTGTTCCGAATAGGTCCCGAAAATTAGCCATTTGCGGGATCCTTTGGTGTTACTTACTGACAAACCCGATGACATAGTGGCTTCGCCTCGAAACAAGGCTGTAGCCACAAAAAGCAATGAGGTTTGCTTTCCTTTTATCGCATTACCTTTTCCCGCCGTTCGGGTGTACAAACGCGCTCGTCCGCGAACAGAAAATGGCGGGAATTCCTCGACTTGTTTTTGACTTGGTCGTGAGGGAATTAAGTGCCATCAATCTATTCAGTGCAATTTAGTGACTACTTGTAGTTCACGGGTTTAGAGTGATGGCACTTAATCCGTGAAACAAAATCTAATAGTCAGTGTCTAATAGTCTAATCAAAACAAAAGAAAACAATGGAAATAGTCTCTACTAATGTCTGTTAGACTAAGCTCTATTTCACGGATTAAGTGCCATCACTCTAATGCGAGCACTCTAGTGCTACTCTAGTGCAAAATTTAGTACATTTTTTAAATTTTGAGAAACTCGCTAAAATTGCTGGGTTGCATCCATACCTTCGGGAATCAAAAGACAAAGAAGCGGTAGCCATGTTGGATGAACAAACAAGGGACGCTAATGAGAAATCTTTTGTTGAAGTTCATCCAACATGGCTACCATGACGTCACATGCAACCCAAGAATTCGCTAAATTGTTGTCGCTAAAAACCACCACCTAAAGGTAACTTTGCCTACATCTTTTTTACTGAAGCATCATTGTTAAACCAGGGAGCATTTGTTCGAAAGTGGTTCGCGCTAGCGCTGGGTTAAAGCAAACCATTGTTTTTTGGGTTAGCGCTAAACCGCTTTCGAACATCTGGGCCCATGATATTTACATATGCTCATACATACGCTTAGCATAAATATGTCTATTTTTCTTAGGAAATAGTCACAGTTTTATAAATAGAACCTTTTAAAAAGATACTAAAAATGTTTATACGGTCCTTTTTATTGATTTTTAGACGACTTTCCTCTCCCCTACCCAACTTGCCCCCATTTAACACTTCCGGCGAAAAACTATCTTTACTGAATCGGGAGGGAGAAGTATGACTAGTCTAATCTAAGTATCTTTAGAACAAGGAAAGCATGCTCTGTTACTATCTAATAACAGATTTTGAAAGGACATTGAAGTCCTTGGTAAGTTCAGTGACAAAAGGAACATACATAACCGCGAAAACCTTTGATGATTTTTACTACATTGGGATACCTGTTGTTTAGGAAGGAGATGAAAGACTGGAAGGGGTGGATCAGACATCGCGGCAAAATGTACCACGTATGCGTGCCTAGACAAATGTCTGACAGTGAAAACGTTTGGCAGTGAAACAAACAAAGCTTTGCCGGCGATACTCTAGCCGCAAAAGTCAAATTCAGTGTCCCCAAAAATGAGGTTAACGACTTTGTAGTACATTGTGTTGCCTGTCTTTTCTCCCAGTACTTTTGTGTTTTCACCAGTGCTCAATATTAAGCTCCAAGATATGATATAGGGAAATCTAAAGAAAAAATTCTTAAAATATTGCTTGGGATTTCAAGACACGACGCGGGTAATTTCGCGCATGCGCAGTCATTTTGCCGCGGTGACGGTATATGAGGCGATTTGGGACAGGTTCCTCTTTTCCATACTAATTTCTTTCTTTTTCTACCCAACTATTTTTGTCCCTTATTGTTGGGTCGTTTTTTCTTGATGATGTTGAGTAGGGCCGTACAAAATCTTTTGTTTTGTCATTATCTATTTGGCGTGGCTGATCAAACCGGCCTGATTTAACAAATAGATCAGGCGTAGCTATGTTCTGTACTCTGATGGAATACGACTGGACGGCGAGTGATTTCTATAGCTTTTAGAGCGTTCTACAGCTTCAGCTTTACGCTTTATATAATAGAATTTCACGAGCAAAGACAGTAAAACTGAGAATCAAAATTTAGGAAAACAGAGCGCGCGTCTTTTGACCCAATCGACAAAATATCATATCCTGATATCGTCAAAATTATGCAAAGAATTGTGCTTCTGTAATAAACAGTGTTTTATTCTACGTAATTCATTAAGTTACCACATTTATTTTGAACAGGTGATTAGATTTCCCCAAAATCTATCTTGTCTGACATGTCTCAATCGGTGAAAAAAGTTCACGAATTGTATTTTACAGCTCCAAAAGTTTTGGTTCCAGTTCAAAGAAGTCAGCTTTGCCTTGGTGTTAATTGCGCAAAAAAACTTTAAAAAAATAGGCGCCTTATAGGCGCTTGTTGCTACAGCTTAGCAAATTACAGGCTTTTGTATTAGGAAACGTAGCTTATCGGCTGTAATTGTTTTCGCTGTCTCGTCAGTTCGTGTTCTAGCTCAGAATTTCGGCGAAAGCATCGGCCTAGTAGATTAATAACGCGCCAATATATAACTCTTAATTCATTTAACCGTTTAAAAAGAGCAAATGAAAGCTGTGATAAACAGAACCAGTAAATAGCAAATAAAACAAACAGTAACCCGCTTACCTCACCAGTTGCACTCTGCATGCGACACAGTCCACCTGAAGACCCGAACGTTGCCTAAACGTCGACTACATGAGGCAGGAATCGGTTGTCGTTCGTTTAACATCGGTTTTCACGAAGTAATACCGATATTTGTATTTCGGACTTACGACCGTTTTTTGGAAATTTTACAGCTGATTGATTCCAAATATTTTCCTTTCTCTATGATTCTTGATAAACTGATCAACTGTAATTGATTTGGTCCCGAAATTCCGCTTTTTGCAGGCTTCCTTTGGTGTTCCGAATAGGTCCCGAAAATTAGCCATTTGCGGGATCCTTTGGTGTTACTTACTGACAAACCCGATGACATAGTGGCTTCGCCTCGAAACAAGGCTGTAGCCACAAAAAGCAATGAGGTTTGCTTTCCTTTTATCGCATTACCTTTTCCCGCCGTTCGGGTGTACAAACGCGCTCGTCCGCGAACAGAAAATGGCGGGAATTCCTCGACTTGTTTTTGACTTGGTCGTGAGGGAATTAAGTGCCATCAATCTATTCAGTGCAATTTAGTGACTACTTGTAGTTCACGGGTTTAGAGTGATGGCACTTAATCCGTGAAACAAAATCTAATAGTCAGTGTCTAATAGTCTAATCAAAACAAAAGAAAACAATGGAAATAGTCTCTACTAATGTCTGTTAGACTAAGCTCTATTTCACGGATTAAGTGCCATCACTCTAATGCGAGCACTCTAGTGCTACTCTAGTGCAAAATTTAGTACATTTTTTAAATTTTGAGAAACTCGCTAAAATTGCTGGGTTGCATCCATACCTTCGGGAATCAAAAGACAAAGAAGCGGTAGCCATGTTGGATGAACAAACAAGGGACGCTAATGAGAAATCTTTTGTTGAAGTTCATCCAACATGGCTACCATGACGTCACATGCAACCCAAGAATTCGCTAAATTGTTGTCGCTAAAAACCACCACCTAAAGGTAACTTTGCCTACATCTTTTTTACTGAAGCATCATTGTTAAACCAGGGAGCATTTGTTCGAAAGTGGTTCGCGCTAGCGCTGGGTTAAAGCAAACCATTGTTTTTTGGGTTAGCGCTAAACCGCTTTCGAACATCTGGGCCCATGATATTTACATATGCTCATACATACGCTTAGCATAAATATGTCTATTTTTCTTAGGAAATAGTCACAGTTTTATAAATAGAACCTTTTAAAAAGATACTAAAAATGTTTATACGGTCCTTTTTATTGATTTTTAGACGACTTTCCTCTCCCCTACCCAACTTGCCCCCATTTAACACTTCCGGCGAAAAACTATCTTTACTGAATCGGGAGGGAGAAGTATGACTAGTCTAATCTAAGTATCTTTAGAACAAGGAAAGCATGCTCTGTTACTATCTAATAACAGATTTTGAAAGGACATTGAAGTCCTTGGTAAGTTCAGTGACAAAAGGAACATACATAACCGCGAAAACCTTTGATGATTTTTACTACATTGGGATACCTGTTGTTTAGGAAGGAGATGAAAGACTGGAAGGGGTGGATCAGACATCGCGGCAAAATGTACCACGTATGCGTGCCTAGACAAATGTCTGACAGTGAAAACGTTTGGCAGTGAAACAAACAAAGCTTTGCCGGCGATACTCTAGCCGCAAAAGTCAAATTCAGTGTCCCCAAAAATGAGGTTAACGACTTTGTAGTACATTGTGTTGCCTGTCTTTTCTCCCAGTACTTTTGTGTTTTCACCAGTGCTCAATATTAAGCTCCAAGATATGATATAGGGAAATCTAAAGAAAAAATTCTTAAAATATTGCTTGGGATTTCAAGACACGACGCGGGTAATTTCGCGCATGCGCAGTCATTTTGCCGCGGTGACGGTATATGAGGCGATTTGGGACAGGTTCCTCTTTTCCATACTAATTTCTTTCTTTTTCTACCCAACTATTTTTGTCCCTTATTGTTGGGTCGTTTTTTCTTGATGATGTTGAGTAGGGCCGTACAAAATCTTTTGTTTTGTCATTATCTATTTGGCGTGGCTGATCAAACCGGCCTGATTTAACAAATAGATCAGGCGTAGCTATGTTCTGTACTCTGATGGAATACGACTGGACGGCGAGTGATTTCTATAGCTTTTAGAGCGTTCTACAGCTTCAGCTTTACGCTTTATATAATAGAATTTCACGAGCAAAGACAGTAAAACTGAGAATCAAAATTTAGGAAAACAGAGCGCGCGTCTTTTGACCCAATCGACAAAATATCATATCCTGATATCGTCAAAATTATGCAAAGAATTGTGCTTCTGTAATAAACAGTGTTTTATTCTACGTAATTCATTAAGTTACCACATTTATTTTGAACAGGTGATTAGATTTCCCCAAAATCTATCTTGTCTGACATGTCTCAATCGGTGAAAAAAGTTCACGAATTGTATTTTACAGCTCCAAAAGTTTTGGTTCCAGTTCAAAGAAGTCAGCTTTGCCTTGGTGTTAATTGCGCAAAAAAACTTTAAAAAAATAGGCGCCTTATAGGCGCTTGTTGCTACAGCTTAGCAAATTACAGGCTTTTGTATTAGGAAACGTAGCTTATCGGCTGTAATTGTTTTCGCTGTCTCGTCAGTTCGTGTTCTAGCTCAGAATTTCGGCGAAAGCATCGGCCTAGTAGATTAATAACGCGCCAATATATAACTCTTAATTCATTTAACCGTTTAAAAAGAGCAAATGAAAGCTGTGATAAACAGAACCAGTAAATAGCAAATAAAACAAACAGTAACCCGCTTACCTCACCAGTTGCACTCTGCATGCGACACAGTCCACCTGAAGACCCGAACGTTGCCTAAACGTCGACTACATGAGGCAGGAATCGGTTGTCGTTCGTTTAACATCGGTTTTCACGAAGTAATACCGATATTTGTATTTCGGACTTACGACCGTTTTTTGGAAATTTTACAGCTGATTGATTCCAAATATTTTCCTTTCTCTATGATTCTTGATAAACTGATCAACTGTAATTGATTTGGTCCCGAAATTCCGCTTTTTGCAGGCTTCCTTTGGTGTTCCGAATAGGTCCCGAAAATTAGCCATTTGCGGGATCCTTTGGTGTTACTTACTGACAAACCCGATGACATAGTGGCTTCGCCTCGAAACAAGGCTGTAGCCACAAAAAGCAATGAGGTTTGCTTTCCTTTTATCGCATTACCTTTTCCCGCCGTTCGGGTGTACAAACGCGCTCGTCCGCGAACAGAAAATGGCGGGAATTCCTCGACTTGTTTTTGACTTGGTCGTGAGGGAATTAAGTGCCATCAATCTATTCAGTGCAATTTAGTGACTACTTGTAGTTCACGGGTTTAGAGTGATGGCACTTAATCCGTGAAACAAAATCTAATAGTCAGTGTCTAATAGTCTAATCAAAACAAAAGAAAACAATGGAAATAGTCTCTACTAATGTCTGTTAGACTAAGCTCTATTTCACGGATTAAGTGCCATCACTCTAATGCGAGCACTCTAGTGCTACTCTAGTGCAAAATTTAGTACATTTTTTAAATTTTGAGAAACTCGCTAAAATTGCTGGGTTGCATCCATACCTTCGGGAATCAAAAGACAAAGAAGCGGTAGCCATGTTGGATGAACAAACAAGGGACGCTAATGAGAAATCTTTTGTTGAAGTTCATCCAACATGGCTACCATGACGTCACATGCAACCCAAGAATTCGCTAAATTGTTGTCGCTAAAAACCACCACCTAAAGGTAACTTTGCCTACATCTTTTTTACTGAAGCATCATTGTTAAACCAGGGAGCATTTGTTCGAAAGTGGTTCGCGCTAGCGCTGGGTTAAAGCAAACCATTGTTTTTTGGGTTAGCGCTAAACCGCTTTCGAACATCTGGGCCCATGATATTTACATATGCTCATACATACGCTTAGCATAAATATGTCTATTTTTCTTAGGAAATAGTCACAGTTTTATAAATAGAACCTTTTAAAAAGATACTAAAAATGTTTATACGGTCCTTTTTATTGATTTTTAGACGACTTTCCTCTCCCCTACCCAACTTGCCCCCATTTAACACTTCCGGCGAAAAACTATCTTTACTGAATCGGGAGGGAGAAGTATGACTAGTCTAATCTAAGTATCTTTAGAACAAGGAAAGCATGCTCTGTTACTATCTAATAACAGATTTTGAAAGGACATTGAAGTCCTTGGTAAGTTCAGTGACAAAAGGAACATACATAACCGCGAAAACCTTTGATGATTTTTACTACATTGGGATACCTGTTGTTTAGGAAGGAGATGAAAGACTGGAAGGGGTGGATCAGACATCGCGGCAAAATGTACCACGTATGCGTGCCTAGACAAATGTCTGACAGTGAAAACGTTTGGCAGTGAAACAAACAAAGCTTTGCCGGCGATACTCTAGCCGCAAAAGTCAAATTCAGTGTCCCCAAAAATGAGGTTAACGACTTTGTAGTACATTGTGTTGCCTGTCTTTTCTCCCAGTACTTTTGTGTTTTCACCAGTGCTCAATATTAAGCTCCAAGATATGATATAGGGAAATCTAAAGAAAAAATTCTTAAAATATTGCTTGGGATTTCAAGACACGACGCGGGTAATTTCGCGCATGCGCAGTCATTTTGCCGCGGTGACGGTATATGAGGCGATTTGGGACAGGTTCCTCTTTTCCATACTAATTTCTTTCTTTTTCTACCCAACTATTTTTGTCCCTTATTGTTGGGTCGTTTTTTCTTGATGATGTTGAGTAGGGCCGTACAAAATCTTTTGTTTTGTCATTATCTATTTGGCGTGGCTGATCAAACCGGCCTGATTTAACAAATAGATCAGGCGTAGCTATGTTCTGTACTCTGATGGAATACGACTGGACGGCGAGTGATTTCTATAGCTTTTAGAGCGTTCTACAGCTTCAGCTTTACGCTTTATATAATAGAATTTCACGAGCAAAGACAGTAAAACTGAGAATCAAAATTTAGGAAAACAGAGCGCGCGTCTTTTGACCCAATCGACAAAATATCATATCCTGATATCGTCAAAATTATGCAAAGAATTGTGCTTCTGTAATAAACAGTGTTTTATTCTACGTAATTCATTAAGTTACCACATTTATTTTGAACAGGTGATTAGATTTCCCCAAAATCTATCTTGTCTGACATGTCTCAATCGGTGAAAAAAGTTCACGAATTGTATTTTACAGCTCCAAAAGTTTTGGTTCCAGTTCAAAGAAGTCAGCTTTGCCTTGGTGTTAATTGCGCAAAAAAACTTTAAAAAAATAGGCGCCTTATAGGCGCTTGTTGCTACAGCTTAGCAAATTACAGGCTTTTGTATTAGGAAACGTAGCTTATCGGCTGTAATTGTTTTCGCTGTCTCGTCAGTTCGTGTTCTAGCTCAGAATTTCGGCGAAAGCATCGGCCTAGTAGATTAATAACGCGCCAATATATAACTCTTAATTCATTTAACCGTTTAAAAAGAGCAAATGAAAGCTGTGATAAACAGAACCAGTAAATAGCAAATAAAACAAACAGTAACCCGCTTACCTCACCAGTTGCACTCTGCATGCGACACAGTCCACCTGAAGACCCGAACGTTGCCTAAACGTCGACTACATGAGGCAGGAATCGGTTGTCGTTCGTTTAACATCGGTTTTCACGAAGTAATACCGATATTTGTATTTCGGACTTACGACCGTTTTTTGGAAATTTTACAGCTGATTGATTCCAAATATTTTCCTTTCTCTATGATTCTTGATAAACTGATCAACTGTAATTGATTTGGTCCCGAAATTCCGCTTTTTGCAGGCTTCCTTTGGTGTTCCGAATAGGTCCCGAAAATTAGCCATTTGCGGGATCCTTTGGTGTTACTTACTGACAAACCCGATGACATAGTGGCTTCGCCTCGAAACAAGGCTGTAGCCACAAAAAGCAATGAGGTTTGCTTTCCTTTTATCGCATTACCTTTTCCCGCCGTTCGGGTGTACAAACGCGCTCGTCCGCGAACAGAAAATGGCGGGAATTCCTCGACTTGTTTTTGACTTGGTCGTGAGGGAATTAAGTGCCATCAATCTATTCAGTGCAATTTAGTGACTACTTGTAGTTCACGGGTTTAGAGTGATGGCACTTAATCCGTGAAACAAAATCTAATAGTCAGTGTCTAATAGTCTAATCAAAACAAAAGAAAACAATGGAAATAGTCTCTACTAATGTCTGTTAGACTAAGCTCTATTTCACGGATTAAGTGCCATCACTCTAATGCGAGCACTCTAGTGCTACTCTAGTGCAAAATTTAGTACATTTTTTAAATTTTGAGAAACTCGCTAAAATTGCTGGGTTGCATCCATACCTTCGGGAATCAAAAGACAAAGAAGCGGTAGCCATGTTGGATGAACAAACAAGGGACGCTAATGAGAAATCTTTTGTTGAAGTTCATCCAACATGGCTACCATGACGTCACATGCAACCCAAGAATTCGCTAAATTGTTGTCGCTAAAAACCACCACCTAAAGGTAACTTTGCCTACATCTTTTTTACTGAAGCATCATTGTTAAACCAGGGAGCATTTGTTCGAAAGTGGTTCGCGCTAGCGCTGGGTTAAAGCAAACCATTGTTTTTTGGGTTAGCGCTAAACCGCTTTCGAACATCTGGGCCCATGATATTTACATATGCTCATACATACGCTTAGCATAAATATGTCTATTTTTCTTAGGAAATAGTCACAGTTTTATAAATAGAACCTTTTAAAAAGATACTAAAAATGTTTATACGGTCCTTTTTATTGATTTTTAGACGACTTTCCTCTCCCCTACCCAACTTGCCCCCATTTAACACTTCCGGCGAAAAACTATCTTTACTGAATCGGGAGGGAGAAGTATGACTAGTCTAATCTAAGTATCTTTAGAACAAGGAAAGCATGCTCTGTTACTATCTAATAACAGATTTTGAAAGGACATTGAAGTCCTTGGTAAGTTCAGTGACAAAAGGAACATACATAACCGCGAAAACCTTTGATGATTTTTACTACATTGGGATACCTGTTGTTTAGGAAGGAGATGAAAGACTGGAAGGGGTGGATCAGACATCGCGGCAAAATGTACCACGTATGCGTGCCTAGACAAATGTCTGACAGTGAAAACGTTTGGCAGTGAAACAAACAAAGCTTTGCCGGCGATACTCTAGCCGCAAAAGTCAAATTCAGTGTCCCCAAAAATGAGGTTAACGACTTTGTAGTACATTGTGTTGCCTGTCTTTTCTCCCAGTACTTTTGTGTTTTCACCAGTGCTCAATATTAAGCTCCAAGATATGATATAGGGAAATCTAAAGAAAAAATTCTTAAAATATTGCTTGGGATTTCAAGACACGACGCGGGTAATTTCGCGCATGCGCAGTCATTTTGCCGCGGTGACGGTATATGAGGCGATTTGGGACAGGTTCCTCTTTTCCATACTAATTTCTTTCTTTTTCTACCCAACTATTTTTGTCCCTTATTGTTGGGTCGTTTTTTCTTGATGTTTTTGCTTGTTTGTGTATTTGTTTTACTCTAACTTAATATTTATGATATAAAAATATATGTTGACTTTCTGTATTTTTCTCTAATTGTGTTCCAGTAGAAATGGTTGTCGTTAAAATCGCATTTCAATAAAATGCATTTACAGTCAAACTAAGAAAACTGTGAGCACCTAAAATTTGTCAGGAATATTAAAAGTGTTTTGGTGAATCCAATTTTTGGTAAAATAATACAAGAATCAAGAAAGAAATTAAACATCAACAAATTTTGGAGCAAGATTGATTGACCTGTGGTTTTAGGTGAAGTTAAAACAGCTCTCATGAGATTGTTTACACCGCTATAAACACTGATTCCAGACATATTTTAGGTGTTCGCGGTTTTCTTAATTAATTAGTTTGACTGTAAAATTGAAATCGATTCACAATCCATCCTAGATAGTCCAAGGCTTCGTCTCAAAACTTGTTCCCCACGAGAAGCCTACGCATCGGGGACCCAGGGCGTCCAAGAATAAGGGGACAAAGACGAAAGAGCAATGACGTAGTTCTTTACCATATAACAAAGCTACAACCATAGCTACACATTATCGTAGCACTGTCACATACGTTACGAACTAGGACGGAGTTATCCCCATGATCCATGCTTCCCACCACAAGTCCGCGCATGCTTTTTACTCGGCTTTGTTAATCACGGAAGGGAAGGTAACGACACGTAGTTCTTTGCCATAGGTACATACTATAGTAGCATTGTCACATACGCTAACGTTACGGACTAGAATGGAACTATCGCCATTGTCTAGTGGTATAGTTTTGACTTGCTTGCCGGCGTGGAGATCCCACAATACAATGCAACCCTAGTAAAACAAACAAACAAACAAAAACATTACTTGAAATAACTCGAATATCTAAAACAGTTAGAGCATGTTCATGCGTTAAGTCATGTTCCCCGTTATTACCCCTGCCTGACGAGGTATTGTGTTGTACATCCTTTTTTCAGTGGCTCTTCTATCGTCTTCCAATAAACGAATTGTAAGACGAGAAGAGTTTTAAAGGGATACGTAACAATGTAAGTTGAAATATTCAAATACCTGACCACCAGTTACGAATAGATTGTTAGACATCATGACAATATTGGAACACAGAACTGGAAACTGAAACAAAATAATTACGTTAAAAATGAGAACGACTGATGAGACTACTCACATGATATTCAGTGTGGACCAGCAGAAAAATTGTGATATAGGAAAGGAAAGTGAAGAAGAAAAGTTGTGGCAGTAAAAGACAAAGACCAATGGTGGATTCTATATTTGCAGCCTTCAATTCAATAGGCCATTTGCATGATGGCGTCATATACTACAACTACCAGAATGCTTTGCACACTTTCTTTTGTAAAATAATTAGTGCCAATTGTTCGACTACTCTCAAAAGGGAATAAAAATCTGAATAGGAAAGAAAATTCGTAGAGCATTCTGGTAGTTGTAGTAAAATGACGCCATCGTGCAAATGTCCTATTACGAGTTCCTGAGAGAGGTGCATTATATCTAAATCTGACTTAAGTCATTGATACATTGGAAGAGAAATAATCCTAACCCCAAAGGATGCGCGAAAACAGAACAAAATGGAAACTAGACAGTGCTTTAATGTTGAATAACTGCATAGACACTCATAGACATACCTGTCTCAGTTTATAGTGAATGCATTTTCCTTTCCGTCTGTCCCATATACACATTGAATTATCAATACTAACACTGATAATGTTGTCCAACGTACATGCCAATGCTGTCAGTGAGCATGTATGCCCTCGTAGATGCTGTAGGCACTCACCAGTTGTCAAGTCCCACACGCGTACGCCACCATTGGAAGCACCACTTATAACGTGGCTTGGATCACTCTAATTGTCAAAATACCACACAAAAAGTAAGGGCAGAAGGACAATGGGGAGGCTTTTACGGTTACTAAAAAAGACGCAACAGGAATGGGAAAAAGAAAAGGGAGGAGAAAAAAGTCTATATTGTCATCACCTAAATATTCCTTGGACCTTAATTACAGCAGGCAGCACGTGAGTGCTTTCGTCGATTACGTTAGGGCGCCTCTAAACCTACGGTTTAAAACCCTCATCTGATTAAAACGTCCTAGATTCACACTTCTCCTTCTTTCATGGTTATTCAAAGACCATAGTGCAGCCAGAGAATCAAACAAAAGACCGATGCTCAACCACTGATCTTAGCTGATAAAACTTGAATTAGTCTATCAAGTCATCAAATAGCTTTATAGTAATGGAGACTAGAAAAGATATCGATGTATACAAATTGGATCTATTGATAACTTTACTTAGTGACAACTGTTATTTCTTACCTCAAGAACTTTTAAAGCAGTTATACCATCTCTATGACCATGAAGTGTAAAGATACGAACACCGTCATTCGTCCTAAATACCTGAACATAATACACCTTACGTAAGGACTAGCGAAACGAATACCATAATCACCAGGACATTTAGAGTACCTTCAAAGTCCTGTCGTGGCTCCCTGTGACAACTTTTTCCTTAGTCACCACCATTACACTAGCGGGTTGATGGTGAGCCCGCACTCTGTGCGTTAAGCTGCACATCACTGGAAGAGTATGCATTGGTAGAAGATTGACGTCACTTGCAGTTGTATCGTGAATCGGATTCTTTCGTATTGTCCTCGGCGAGGACCGTTTGAAAGGAGATATGTTATTTACAGTTGACATGGCGGGGTAAAGAAGAGTTAAGAAGTCCAGAGTGCCATCTATACGTGCAACAACCATCTGAGGACTAAAAACGAAATATATTATGTAAACTTATTACAAGTGTGAGAAATGAGAATAAACAAATTGTCTTTCAAGTGACCAATCAGCGAAGAAACTGACCGACCATCTTTCTGAAACTACAAACTAACCACTAATTAACGAAACAACCAGGAAACAAATAAACTAATTAAATTATGTAATACACAAGTAGTAAATAACAGCCGAGTACCAAATATTGACTAATCATTCACCCAACCGATCACCGACCGCCCTACCGATCACCAAGCCACCAAAAACAAAACAAAACACTCAACTACAAACCCAACGAAATACCAACTAGCCCACCAGCCATCCAACTGCAAACTACTAACCAATCCGATTGTGTGCCAGAATCTGACAACCAAGCAAATATTAGATCGTACAGGACGCAATGATACCTGTCAGGTAGAAAAGCTATACTTGTGACTCCAGAATTGTTTTCACAATACAAACAGATTTGTTTTCCTGAGCTTAGGCTCCAAAGCTGAAAAATGAAATAACGTTCTCAAGTCAAACATGACAACAGAGTGTTCTACGGTAATGTATGTTGTTTATGAGGAGTAATGCAAGGACTTTTTATGCCAGGTCAGGTGGTCATCTCATCTTTATCTGACAACACCGTGTTGCGGGAGAATTACTAGGGTCTGCTAAGGGTATTAGACTGACGAAGAGTGGACAGTAAAATAATGTGTTTGGTAAAAGAACCACCTTCATTTTGCGCAAAGCAATTTTACCAAATATCTAGTAGATGAGAATTCATTATTAATAGAGCCTTAGTACCATGGTTGCATTGTGACAATTATATTTTACCTCAATATATCCATCACTACATCCAGTTGCTAAGACATCTTCTTTACAATCCAAACACCACACTGCAGCGCGTCTATAAAGACCTTCATCTCTCGACTGATTTGTGCTTTGTGTCCTATTCAATTCTTGTTGCAGCTCTTCGTCAGAACCAGAAAACAAATGATCGGGGTAATCTTCCTCGCTTGACCAGCAGTTATCTAATGAATGTGAAGATCCCCAAGTCCCGATCCTTGAGGAACTCCCTTTAGGACAGTAGGGACCAAAGTCATAGCCTGCAGAGTTATCACTCAAACACGATCCTACTGAACCAGTTCGACTTTTACATTCCTCTCGACTTGACGGACTTTGGAGTCCACTTTCATCAGCTAAAAAAAGTATGACAATTATATATAACAACTTAAAATTAATGGACCGAAAACTGAGCACTGGGATACACCACAAGAAATCGTAAAAATTGCATTTTGCCAAGCCATACAACGTTAGTCCAAGAAATTCCTGATGGTCGACTTTAGAGTGAAATACCGGTTCAAGAGGATGCTGCAAAAGCAGATGAGATCGACAACAGGCAGTGCATTTTCTATAATAGGGCTGCGTTAGGCATGTAGAGTTAATAATCCACGATAATGGTACATACCTGATGTATTCATTGGTGCATTGGCGTTATCCGCACAAGACAATACACCAGGATAAGAGATTTTTAGGATATCTGATTTGTCATCATATGGAGAAACGCTCTCAAGACTCTTGAAGTACTTTGATCGGGTATAGTTTTTATCCAGTACGTCCTGTTTCCCTTTGTTTTTATGAAGAAATGTCTTTGAGGTACGTCTCCGCCTCGTTGATGACATGTCCCTATATAAAAATTGACAGTCAAACTACAAAATAGTCACACCTATCACAACAACGGTACAACTTAAGATATTCTACGTAATAGTCTCATTCTCGGTTAAAACATTGTAGCATGGAGCATGACCTTTAATGGCCACAGCAGACACAGGCCGTTTCCTGAACCACTAGATAGTTTTGTGAGAAAACCGTTGTGGTAAGGTGATTAAAAAACGAATCGAATATGGGCCGTATACAAACAATGACCCTTTTAAAATCATCAAACATAGAAGCTGAGACCGAAATGGTTCCTTGGTACACAAGTAATATGTGGATTATCTTGTGAATGCGCTGCGTGACAAAACTAAATACGCTCCATAAGGAGAGCCAAGGTTTACCAGCCTACCAAATGTATAATGCAGAACTTACCCACTCCTGTTAATAACTTTGACACATTCACCAGTAGTCCTGTCCCAAACTCTAATCTGTCCACTTAAACAAATGCTTACTATACTTGATACAGTGCATTTCATATGCTCCACGTTCTAATAAAAAATAAACTCCATTCAATATCATAGTTTACAATCATTTATGGGTAAGGAATCCTTTTTCTTCAAACAACTAATGACGCAATAACTAAAACCTGCTTCTCATTTGCCAAACAACTAATGACGCAATAACAAGCCTGCTTCTTATTTGCCAAACAACTAATGACGCAATAACTAAAGCCTGCTTCTCATTTGCCAAACAACTAATGACGCAATAACTAAGCCTGCTTCTCATTTGCCAAACAACTAATGACGCAATAACAAGCCTGCTTCTCATTTGCCAAACAACTAATGACGCAATAACTAAAGCCTGCTTCTCATTTGCCAAACAACTAATGACGCAATAACTAAAGCCTGCTTCTCATTTGCCAAACAACTAATGACGCAATAACTAAAGCCTGCTTCTCATTTGCCAAACAACTAATGACGCAATAACTAAAGCCTGCTTCTCATTTGCCAAACAACTAATGACGCAATAACTAAAGCCTGCTTCTCATTTGCCAAACAACTAATGACGCAATAACTAAAGCCTGCTTCTCATTTGCCAAACAACTAATGACGCAATAACTAAAGCCTGCTTCTCATTTGCCAAACAACTAATGACGCAATAACTAAAGCCTGCTTCTCATTTGCGACGCACGACGACGCAGAGCTCGTGTTCTCTCTTATAAAAGTAGCGACGCAAGTACAAATACAAGCGCAAAAGAACGGAAAGTTTTGTTGTTATTGCGTCGGCTTGCGTCTTGAGTCGCAAGTAAAATCCAGTGTAAAAAGCGGCTCTCACCTGTGGGTGTCTTTTGAGACTCAAAGGAATAGCTTCTACCAGGTCTTGTACTCCAGTCAAAGACCTTGACTTTGGTTGAATTTGTAAATCGTTTAGATATTTACAAATAAAGAATAATATAATCATAACGATTACGCCCAGTACAACACAGTTCAGTGCATTAAGATAGTATTCTGGGTCGCGAGAGTTCAGGGACATGTCACTGGGATCAGGTTCCTGAATGACTGGCTGTAATAATGAAGGACGACCAGAGTTGGGCAGTCGCATTATCTCTTCTTTGATATCTGATGCTTCGCTATCAATTTTGAAGCCAAGATGAACTGGAGGGAGAATACTGATGTATCTACATGTAAACAAAAGAAATATCGATTACAAGCTTTTGGACTCAGTATATTGCTATTGGTTATTGGTTTCTTTTGGTAAGAAGTTTACTATAGGTTCAGACCGTGCTTCGGACTACTACTTTCGCAGGATGTATGGAATATATCCCACACGAATTAAGCTCTGTGATTTGGATATTTTCAGATTCTCTGATGTCGGGGTAGTTCCGCGCCAAATGAAAACTAAGCATTTTCAACCCAAACACATACATCGCAAATTTTGTTGGTACACGACCTAAAATGATCATGCGTTGCAGAACGCGTACTATTTCATGAATGCATATAATCGTTACAGAGATGGAGAATGAACAAGAAATATGACTGACAAAAAGCGCACGTAACTTACCTCCCTAACAGACTTGTGTTGTAGTAGCTTAAGAGCTGAGGCCAATGATACTTGGACAAGCCCTTCCAGGCTCCTCTATTTCTAGATGAGTCGTCTTTACCACCCCGTCTCGTGTCTTGACGAGCTTTTTCGGGTACATCTTCTCTTTTCCTCTGTTTATCAGTGTTTGGTACACTTTCACCATTTTTAGGGCTGTCAGTATCATGGTCGGCTATAATTTTTTCGATAATTTTGCTTAAAGACATTTCTTCTTCCAAGTTTTGATCTGGTGGTTTGTCGGATGTCAGGTTGTGAAATGTGCTTGGAGTTACAGAGTAGAATACCATGTATACAAAGTACAACACAGCACAGATCTTTGAATGAAACATGGAAACCAAATTAAGTGTTTAGAAAAAGAATCATTAGCAAAAGGGCGAGTTAAAATGAAAGAAAAAAGAAAAAAAAAAGCAAGCGAGGCAAATATGCAAAGTTAATTAATACCTACCATGCAAGCTCTCTGTACCATACGAGTTCTTGCCCAGAAATTCACCAATTTCAATCTCTTGCTTTTGCCAGGAATGACACGGCTTTCGGATGGGGTCTTAATGGAATCTACTGGCAGGGGAGGAAGAAGCCGTGGTGTGGTGGGACTAACAGGACTGGAGGTTTTTAGACTTGTTATGTTGGTACTGAGTTGAGACGTTTTTCTTTTCATTATCTGTTGTTGTATAGATATTCGGTCAAGGTCAGAAATCTGCAATATATAACAAAAACAGGTAAGTCGAAAAAGAAAATCGGATTCGAATTCTGTTAAGAATTCATCCCATTCTCCATTTTGCACCGTATAATTTACGGCCACGCGCCAAATTTAGTATGACAGCAATTCAAGGCACAGTAAAATTGCACAGATCATAACCAAGGTCTAATTGCACAAAACGTAACATCACACGTAACTAACGTAAGGCATTACTAACAGTGGTTTAACTGAGCTGAACGTCCGACGTTACTAACAGTGGTTTAACTGGGCTGAACGTCCGACGTTAATAGTTACGTCCAACGTTAACTTTCATGCAACTGGAGACTGGAGACTGGAGACTACAGAGCCCTGCTTTGGGGTCATTTTAAAAATGTTATGAAACTGCTATCCAATTTACACAAACTCAAAGTTTTCGAATGTTTAAACTTCGCATTCACTAATATCAAGAGCTAGTCAGAGTTATTTAAAATAATGAAAGAAAACTGGAACAAGTTCAAAATCTGGCCCAAATGAAAGGTAACACGTCACAATTGGATGCAAAGGTTTTTATAGTAGTCCTGGCACAAGGAATGTCAGTTTCCTGGTCGTGATCTCCAGATTTATAATATGTACCTACCTCCATACGTCTTATGTCAATAGAAAGAATTGTGGAGAAAAGAAAAACTTGAAGGAAGAAATCAGTGAGAAGACCAATTAATGCAAAGAGACAAAATTCCTAGGCAAAAGAAAAACAGTTATATCAACAAATGCTATTAATAGACCCTTATCACGCTAATGTGACAATATAAAATATTTTATCTATTGAAAAAACGAATTCACTATCAAATTCATCACATTGATATTAGTAAAATTGCAGAGTTTCATAAAGATTGCACTTAAACTGACGAAGTTATGGATTTTTGAAGCTAGATATTTTTGTGGAATTTTTGTAAAGAAATGTATGTGTTTAGCATGATAACGAGGCTAGCCATGCATGTGATGCCCGTCCAACATACATTTCTTAGTAAAAATGCTAAGTTTTAAAAATTCATATCTTTGTCAATTTAAGAGCAATCTCCCCAAACAATGAGCTTTTATCAGGTATTTTTAAATTCGTAAAACAGAAAAAGAATTACCATAGCTGGAAAGAGCATGTTAAAATTAGCAAGACAGTGAAGTTTGAAGGAATTAAATCCAAAACTCGCGAGAATATGAATTTTTGAAAAGTGTGAATTTGTAAGAAAGCCTTTGCTGGTAGGCATCTCTTGCCTACCAGCGAATGTTTTCATACAAAATTTCGATTTCGGAAAATTCATATCTTCGTGAGTTTAAAAGTTAGTTCATTCAAACTTCACAGTTTTACTAATTTTGACGTGCTCTTTC
Source organism: Telmatactis stephensoni (assembly GCA_029948255.1). NCBI lineage: Eukaryota > Metazoa > Cnidaria > Anthozoa > Actiniaria > Isophelliidae > Telmatactis > Telmatactis stephensoni. The sequence continues at coordinate 122,808 of JALIZF010001682.1, read as the reverse complement.
CAGCTATGGTAATTATATTTCTGTACTGTGACTTTTGGAATTACATGATAAAAGCTCATTGCAATTTTACTAATATCAGTGTGATGAAATTGATAGTGAATTCCTTTTTCCGATAAATCAAATAATTAATAACCTCACACTTGCGTGATATGAGTCTATAAATAATATAATTATTCATCTGTTATAGCTGATATTGACATTACACAGTTCCAATGAAATTGAAAACAAGTTTTGGGTCAAGGCTGTCAGGCAAGTTTCTGTACATTTGTTGTACTTTTAGTCCAATAGCCTCAAATTGAAACCTTTGTCCAGAGTCACTGGAGTATATCAGCGATATCAGTTATTATTTCTGATCATAAGGTTACTCTCTTGTTAACAAGGTCTCTATCAAATAATCAAACCACTTGGGCCATGTTAAATACCTGGATTGCAGGAACAAATGTAAAGTAACCTAGACCAATGACAAACATTTCTGTAGCCAGATTTTTCATCATGTACTTTCCCTCTTTGCTCAAACCTTAAATTAACGGAAATTTGAATAAATGAATCAAATAAATAGAATAATTATATGAATAAAGAAAGATGTATATACTATATATTATGTAGTATACCTTGAGCAACCCTTATTTTGACATCCAGATCAACTGGTGTGGATACAACAGACTTGGTAATGACCAACGTGTTCTCAACACCAACCATGATAACAAGGTATGGAAAAACCTCACTGGAAACATAAATACTGTTATATCAACACTTGTATGACACAAGGGGAAATAATTGAAATACTCATGTTATATCAATAGTCCAACAGGGGTACAGGTGGGGCAAACATCAACTGAGATTACTTTCGAACTCTTTCTTTTTCCACTATACTTTTCCTGAAGATGGTTTTCAATATTTCTGTAATATCACTGCTCCCCTCCTGAAGGATAACCCATCACTGCCAAGTACTTTACATGGTATGTCTATTACCTGATCAATCTCTAGCTGTGCCATACCGTATTTTTTCTAATTAACTCAAAATGTGCTGTGAATATTTCTGTAACACTTTACCTGCTGTGTAAAGTTGGTACAAGACCAAAGAATGTTGACAGACCTCCAGCCATAACCAGTGATGCAACTACAGTAATGACAGCACTGAATGCCAAACCCCACTTGGATTTTACCATTTCTATCTTAGCTGTAGAGTACAGAACATTAGCTGAGAAACATGCAGAAATAAACGGAAAAACAAATACAAGTTTAATGTAAATCTGACAGAGTAAAATCTTTGAAAAATTGGACGTTAAGGTCTACATTCAGTCAGAATAAAGAAAGAAGACATGTATTTTATAAGTATGAAGCTTGATAGTGTACTAATTTATGTTTTTTAATACTTACCAACAGAAAATCCCAAGTATAGAAAAACAACAAAATATGCAACACTTATTGGGCCCAATTCAACAAGACTTCCACCATCATCCTAACAATAATACAAGAAATCAATATCATTAAGAACACTGACAGTCAACCTGACTTGTAGTCAAATACAGCTCAGTTTCTTCAAGCATAATATTTTGTACCTTGTAATATATATGTACGACTTGGTCAACATTTTCATCTTTCGTAGAATCACTTTCTCCTGATTCAGGAATCACTGGATAATGTTTCTGCAATTCTGCTTTCAATTCATCCATATAACTGTAAAAAATCAAGTTATCAATTATTATTAATTGGTTTTCATGCAACACCAAAATAGGTTGCCTGTTTGTATTATTTGAGTTATCAAATCTCAACCAGATACAGAAGTTATGAATAAATTCCTGTCACTACAATAATAACTTTATTAACGTCTCGAAAACTTCTAGCCGGGCACAGGTGCCCTACTAATCACTGGAAATTTCACCATACTGTGACAAGAATGACATGGATATGTGAAGCCCTGTTCAAGCTACTGTATCTATTCATAAAAAAAACATTGAGTGGCCATCTGACAGTTGAAAAGAGACAAGCCATTATGAATTTTAAAACCTTTTGCACAAGCATGTCTGGAGTGGTCATTAAACTTCACACTGGTTATAAATAGGTTGTAATAATGTTCAGTGATGCTGTCCACTAACTATAGCTAGTTCCCTTACCTTTGTTGGTGTGATGTCATGATCAATGTAATAATATATCTAACAATATTATCAGGGCCTCTCCCTTGTAGCTTAGGATATAAACCAGTTTGCTTTAATGGCATTCCAAATATGAATTCTAAACAAATATCAGAACAAACTGTTTTAAAAACCTTCTTGGAGGTAGCAGGGTTAGGTGACAGGGTTCCATGATTGCAAAGCATACCATAAACCTTGTTCAAACATTGTGCCACCTCTGTGTAGAGCATGTCCATAACATGTCATTTCATTTCAATGGCATCATTGGTATTTAAAAGCAATTATTATTAACACCTCTTCCATTAACTACATCAATGTGCTCAAAAAAGACACTGATTTGGATGATGTAGATGAGATCAGGAACATCATGTTCGATAGGAGACTTTGGAAAGAGCATGTATTGTATTATCAGGTCAAGCAGGAGTTCGGTCTAAGTATTAGTAAGTAAGTTTCAACAAGTATGGCTCTCCCATGTATTTAACTTTGGTAGAACAGTTGGATGACATTTGAAATAAGCATAGATATGAATCAGCAAAGTCAATAAATACCTTTCAGCAAAATGTTGAAGGCAGGTCTGCCATAGTTCTGGTACATATTATCAAAAACCTCTTTATCTTTTGAAAACCTGGAAAGAAAGAAAAAAGATATCATATCAACTGTATTCATTCAGTTACAGTACACTGTACATGTAAGTTATAGAATTAAAGCTGCCAGAAATCTAGTAAGCAAAAACAAAAAAGAGGGGAGAGGAGAAGGACGGAGAGCAACATTCTCCACTGAATCACCTTTCATAGTCAAGGGGCATTGCCTTTAGAGAACAATATTAATACTAGAGAGTGGTGTACAGACAGATAGACTGACAGACAGACAGACAGAGAACAATCAAGAGAAACTATTCAGCTATTCCTAATGATCTATAAATGAGATGGTTACCTTTCAAGGTCTCTGTTCCATAGGTTGGCAGGAGAAAGTAGCAAACAGCCAGAAGCTGGTAGAAAATGATGGTCTTGCAACCTTAACCCAGACCTTTGCCTTATCATTTTATCAGATGTTACATTCAGACATATATCAGGCAATTCTTTACCACTATAAAGTAATACAAACAATAACAAAATTTATTTAATGAGAAGAAAACAACATCTCTTCTGTGAAACTAGAAACTATACCCAGGCAACTGGACTTTGATTACTAGTTATCTCCAGGGTACAAGCCTGAAGAAATAAACAACTCATGTGTGAGCTGTTTGTGAATTTGGAGCATGCAGGGATTGATGAGAACATAAGAGAAGCATGAAGAGAAGCATGAGTTGACATTAGCAAGCCTCTCAAGTGATCAATTGCCAGGCGCTCTAAAACTGCACACACCACAGGTTTCTATTAATTTTATAAAATACAAAATACAAGTTTTTTATTTCATTTGAAAAAGTGTGTGCATTCTATGTGCTCTAATACAGAATGGTACTACTTGTCAATTGAACACTTTGGTGAATCAGAGCGTGTGTTATATTGTATTTTATTTTATAAAGTAATATAATCTAAATAGATGCAAAAACAGCTGGTCAAAATTTATCAAAAGTGCTGTGTTGTCTCTGAAGTTAAATGATTGTAATTATCTAAATACCTAGTTGCAGCTTTGTTACACAACATCTCTTTGCTTGGATAAATTGAACAGCATTCAATAATTTATTATCAGCTTTAAATATATATGTTTATTTTCAGAATTTAATGGACAGTATATATTTCTTACCTTTTCTTGTCTTTGAAATCAGTTATTATTTTTGTGACATTAAATGCAGGTTGTAAAACTTGTCTCATAATTTCATGACTTTGAATTTCTGTCATCCATGGAGATAAGTGGGTAGTAAGGACAAACTGAGCAATGTACACAAATGGTTTCCCATCAAGCTGTTGAAACAAAAACATTACAACATTAAGTTCAAACTTTTCTTGCAGATACAAATGCATGACTTGGTAAATTGCAACAGAATGAGTTCACACAGAATAAGTGACTTTTTTTTCTTTTTTACAAAAATTGTACGTAATAATCAACAATTGAAACAAAACCAATATGCTGTCCCTTAGCGGCAGCTGTATTCCTCTAAAAGTCAGTCTTAACTTACAGTAATAAAAAAAGTCTTCTTGTTCTTCCGAGTCATTATCGAGTATCGAGAGTATCGTTACATGTCCTTTCTAGGAGATCTCAATAGAACCTTCAATCTCTTCAAATGGATCCTCAGGGGGAAGACTAAACGATTCATCTAATAGTTGGGCGAATCTTGACACTAACATCTAAAGTTGATAGATGATAGCTCCTTGTACTCACAGCTTGTGTTAAAAATTGTTTAGGACCCTTGAAAACACAAATACATGATTTTTCTATGTCCATTAAATTTCGCGAGATCAAAGTTCGCGGTCGTTATTTTTTGTGGATCTTTAAGTTCGCGAATTTTTTAAAATTGCGAAAATCACGAATTTAAGAACCCGCGAAAATTAAGGAGAATAAGGTAATTGGCACACAAAATTCTGTGATATTTCCATAACTTTTGGTCCAAATCCAATGATCTCAAAACAGTTGTTACACACCAACTGGCTGGACATTTTCATGCTTGATGAAAAAATTTCAAAATGTCATCATTTCTACCTGAAACACTTTGGCAGAAATCTAACATTTAATGACAGACGTTTCCATGTCCTTAAAGGCCCACTTGGATGAAAATCGGTGAAAATTGGAAATTGATTCTATATGAAGATCAGTTAATATAATTAAATAACTAGCTAATCTCCGACAAAAAAATTACATTGTAAGCTCATTATCACAGGGAAATTTTGGTTTAAAACCTAAAAGAACAATAGGGTTGAGTAATTGACGTCATAATGACGTCATTTACTCACAATTTACATGCTAAAAACTTTGACAATTTTATCCGTCTCTTTCGGATGTGAAGAAAATATTGCTTCATGGTGATTATTGTCACCGTGTACATAGGTCTCTACTGAGTTTCAAGTCATTTTCAATTTTCATTGATTTTGATCCAAGTGCTCCTTTAATATTTTTTCCTGTACACCTGTATTTCATGACATGTCCTAGGACTGGAATTAATTAGAATATTACAATCAAGAATGTTTTATGACTTCTTCCATAACTGAGTGAGCCCTGGGTATATTGTCTCATCTGACCCAACATAGTATTAAAAAGACCATCTTATTATTTAAATGTATGTCCTAAGTCTAATTATAATAAAATATTTCATTATATTTTATGTGACTGAATACAACATCTGCGTTAGGCCTTTAGGACTTAATTTTTTCAATCAGTGAATTTCAGTGCACTTTGATGCATCATTTATTGGTCAGCCTTGATCAATGTACACTTAAACTTTCTTCACAGATAGACAATCATTCTTTAGCCTAACCAGTCCTAATTGAAGGAACAGAGTCCACTACCCCCTACAGTTCATGGAACTAATTAAAGACTAAGACCAACTTCAGATGCCATACTTCTGTATGTTTTTCTAGTTACACCCATATTATTTAGCTGGCTCTTGTATGCTGAATGCCTATAGGCCATAAATCAGACCAGCAGTTCCAAATCACTTAGATACTGAATTTTCCAAGTTTTTCATTGCTAGCAAATTAATTTGGCAGAGCACATTGGTCACTATACAGCTTGAAGCCATTACACCTTAAGTCAAAGTAAAACTGATTTGCCTATTAGATTTGAATCATACATTCACTGAAATTTAACCCTTGATGACATGAACTCCCAATAACTCAAACCACTTGGACTTAATTCTTTGGAGGTTTGAATTGTTTAATTTGGAGTTAATAATTGTATATCAGATATTATTTACCCATTGTGGTAAGAATGTTTCATTTCCACTGTCAAGTAGTGTTTTGGTTGTTCTTTCCTCTGTTACAAGAACATTGAAGCCAGGAGATGTAAACAGGGGTGCACTGGAAGTAAAAGAGAACAAAACTTATTACTGTCTGCCCTCATTTTATATTGGGAAGCAAAAAAAAAAATGCATTAGGAACCTGATCTTCCAATAGATAACATAACAACACATCCATGTTGCCTTAGGCTACTAAATATTGTCTTTGTGAAATATGTGCCTAAAGTTATGATTTTTTAATACTATTACATTAACTCTTTGGACATAATTTCCATGGCATCTAAGAAGTTAGGTATAAAATAATCAGCGTAACCAATGTTGAGTGTGGCTAGAATTTGGAAAATAATATCTAATGCCTATTAGTATTTCCATATCTGAATGAGATGAGGACAGTGGTCAGCTCTGAAAATTCATGTTAATTAATACAAATTCTTAGAATTTAAAAAGATTCTGGACATTAAAATAATGATTATTTTATGCCTTCAAAGTCCTAAATAAAATCACCCGCTAAATTTACATGATAATAATAACGCTAATAACACCCAGTGAAAAATTACAGAGGTGGCCAGCAATGGGGAGGTAACTTCGGAAGTCAAATGCCAACTGAATGTTGACAGTTAGCCAACGAAATCTTGGCATGACCAGAATGGCGAAGCTATATGACGTGACCAGTAACGGATTCTTGGAGGGGGGCCAATGGAAGATAAATTGCCCTAGCCCCATATAACCACTGTACAAATTAATTAAGCTGGTAAACCTCTGGGATTTCACCGGGTATTATTTACGGAACTATAACAACTATACAAACTCATTTTTTGGCATAAAGTATTATTTGTTGCAAATAATTGTATTTATGTATCCAGTGTACATGTAAAGGCACCAGATATCCTTAATAAAAATCAATTGGCAGACAAACCAAAAAAAATCATGACAAAAAAAATCTATGATAGCTAACTCAATGAAATTCTCTATATATGTACAATGTTGTACAATAAAATCCTATCATTATTGTATTAAACTCTTAGCTGTAAAAACACAGGAGATGCATGGCTTTGAAGAATTTAGCTCAGCGACAATTAACACCAAATATAGTGATCATTTATATCCAGAAGTGTCAAATGCAATGAATTGCGACTAAAATGATACTTTATACAATGCAACACAATATCAAATTAATACCTGCACGTTAGAACCACAATGGCTGAGAGAAAAATGATCAGCTTAGGATGCGAGGCGCAGAATAATCCGTGATGATACCAAACTTGTGCGATCAATTCACTTGTTGCATCAACATCTTCATCACTGTCTTCTGTATCCTTTGGTCTCTCAGTTTTTTCCATGTCAATAGCGTCAAAAGCGTTCTTCCTTCTCAGTTTGTATCATACTTCCTTGTTATCAATCCGGTATTTTTAAAACAAGTAGTTTTTCGACTCTTTTATAGACTCAATTTTGAGATAAGCTTACTTTGCCTCCATGCTGCACAACTGTAAGTTCACTTCTGGTTGAGCATTAGATGTAACAATTCTTACATTGTCAAAACAACACCGAATATAAATATCTTTTGAAGTCATCGCTGGAGTGGCATATCGTACGATGTCTCCAAGACAATACAGCAAGCTAATTAATGGTTCGATGGGTCGACTGCACTTCCTGTTGTCATCTGCTCGATCACTTCAATTTTCTACAAGAAGCTTTCTGATCCCAAAATAAAGGTGGACTTATAGTTCACGTATCTCTCATCAGAATTCTTATACCATAGCTGTAAATATTGGAGCAATAAAATAATACCTTAATCAAGGTTTCTTGCCAGGTGGAATCAGCTAAATTTGAACCCCGACGCCATTACTCGATTACCTATGACGCATGTCCGGTTTGACATTCTGGTTTGACAAAAATCGCTGGCTCAGAAAACACAGGCATCCAAAGAATTAAAGGACAGGCTTATACATGACCATTTGAGGGTATGAAATCAGAAAGAAAGAAATATGCTCTTTACTTGAACAAATAGTCTGTAACCAAGATAAACATTCCTAACTTCAAAATGAGCCAATTCGATTTCACCTGTTCCAAAGGAAGCCCAAGACATTGTGCTATTTGTGACACGGAAGCATCAACCAAACGTGGTATATCACGCGAGTCAGGGGAGATCGGGGGGAAATTTTCGGTGACATGAAAAGCTTATGTGATATCGTTAGGCTCGGCATATCGAATTGGTAAACCACAGAAAATTTCGACTACCATCATGAAGGCAGACGTCGGACTCAACAATCGAGGCCAAAATACATCAGCCCCTGGCAATACGAATCTAGTTACCAACCCCTAAAACTATTTCTAGACACATAACAATATCCGTTAGCCAGCGCAATGTATAGTTTAAGACGAGGGTGGGGAGATTTCAATGCAAAACTGATCAAGAAATATACTCAAGGTCAAGGCTTCAAATGGCCACATACAAAAAATGTATAGGACTTAATGTATAGGATCTTTCCAAAAATATTGGACTAATATTAGGAATTATTGGCGAAAAATATTATATCATGTCCCTCTTCAACTGTGCTACAAGTCTGAACGTGAAACAAGCTTTATAGTTTGTTGTTGTTGTTGTTTTCTTGCAAACTGCAAAACAACTGTTACATATATATTTCTTGAAACGATTTTCAACAATTTTCAACAATTAAAACTAATTTCAGCTGTAGACGATTAAAATGAAATGTACATCTATAATATAATCACAGTTTTGATGTATTATATTGTAAAATGGTGCATGTGAGGCAAACGGGATTTTTTAACAAGACTAGCGCTTCTAATGTTCTTTCACAAAAGGAATCCCATTATTGTCGCCTTTGCACAATTCAAGTGTACTGCACTAAAGTGGAGGCCACGAGTCCACCAACTCCTTGTGTTGACTTTTTGGGATCCACTGTTTATAAGCACCAAGTAAAAACTTCTTATCTGCATCAAAAGCTTGCAATAGCCTTTCTTTACTGTCGACATTAGCGCTAGCAAGCTCGGCGAGGAGAACTTCTGTACGAGGCTGTAGCTTAGCCCATGATTTAATCATCGATACAGGAGTCCCGAGAAGAATGGGGACGTACTTCTGCAGAGGAGGGGCAACTTTGCCTTCCAGAAGAAACCTGGCAAACCACTTAAACCTTTCAAGACCTGATGGGTATTCTAGCTCTTGGGTGGGTATTTGCCATGCTCTTACTCCAAAAGTACATGCCATGTGACACTTGACAGTACCAGACTCGTCATCAAAGCGAGGCTGTGGGTTCTCGTCAGGTTTTGAGAAGCTGCATTTGTTTGGTACCAACACTGGTAGCCACTCTGGTTCAATGGCTGTGACTCCTACGACAACAAAAGCAAAGCTTTGATTAATGATACGGAGTCGTTTTCATATGAGTGGGAAACTTACTGTACCGTACCCGTGACCGTGTCAGTGCCGTAATGCTTATTAGAGTCGTTTTCGTTTGAGTGGGAAACTTACCGTACAGTATCCGCCGTAACTGTACCAGTATCACAGTTTCTATAAAAACATTCGAAATTCCTGCTGTAACCGTATCGTATCGTAACCGTACAGTGTTCCCACTCATACGAAAACCATTCTATAAAATCTGCTCTAACATGTACAACTTACAACGTTATCGCAAGTTCCCAACAAAATCAATAAATCGTCCGAGGTATCGATGGTGGACGATAACGCACCGGAATTCACTGCAAATATAAAACCATCTACACTTATGTAAAAAACGTTGTCGTAGTTCAAAGCAACAAGCGTCAAGCCAAGACCAAAATGAATACTGGTTTTACCGGTAATGTATTCAAATCAGATTCGTTATCAACAGAATTGAGTGCACTATGCTAACAAGCACGTGAAAATGCCTGCTTACATTTTGTTCAAAAACATTACCGGCATAAAACCAGCATTCATTTCGGTCTTGGCTTGACACTTGTTGCTCTGAACCGCGACGTTTTTAGAAATAAGTGTAAATGAAATAAGTTTGCGGTCAAAATTAGCGTTATCTCAGTAGCTATGTGACAATACGAGGAAGAGTAAAGCGAATCGACCTTCTTCCTGCAGGTAAATGATACGGAGTTTTCAGACAGAGACAGACATTTAACAAATTCCATTTGAGAGACTCGGAAAGCTGATTATCTGATTATCTCCTTTCCCCCTCCCCCCCCCCCCAAAAAAAAAACTCCCCCACCAATCCTCAAACCATTCTAAATCCCTTCTAAAGAGAGATTACAATGGGCCTGGCTTACCTTTCATGAACATCTTAGTAGTTTCCATAATCTCCTGGTAAACAACGTAATCCGGCAGAACACTGAATAATGCAGACTTAGGATGGATAAAAACAGGTTCTTCCAGTGTCGTACACACATATGCGTTCTTATGCTTGGGATCTTTTAGCTCTTCTGCTGGAATCCTCCTCGCAACACGATCCCCAAGACCAGCAAGACAAATTTGACGTAGTGCAATACACTGCTCAACACTTGGCGGCTTCATCTGAGGATCCAATTTGACCTGCGAATCTGGATTAACTAGATTGACCACGTTTGTCAGCTGTGTCCTCAGTTTCCGTATTTCTATCATTCCTTTATGGCGGATTCCGTTCTCGTAGCAGAACTTCTCGGTGCATCCAGCGTACTCGCTTGCCCCTACAGCTCGTAAGAGTACCATTAAGTCACCTAACTTCTGTGCTTCCCCGTAACCTGCCCAGCTACGCCTTAGTTGTGTTATTTTAGCAATCTTTTTCTTAAGTTCCTCGTTATCGCCGGTGAGTCCTGCACTTTTTATGTCGTCGATGAAAATTTCGTTTACTGTGAGGGCAGAAACGATAGCAATGACGTACTCTAAACAGTTCTTTTGATGTCCAAGGCAAAGCATCTTTGCATAACGCGGCGATACTGGAAAGTTCGACATGGAACGTCCTAGCGGAGTAATTACAGCATTGATATTGCCCTTGATAGTCTTCTTGTTTTCCAGTGCTCCAAGATCCAAGAGAAGAGTCTCGGCGGCTTGCAAAGCTGCTGTACTAGGGGGAGTGGGGAAGGGAAAGTTAACCACCTTATTAATATTAATGCTTTTCATTTGAAGCATTAAGTCATCGACTGGCCTGCGTGAAATCTCAGCTTCAGAGAATTCTTCAAAGTCGTTCGTGAACACTGCTGATGAGTAAAGCCTGTAGCAGTGACCAGGCTCTACTCGGCCAGCTCTGCCTGCTCTCTGATTGGCTGATGCCTTGGATGTCCAGGTTACTTTGAATGAGGAAACTCCAGTGATCTTGTCGTAAAAACGTTTCTTTACCATCCCAGTATCAACAACATATTTGATGTGTGGAATTGTTAATGACGTCTCTGCAACGTTTGTGGCCACAACGCATGATCGAATCCCCTCCGGAGCTGAACGAAAGACTTTAGCTTGTTCTTTGCTGGAAAGTAACGAATACAGGGGGAGTACGTACAGAGGCAAATTGTGATCTACTCCAGTGGTATAGGCTGAATCATCCATATTATCATAATCATCATCTTGGTCGATGCCTGTATCTTCCATCTCATCCTCAGCTTCGCAATCCTCAGTCAAAGGAACTATAGGGTACTTGTTCAAGTCGAACTCATTTCCCGCCATTTTATTACTGTCTTTTTCCTGTCTTTTCCTTTTATCTTTGCCATATGGAAAAGTTGTGCGAAGTTTTCTACCTAAAGTATGGACCTCGCTCTGTCCAGTAACAAATACAAGGATTCCTCCTGAGGGAAGAGTCCGATGAATTTTACAGATTTTTCGGTACGCTTCTTCGATGTAGTCGTCAGGAGTTCTTTTATTGAAATGCACTGTGACAGGAAATTGACGCGAGTCAACCTTGACGCTGATTGGTGGGCTTGGAAACAGCCTGGTATTTTCAGTGAAATCTTCTACGCGCAGTGTTGCCGACATTATAACAAGCTTTAGCTCGTTTCCTTCTTGTTTGTTGCGCAAGGGAACAATTCTGGAAAGAAGCCCGATGAGGATATCCGTGAAGACACTTCTCTCATGAGCTTCATCAACAACAATGACAGAGTACTTCGACAAGAGAAAGTCACTCTCAACTTCTTTGAGTAGAACACCATCAGTCATGAACTTCATGACAGTGTCGTCTGTGCAGTTACCTTGGTAACGAATCTGGTACGATATTTTATCTGTACCCGTGTTCATTTCCTTAGCAACACGTTCTGACATGCTGACCGCTGCGACTCGACGCGGTTCTGTGATTCCAATTCTTCCGCGTGTGGCGTAGCCTGCTTCGAACAAAAACTGAGGCACTTGTGTGGTCTTTCCGCTTCCGGTTTCACCGCAGATTATAACCACGTCATTCTCATTGATAGCCTCCATGACTGCTTGTTCTTCGGATAAAATAGGAAGCTGTAATCTTGCTGCTTGGATTTCTGGATCTCTATTTACTTCTACAAATACTGCTGGTTTAGGAACTTTCGCTTCCGATTGAAATATAGACTTGCAATCCAACATTTCTATGGAATTTTCATTATCTTTTTGAGGCTCCTTAGGTTTCTTGTCGTTTTCCCTCATTGTGTCAACATTTTGCTTCAAATCCGGTGAACTTTGACTTTTAGCTTGCTCTGAATTCTCCTCCTTTAAATTCTCGACGCACGAGCTTTCATCAGGATTTTCCTCAACTTCATCATCACTGCTTTCTGAATCCGACTCCGACTCAGTATCACCTTCTTCCACATTCTCAGGCTTTGATAACGGCTCCATTGCCTTTCTCAACAGACGCACCTTTTTAGCTTTTTTCCTTCCCTTGGAAACACTAGAAATAAGATCATGTTGCACTGTTTCTTTAGAAATCTCGGGTACTGTTTCTGAAAGTTTCCTTTTGCGGTTCAGTTGTCCAAGCCTAGTTGCTGAGCTCATAAGTTCAAGCTCGCTTTCGCTGACAGCATGTTTTTCTAACTCTTTCAACAAGTCAGCTCGTTTAGCCTTCTTCTGCTTTCTTTCTACAATCTTTTCTAGACGTTTTCTTTGCGATTTAGACAGTTTTTTCTTTTTTTCTACCTTCAAGGCTTTAGTCTCTCTAGACTTTTGCTTGTTTTCTAAAACCAATGGATTGGTATCGCCAGCAGAAGTCCCATAATCGCTTTGTTTTAAAATACTATTATCTAAGACTTCGCCAAAACGAGCAGTATTGTTTACAGTTGAATAATCTGTCTCCTGGTTCCCTTGCCTTGCTTTCCAGTTGTATCGCTTCCTGGATCGACCCATAATCGAAGTTTGCTTTTTAAAAACCAATTACAAAATTATAAATCCAAATACCCTTAAAGAACATTAAAACACGTGCAAATACGATTCGTCCGCCATCTTGAATTTGTAGGAGCATTGAGTAACTCCGCTGGACAGACACTAAGACACAATTTTAGCACTAACTAGGGGAGGGTACAGACATACATTTTAAAACATTCAATTAGACTTTAAAATTACATTTAAAAGGCCAAAAATAGCTTTAATACATACTTTATTGCCTAATAAAGTTTTGAAAAATCGTATTAGGAAAAAAACTGAAATATATTTTTGAACTAGATTGTTTTCTAATTTATGACGATCCTACCCCTCCCTAATTAATATTGACTTCGTCACTCGGAACAAGTCTCCTCAGTCTCTCTCGTCAAGTGTTCTTCTTGCACGTTTTCCAACATGGACGCCGATCTGTATGATGAGTTCGGCAACTACATCGGGCCTGAGTTAGACAGCGATGAGGAAAGTGAATCTGAAGAAGATGAACGTGAAGAAGATGATGAAGCTGTTGTAAGTATTACAAGACAATTTTTCTTTGCTGGACCAGATGTATTCTTGGCGTGCTCTTGTAGAACGTCAAGTTTACGTTCTAAACAATGACAGTTGCCACAGTCTCAAGCTCCGAGAAAGAACAAAAAATCTTTACCTGAATTTGATTTGAATTCCATTTGTTTCTCTATTATTTATGACATAGTATGTTACGATTAGGCATTGGCAAAAAGTTCAAGTGTGGAGAACTTTCAAGATCTTTCAAATCCGATTTTTCGCGCCGGTGGGCTCGAAACTTTTCTTTAGCTGTTGGATACACTGAGTATTACAGCTTAAGTGAAACAAAGAGGCCTAGAATTGTAGTATAACATGATTAAAGCATGATTGCTAATTAGTCTGTTTTACAAGTACTGTAATGAACTAAAAATTTGAATTCACTGGGTAAATGTTGGGGTTCCTGTGTTATATAATGAGTGATAAAAATTTTTAGACAAGACAAAACGTTTATTTACATTAAAATAGTTGTAACAAGTCCTGTGCTGGGTACAACTTTAGAATACCCCGCAAATGATATGAATGATGTTCATTGTATTGTGTTTCTGTTGAGTATAATATGCATTGTTTTCAAAAAATCAACTAGTTGTCACAGCCACTAAAAATCGCCTATATGAGTATCATTTGTGGGACATTCTAAAATTGTTCCCTGAACTGACCTGCAAAATACTAGGCTAAATGAGAAAGGCAGCAAAACAATTTTTATGAAATTTCAAACAGTTTTTGTGGCTACAGCCTCATTTGAGGCATAGCCACTGTGTCATTGGGCCGTAAGTAAGTCTGTGCATAACATAGCAGGAAGCCCCAAAACAAACTTTGGGACCAACAGACTGTTGAGTCCATCAAGAAAAGAACAACCCAGCCAATTGCATTGCTATACGCCAGACAGACAAAAGTCCTTGGAGCGAGCTTGGTAATTCTCTTCCGTCAATCAAAAACAATCAGTCAACAACTGATAACTTGCAGCAAAAATTTAATGCAAAAATTCTTATAATCAAAAATTGAAACAAGCAGAAATTCATCATTAAAAGTGTTTAGTTCAAAATTGGCAATAAGGAAGGATTTTTGGGGGGAGTTTTTCCGTATCTTAGGCTACAGCATAACTTAAATGTTGCTCAAATATCTAGTAATATGAGTGGTACTTAATAAACTTGCTTGTATGTATATGTATATGCTCCACAACTGCTTTTTATTTGTTGGGCACTTAGCAATGAAATCGGTGAAAAGTTGTTTAGTAGATGTGAATATTTAATTTTTATTTATAGCTACATCATCTACTGGGAGAAACTTTTTTTTGCATTTGTTTGACAGCTTCACAAGTTTTTGTGTTTATGGAGTTTAATATGACAAATTGATAATGAATAGACAAAAAAGCAACTTAACTAATTATCTTAGTGTTAGCTTTGTAGTATGATGCTCTTTTCTTCTTGTTTTATAGCTAATGTTTATTCTATTGTTTTACTTATGTTATTAATGAACACTATATTTTGTATTACTTGTGCAATCATGTTTGTTCTAGTTAACCACAGGAATCCCACGCCTGATCCACACTATATTGCTTTTAATATACACTGTCTTCAGAATACAATATTCTTAGGCTGGCTATAGCCACATCCACATATTGTGTGCCTATTTTTACCAAATTGAATCCATAACAGTGTGCTTTCTTTTATTGCCTAATAGGGAGAGGGGGATGACGATGAACAAATGGAGCAGGAAGATGAACCAAGAATGCAAATTGTTCTGCATGAGGTAATGCATACTGTAGTAAATTACTGTACAACTTTAGATCATATTATTAAAATTCAATGTATTTCATCTGGGTTTTTTGTTAGTTAAGGTAGTTTGGGACCCTTGCTACTGCACATCTCGCATGTGCACTTTTATTAGAGAACATTTGCTTGTCCGTGGGAAGTCTGGGCACTAGCAAGTCAGCAATTGAAAACCGAAGAAATTCGTTTTTTGGTGAAGAAAAATAGTATTTTATCGACCAGATTCTGCAAACAAATTTATCAAAACATGTTGTTCACCATGTAAAGTAGGAGAAAAAGCTCAAACTATGAAATTGGATTGCTAATTGTCCAATTTCTTCCAAAGGATAAAAAGTACTACCCTACTGCAGAGGAAGTTTATGGCCCAGAAGTTGAGGTATGATATTTTCAACATGTGGGTTTCCTGTGTATAATGTACACAGGGATCCCACAAAAACAATCAATAATAATATTATTATCTGAACTCTTTTATTTTTATTTGTGTTTATTTTTTTCATTTAATTTGAACTTATAGACTGTAGTACAAGAGGAAGATACACAGCCTTTAACAGGTTTAGTAGAATATTTGAAATTATTTTTGTTCTTCTTTAATTGCTGCATTTTTTGGCAAAAATGAAAATTTCTTGGTATTTGTATTGTTACTCAACACAACATTGTTTTCCCAACAGAGCCCATTATCAAACCAGTGGAAAAGAAAAAGTTTTCTTTGATTGAACAAGAATTACCTTTGACCAATTATGACATTGAGTATGTTTTACATTAATTATAACATACCTTTTCCTTAGGCATCAATATATCACTGCATCTATTCATCTATATATTTGTCCATAACTGTTTCACTTTTAAATACACTTGTCTGTTTTGTGTAGATACCTGGCTGACCTCATGGACAATCCTGAGCTTATAAGAAATGTTGCCCTTGCTGGTCATGTACATTCTGGAAAGGTATATAGTGTACATAAATATATAATTTTCCATCAATTTTATTAAGCTCAGTTTGTCTTTCTTCCCAGACAACATTTTTAGACTGCCTATTTGAACAAACACATCCAGAGTTAGTAGCAAGGGAGGGAAAAGATGTAAGTACATTACTAATGAAAGTGCTTGATTTTACTAGAATGTTTTTTTTTTCAATATTAATATCAATCATGGTCTGTCTTACAATTTTCAACTTTTCTTTTTCAGCTTCGCTATTCAGATTTCTTATTCACAGAACAAGAGGTAGGTATCATTGGCCAATATCATGCAAAATATTATATTATATTTAAAATATAAAATGACAGTGGATATTAGGCCTGATTGTCTTTTCTACCAATTAAGCAGCAGTTTTTCATCAGATTCAAAAAATTGATATTTCTTCATTTATGAAGATCAGTCTTTATTTATGTTATATGTTTATATTTATGTTCCCTCAGAGAGGAGTGAGTATAAAGAGCACACCAGTCTCTCTTGTGGTACCAGACACTAAAGGAAAGTCCTTCTTGGTCAATATCTTTGACACACCAGGTACTGCTTGATAGACTGCCATTAAATTAGTGTAATACAAAAATAGATATTGAGTGCTTGAACCACTAGTATATCCTAGATCTAGTCCTGTGTATAAATTTATGTTTTAATATGTACATACATGTACAGTGATGGTTTCACATGGTTTCATCAGATCTTCTATTTCCTTGCCTTAGAAACAGACTTGTACTGTCAATATTTGATTTTTATGAAATAAAACATTAATTGCACTATTACCTTGTGTCATTAGGTCATGTCAACTTTTCAGATGAAGTGACTGCATCATACCGACTTTGTGATGGTGTCATTATTTTTATTGATGCATCTGAGGGGGTGAGTTTGGTAGCTCCAAAGTTTTAGGGGCTAGAGTACTTCTGACTAGCTGTTTTATTTGTTTTTGTTTTTGTTGTTGTTTTGTTTTTTTACTGAGTCTGTTACAATTGTACATGAGTGTACAGTAGGTTTGCTTGGTTAACTGTGTGCAGTAAAGTACATGTACCTGTACATTGTCTGAGATCTTAATATCTATTTGATTAGGAGGGGAGGTTTCATTGATTCTGTATTCAAGGTTCTTGCTCACATAACTCAATGAAGTGGGCAAGTAGTTAGGGCTCTCACCTGTTATCTCTGTTGTACCTGGTTCAATTCCCAGACAATGCTTTTCATATGTCTTGAGTAGAGTTTGATATTTCATTCCAATCCTTGTGTCAAGGTCTGTTCTCTGGTTAATTTCCTCCATCCATCAAAAATGAACTGATGAGATGCAGATGGGTGTACAGAATATTAAATGTTGTGAGGAGTTTGTGTAAGACTGTATTACATGTAGAATTTCATGCACATCTGATCATATTTTTACATCTTGTAGGTTATGCTCAACACCGAGAGGCTCCTCAAACATGCAGTACAAGAACAACTTGCTATAACTATCTGTATTAACAAGGTACATGCATACCTACAAGTCTGTCATATCTGTGAAATAGTTTCTTTGCATCCAAAGTGTGATTTACATATAGTCTAACTGCAGTATATATGTATACCGACTTCTACTATCTAATGTTGTTAGATTGACCGTCTTATACTTGAACTGAAGCTACCCCCAACAGATGCATACTACAAATTAAAACACATTGTTGATGAAGTCAACAGTTTACTAAGGTAAGAAGATTAGGAATAGAATAGGATGACATCATTTACCAGATATTAGGGAGCTTTCTTATGAGTGTGAAACAGACAGCATGGTGCCATGTTTGATTCATGCTGGCTGCTGATTCAGAAAAAAACGAAAGATTGACTTTTATCTATTCTTTTTTAGCATGTTTGCTGAGGATGATAACGACCTTGTAATCTCACCACTCCTTGGTAATGTCTGCTTTGCAAGTTCATCATATGGCTTCTGTTTTACTCTTCTTTCTTTTGCTAAACTTTATGTGGACAGCTTTGGTAAGTCAGCCTGTTTCATTTAGTAGATTTTCAGTGCCTCACTTGCTAAAGCCATGTATTTTTGTCCTACATGTAGGAGGTGGAATCAATCCCAAAGACTTTGCCAGCAGGCTTTGGGGAGATATGTACTTCAATTCAAAAACGTAAGTCAGTATCATATTCTTCAGTCCTTTGTTACTAACAGTACATTTCATTATGCAAAAAGGTACAAGAGTTGATATTGTTGTTGTGGTACACTATACATGTATGCATGCCTTGTTGAACTCTGATTTGCCCCTTCTTGCAGGAGAAAGTTCACACGCAAAGCACCACTCAGCACATCACAAAGAAGTTTTGTTGAGTTTGTCCTGGAACCACTCTACAAAATATTTGGACAGGTATTTCTATGCACAGCTAGTGTTATTACAGGAGACAAAACTGCTTTCAAGACAGTTTTTTGAAAAAGCAGCCACTTTGATTTATTGGGTTAAAATAGATTTAAAGTGCTTGAAGGTTGGGGTTTCTTTTTCAAATTTCCACAAGATATCAAGATATGAATGCAGGAACATTTACTATTTATTATTCTGCATGTTATATAAATTGCTAAATGTTTATAATAGTAACCTTGAATTACATGCGTGATAAATTGTCATTGTTAATGTCAGTGATATTATGCATGTGTTTTAGGTGGTTGGTGATGTTGACACTACCCTTCCAGAAGTTCTAGATGAATTAGGTACTGTAGAATACCATTTATTATTAACCCAATGGTATTATTTGATGTACTAAATATGTTATTTGATGTACTAAATATGTTATTTGATGTACTAAATATGTTATTTGATGTACTAAATATGTTATTTGATGTACTAAATATGTTATTTGATGTACTAAATGTATTAAATCCTTTCCTTGTTAAAGGCATGCATGTATTTGTTATTTTTTATGTTAAGGCATTCATGTAACGAAGACAGAGATGCAGTTGAACATCAGACCACTGTTACGGCTTGTTTGTCAGAGATTTTTTGGAGATTTCTCAGGTAAAGTAATTACTCCTCGTTAATTGTTTCATGAATGTACTATTAATAGTAGAGTTTATCAGAAAAATTCTGTTTTTAAAACTTGTGGCGTAGTGTTCTTTGAACCCAAAATTATCATCTTAGATAGTACTTTTGACACTTTTTGTTCTATCACATTTCTTTAATTTTTTTTCTGTTTTCACAATATTTTCCATTTCACAGGTTTTGTTGAT
The DNA here is from genome assembly GCA_029948255.1 of Telmatactis stephensoni. Classification (NCBI taxonomy): domain Eukaryota; kingdom Metazoa; phylum Cnidaria; class Anthozoa; order Actiniaria; family Isophelliidae; genus Telmatactis; species Telmatactis stephensoni. Next base: position 102,998 of record JALIZF010001682.1, on the reverse strand, counting down.
GTCTGTGTTAAGCATGTTCCTTCCCCTAAAGCCAATGCCAAAACAAAGGTTAGTTTTTGTGGTAATAGTAATGACTTAAGGGTGCAACCTCTCTTACAACTGAAATTCAAACAGGAAGATTTTTGGGCAGCTTTGTTGTGTGCAGTGTCTGCAATGTCTGTCTGCTATGTTGTACAGCTATATACAGTTGTACCACTTTGATGCAACATACAATTTGTTGCAATCAACATTGCAGATGCAGTTTTGTTCTTGTGCTCAATGTAACAATATCTTCCTGTGTGTTCTGCTTCTGGTCCCAACAGTAGGTATAATTCACTTTTCATTTTATTTTGTATTTTAGATCAGTCACACATATACTGGCCCACTAGACTCTGATATTGTGGATTCTATGTATGATTGTAGTGCAGAGGTGAGTAAAATGTTACAATAAGTTAGGAAATGATACAAGTGTACAGCTTTCTAAGCAAGTGCATGGTCCTACTGTATACATATAGTTAGCCTTTTACCTTGGAAGAAGGGAAATTATTTATCATCCACTGAGGGAAACAAACAAGTTTTACCTTTTCCCAATAGCTGAGTATTGCTTAAGTTGACAGTAAATTGATGCTTTGAAGTACTTTATTTAACAGGGTACATTAATGGTTCACACAACCAAGCAATACCCATCTAATGATGCTACAGCATTTCATGTGTTTGGTCGTGTTATGAGTGGAATCTGTAAGTACTTCATGTTAGCACATCATTGGTGATTCCTGCTGAAGTTGAATTACATGCTTTCCTTGTAGTATATGCTGGACAGCAAGTCAGAGTTCTTGGAGAGAATTACACCATGGAAGATGAGGAAGATTCTAGAGTGGGGTTGGTGAGTTAAAAAAAGTCCATACATGTACTATAACCGCTATCTGTTGGCTCAGTTGGTTGAGCACCAGTCTTAAGTGTTGAAGGTTGGAGTTTGATTCCCAGCCGGACCAACACTCTGGGTCTTTAAATAATTGAAGAGAAGGTGCTGCCATTGTAGTTACATCTGCAAATGGTTAGACCTTCACATCTTCTTGGATAAGGATGTTAAACTATAGGCCCCGTCTCTTATAGTTATTATATACTGTGTATGTGCTGTACAGATATGGTGTTATTTTTAGTTCTGACTTGTTTTTTACATGCAGGTTGGAAGACTCTGGATTGCTGAAGCAAGGTGTAGTTTTGTTCATTTACTACTTGTCAATTCACTGTAAACAAAAATAATGTTTAAAGCCCCTATTGTACCAGCATAATTTGGGGGTTTTCAATCATGTTAACCTTACTGTATTGTTTTATCTTCAGATATCACATTGAAGTCAATCGTATACCAGCTGGTAACTGGGTGTTAATAGAAGGCATTGACCAGTCTATTGTCAAGACATCTACAATAACAACAGTAGATGATAGTGAAGAGGTAACATACAGTTCAACTCAATCCCTTCCCCTTTACTACTTGATTTGGTTTATTTTTCTGTAAAGACAGATGTTAACTTGGTTTTATGCATGTACTTTTCTTAGGCATATATCTTCCGTCCTTTAAAGTTTAACACCTGCTCAACTATCAAGATAGCTGTTGAACCTCACAATCCCTCAGAGTTACCCAAGATGTTGGATGGTTTACGTAAAGTCAACAAAAGTTATCCAATTCTTACTACTAAGGTAATGGCATAAAAATAAAAAATAAAATAGAAAATCAAACATGGAACATTTTCTATCATCCTGAATATTTTCTTGAATATCCTTCTAGAAATGGAACGTTTTCGAGGATGATATTCAAGACTAATTGTGTTTCTTTAGGTGGAAGAATCTGGAGAACATGTAGTTCTGGGCACAGGAGAACTGTATCTTGACAGTGTAATGCATGATTTACGAAAGTTATATTCTGAAATCGGTAAATACACCACTTAATGTTACTTGCTGACTATCATAAAAAATGTTCTTTTGTTACATTTTGTACTTATATTCCTGTGTTACCTTTACAGATATCAAGGTTTCGGATCCTGTTGTTGCTTTCTGTGAAACCGTAGTGGAAACATCTTCCCTCAAGTGTTTTGCTGAAACTCCAAACAAAAAGTAAGAATTGAATAAAGCAAAATTTGAAAGAGCGGCTGCTTTAGCAATAGATTTTTCTGCAGCAGAATGATATTTTATGTGCATATAAGTATTACACTGTGTCTGTATGTGAGCAAAGGCTGTAGTGGGTCGAAACTGAAGTTCTGTTGCTCATAAAAGCCGTATTTTGTCCGGTTTGTGTATTTTATCTTGAAACCATTGTTCGTTGGTAGTAGTGTAAGTGCATGGGGTGAAAGTCTGTTGTCATCGATAATTGTTAATAAATATGGGACGATTTTGAGCAGTTTTCGCGGCGTGAGTGTGAAACAGCCCCCTCTGTGTTGTTCTCATGCATGACAGTGCTCTGATGTCTATAAAACAAAAAACGTTCCTGACATAGATGTGCCGTTTTCGTAGTCATCTGAAAACTGCCCTACCCTTGTTTCCCTTTACTTTTCTTTGGAGAAATACTAACGAAACTTAACGCTAAACAAGACTATGGCACCCAGAGTAAAACTGCTGTAGTACATCAATGTACAAAGTGTACATGGAGAACAAATATTTTGTTGTAAAGTATTTGTTTGTGTTTGTTGTCATAGAAATAAAGTGACCATGATTGCTGAGCCTCTAGAGAAAGGTTTGGCTGAGGATATCGAGAATGAGAAAGTACTTATAACGTGGAACAAGTAAGAGTTTTATTGAGATGTTCTAATTTTCTCTTCAATTGCTTTCCTCTCCTTCATGTTTTCCCGTTCTCTACTGCTGTTTTCTTTTCTTTTCTTCTTCTTCTTTCTTGTTATCGTGATTTATTGTACATGTACATATTCATTCATTGATTTATCCATCGTTGGAATTTTACTGCGTCTTACTTTCTCTACCTTTTCGCTCTTCGTTTATCTGTTTATTTCGTTTAAATATCAAAAATAATTAATTCCAATTGTTTATTCCAGGAAAAAGCTTGGTGAATTCTTCCAGACAAAGTACGACTGGGATTTGCTAGCTGCTCGTTCTATCTGGGCATTTGGACCAGAAAACACAGGACCAAATATTTTAGTAGACGACACTCTACCATCAGAGGTATTGTTATTGAATAACTGAAGCTTTAGGTGTAGAACGAGTTAGAATCTTTTCCTTGTTTTTGTTTCAGGTTGACAAAAGTCTTTTGAACACAGTCAAAGATTCGATAATTCAAGGATTTCAGTGGTCGACGAGAGAGGGACCGCTTTGTGATGAGCGTAAGTGATTAAACCAGTTCTCTTCTGTATTCCCTTGGATTTCTTCGTTTGGATGTAAAACTCTTTTAAAAAGCAAACTGATGTTGGTCTATCGTAATCCTATTTTGTTAGCTTTTGCCACAAGAATAGGTGTGGAAACTAGCTATCCCAACTTTACCGTAATAATTCCTTTACTCAAGATTTGTACCTTTTAAAAAGCAAAAAGTGAAGGATGTCAAACGGGGCACAGCAGATTCATGACTATAATCATTTATAACATTTCTCTTTTTTAGCCATTCGTAATGTCAAGTTCAAGATTCTCGATGCTGTAATCGCTGGAGAACCCATTCATCGTGGTGGTGGACAAATCATCCCCACAGCGCGTAGAGTTGCGTACTCAGCCTTCCTTATGGTAAGAACATCAGTGATCGGCACTGGTCATTCTAGCCTGCGTTTTTGCGTAAATGATTACACATTTTTAGTCTTTCTGTCACAAATAAACTCATCTAACAGTGCACGACACTGGTGTCCCCGACATTCCTTACGTGAAACTTCTACTGTATAATTATTTGAGCCAAAAAAATACTTGTGAAATGAAAAAAAAAGAAGAAAAAAAAAGATGGACGAAGCAAAAGATATCAAAGGGAATATTTTTCCGGTTAATCGCCAAGTATCCCCAAAGTCCATTTGAAAAGCTTGACACATGCCCTAGTCCAAGCATATCCTAGGATGAACACTAGCTGCATCAGACCAATTCAAACTGATCCATCTTTGAGGAAGTCTATCTTTGTGTTGGTATTCTCTAACAAGATTGCCGAGGTGAAATATCCAGCACTCACTAGTTTTTATATCTCCAGGCAACGCCCCGTCTAATGGAGCCATATTTCTTCGTGGAAGTTCAGGCTCCTGCTGACTGTGTTTCGTCTGTCTACACAGTACTCGCTCACAGAAGGTCAGTCAACAATTGAGATACAACTACATTAGAAGTCCTGTTATACTGAACGATATTTTGTATGCCTTTCATGATTTTTTCAGTCATTATTCATTGGTACGTAGTATCGCAGGCCTCTTGCTATCTCCCTTCCATTTGTTTGGCTTTCTTTAGGAGTTCGAGATCGTAGCACTATATTGCAGCACTGTCTTTCTGATATCTCTGATCGTAATTCTTGAATTCTTAAATACTGTAGAGGTCACGTGACACAAGATGCACCGGTACCAGGCTCCCCTCTTTACACCATTAAAGCGTTCATCCCAGCCATCGACTCGTTTGGTTTTGAGACAGACTTAAGGACCCACACCCAGGGTCAGGCCTTCTGTATGTCTGTCTTTCATCACTGGCAGGTAAAGTGCAAACCGCTGACATAAAGAATTGCTGAAAAATCATGAAAAATGGAAAATCATGTAGAACAAATATTATAGACTGCCGGCCAATTTTCAGGTTCGCAGGCAGAGAAAAAGTTGTACCGAATCTAGTTAGGGTAATGGCTACGTAATGACTATAAAATATGATATGACTTGGTTTGATGAACAGAAAATGCGAACGAGAATTACAAACGATCGAGTGAGCCGGTGAGCTGGGAATTTACCAAATTGCCCCTCATTTCACTATAGGCTGGCTATGGAAAATGATAGGGGTAAAGAAGAAACATTCACTCCGTAACAAATAACGGTAATGAAATAACTTTTTACTTGTTTTTTATTTTTTTAGATCGTCCCAGGCGACCCACTCGATAAGAGTATAACTATTCGTCCACTGGAGCCACAACCCGCTACTCACCTTGCTAGAGAATTTATGATCAAGACACGTAGACGGAAGGTTGGTAATCACATTAACAATTCACAGTTTTGTATCTAAGGATTGTACATGTACGTTGATCATCCTTGGTTATTTTATTTTGGAATTCATTTTATTCCTCAAGTATGAATGTCTTTCTTTTTTGCTTGTTTGGTTAGGCCTGGACACACGTTGCGAAATTTTCTGCCACATCACACACACAACACATGCACAGTTGTACCGTGTGTCCACCCCTGCAATGTTGCGCGCAACACAGTTGTACCGTGTGTCCACCTCTGCAATGTTGCACACAACACAGCTGCACCGTGTGTCCACCTCTGCAATGTTACGCGCAACACAGTTGTACCGTGTGTCCACCTCTGCAATGTTACGCGCAACACAGCTGCACCGTGTGTCCACCTCTGCAATGTTACGCGCAACACAATTGTACCGTGTGTCCACCTCCGCAATGTTGCACACAACACAGCTGCACCGTGTGTCCACCTCTGCAATGTTACGCGCAACACAATTGTACCGTGTGTCCACCTCCGCAATGTTGCACACAACACAGCTGCACCGTGTGTCCACCTCTGCAATGTTACGCGCAACACAGTTGTACCGTGTGTCCACCCCTACAATGTTCCACGCAACACAGTTGTACCGTGTGTCGACCTCTGCAATGTTGCGCGCAATGTTGCGCGCAATGTTACGGAAAAAGTTGCAGAAGTAGAACTCCAACCTAAACTTGCAACTGTTGCGTGCATTGTTGTTTGTTGTTGTTGTTGTTGAAGTTGTTGTTGTTGTTGTACATAGTTTAGGTACTTTTGTTTGTTTGTTTGTTTGTTTATTTGTTTGTCTTGTTGGTAGTCGTGGTTTGTTCGTTCGTTTTTTATTGTTCGGTTTCCTTTGTTGTTTTGTTGCTTTATATCCGTTTCTATATATCAGTTTACGTTTGCCGCGGCTCACTGAAAATACTTTTTCCTGTTGACGCTCATTAACATTCACCGTTTAAAGCCTTTATCGTTGACTAATTAATGTACAATTTCAAGTAGTATTCAATGTACAATGTGACACATTCACATATTATCTACTTTACGTGAGTGTATGACATTCATTATGTGCAATGTATTCACTGTACAATATTTCTCCATTTCTTGCAGGGTCTCAGTGAAGATGTTAGCATCAACAAGTTTTTCGACGATCCTATGTTGCTGGAATTGGCTCGACAAGATGTTATGTTTAACTATCCAATGTAATTTACTCTCTCTTTGTAACTACAAATGATCTGATAACATTAATAAAATGTCCAGCTAGTATTTATACTAATTTTAACAGTACTATACTTATTATAAGTAACAATTATTTGTGAAGACATTCTTTACATCTGAAGCTCTCCTCTTTGGTAGACAATCCTCTTTTAGAGAGAGTTCTAATAGGCTTTTTGCATCAACTTGTCACATGGTATCCAGTTTATGACCAAATCCTCCATAGTGGATGGCAAAACACGTACTAGGAAATCTGAAACAAAGACAAGTTAAAGCTTGGCTGGTTGAGATCGTTCTGTTTTTGAGGCTCTCATATTCGTTTAATGCAAAAGGCCTATATAGTAGAAAACGCACTGCTTGCTACTTACTCCTATCATCACCATAGAATATCATTTCCGGTGGACTAAAGTATGGTGTTAGTCCGGTGGACTTTATTCCGGCGGAATAAAGTTTTATTATTTTTGTGAAATATACAAGCTTTGTGTAGATGCAAGTCATGTGTATATACACTTATTTCAATAAACGTTGGTATCAATTATACACGATTCGCCCGAAAGGGAGTATAGGTAGAAATTACTGAAGTTATTCAAATTCAATGACCTTATACACTAAAGAACCGCACTTGTTGCTGCTAAAATTAAGCAAAAGCCGAAAGTTGTGCTAGTACCCATACACCTTTTCAGTCTAGTCGCGTGGGCGTACGACGACCTGTTTTGAAATAGACGTATAGCCAATCTCGAGAACTTGGGCGATCTTGAAATATAAAGATAAAATACTATATCTAGAATACAAAATGGATGTTTTACACCACAACTCATTGTAGCGTCACGAAAGCACACCGTCCTGTTTGGGTAACCTGTTTAACCTCGGTCTATTTTCTTTGATATTTTCAAGTAGCGGTTGCTTTGTAATCATTGACTTTCTAATAGTATTTATTTTAGTTTGTACGCCAAAAAATTTCAGCCATACCATTTAATTACAGAGAACATTGAAATACATAATGTTTTTTATCATCCCTTTTATCCTGAAAACGTGCACTCAATGATAAGAAATTCGTGAAATTCTCAATTGAAATTTCCTGAGCCAGACAAGCTGTCGCTTGAGTCAAAATATATTGGAAATTAAATCAAATTAAAAAACAGCTTAAAATGCTTCAAAACCAGAAAAAAGCATACACAAAAATGAAAAGATAATATTTACTACATAGTAAGGCGAAAAAAAAATCCTTTTTATTCCATGAGGATTCGAACCCGGACCCGTCCATTTGCTTTATATGCACGGTGCTCTAAATGATTGCCTGGGGTGCCTGTGGCTTGCCTCGTTTTCATGGCACATTCTCGACTACGACGATAGACTGATAGACTGATAGAAAACGTAAACCTAGACTCGTGCCGCCGGCCTACGGCCTGGGCACGAGTAATAAAAAGTACCCTCGCGATATTTGCTTGAAAATATGTTTTCATGTTTATGTGGGCATAAAGTTTAAATATAAACGAAAGAAGAAACAAACGTCAACAAAATTTCTTCTCGTTTCGTTAATATTTTCCCGATATACCTTGTACACTAAGCCAAGTTCACACTTGAAACTTGTAAAAGAAATGCCTAAAAAATTGACACCTCATTTTTAAACCGCCAGCCTTCTTGAGATCGGCTATAGTTCTACAATTAACTTTATACTAGCTCTTGGACCTAGTCAGGCTTTCTGGAGTATATGTGTTCGACTTTTATTGCTTTTATTACCTTTACATTACATTATTATACATACAAAAATATACATATACACAATTAATATAGGTAAACGTTACACAGAATAACTAAAAAAAGCTAATCTAGCTGTGTAACGGACATATGGACGAAGTTCATGTTCTTCTTTGGTCTCCAGTCTGTCAATTTCCCCTATTTCTAACCCTGTTTCTCCTCACTAATATCCTCTATTCCCATTGTTTCTGTCCACTTTTCCCCTCCACTTATACCATTCTATAAATTAAAACAAAGGTCTTGAATCGTTTTTACATTCACCTGATACGAACTAAAGTCAAACTTTCAAGAATAGCACAATATATTGTGTTATGTTTTCTCCCAAACAAACGAATAGATATCACTAGCGGATTGACCAAGGACTGGAGCTTGGAATCCTTGCGGAGTTGCTTGTATAATCAGAATCGAGGCGAGCAGCCTGTCATTACTAGTATCTTGTAGTTGATGTACCAGTATAATTGATGATCGTAGAAAAACAACGATTTTTACATTTACTTTACTGTGTTCAACAACAACAAATCACTCGGTTTTCTGTGATCCCTAGTTGATACTATGAGGTCAGCTTGCGTCTAATAGAAAAGGCCTAAAACATTTTTAAGGTTTAAAATTATAGTGGCGAAAGACACCAGCTTGTTCGATTCAGCACGTACAACAATATTATTTCCTTTAATCCAATTGACGATCACAGCAAAAGTTTCCGGAAATTCTCGTGTGAAAGTCTAGGCATAGTTAGTGGTCTAGGCCTATCCCGGGTCCTTAAGTCGCCGTTTTTTACAGTAACTTAATGCAGTTTAAGGCGTTCTAGGCGTTTTAAAAAAATGTGGAGAAATTTGTGTAATTTTTTAAGGCGTTTTACCAGTTTACGGCATTTTTAGGCGTTTTAAGGCAACTTAACTGAAATTAATTAACGTAAGGCTAATTTAGGCTACGTTGAGTATTTTAAGGCGTTTTAAGGCCTAAAGTCTCTACTGTGCTGTTGATACACAATGAAGTCTCTCCATTTCTAACAATCCCGCCTAAAGGCGAACAAGACTCGACGAAAATGCGCATCTTTTGAACTCAATTTTCTGAAACAAAAAGCTAACAATCCTATACTTTTATCGAAATTTGACTTCACTAGTAAACGCTCTCCTCTTCAGCCTCGCCCCAGCCTAAACTCCGTCAGATATCATGATATGATGTCATAGAATGAATACATACGTAATGAGTCATTAAGTATTTGATAGAGCAATTTTCAATTTTTAAAACACGTTTTTCTGCTGCGCCTGTACAATTTCCAGCTTTTCTTTCTTCTCTAATCTTCGTATTTTTAAAATAATATTACTTTGTCCTTTAAGATGTTTAAATGTGAGTACTAAGATACTGAGGAATCTTGTCACTCTAATCTGTCGTCTAGATTGTGTTGACTTTCCACAGTTTGACGAAGATCAAGATATTTGTTCATTAAAAACCTTGATATGATGGAATGTTATCCGTAGGTGGATGTTTTTGTCATGCTAATTCTGTAAACCTGAAGTGGTGTCTAACACAACTTACTTTACATTTTTAGCTGAACATCTTAATCACAACTACAGCAAGCCGAAGGCAACATCTTCGCTGCTTGCACCTTTCAAAAGAAATCATGGCATTACTGGTGCTGTTTCTAACTTTAGCAATAGGGTTTTCGAGAGCAGATTTGCAGGAGAAGAGAGAAAGCCGATATGGAGGTGGAGGTGGAGGTGAAGGTAAACATTCAATGTGTTTCTTGTCAGTTCTACAGGTCTTGGTCGCGGGGTTTTCGACTGATGACAATAATTTTATTTCCAAAAAATTGTTCTGCTGCTTTTGAAAATAATAGGGAATCAAAAGTATTACTTAAATTTTGAAGTTTTCTTTCTTCATTCTGAAAAGAAACTTAACTAGTATCAGAGAAAACGACTTTAATCTTATGTTTCTTCCACATTTCACGTTTGGAAAGGTGGTCAGATATGCTGATATGCCGCAACGTTTAGCTGCTTTGGATTTCTTAGGCCTAAAGTGCCGCGTAAATTAAAATTATACTTTGTGCCTTGTGTTGGCGGATCACCGCGGACAAATCTACAAGTACTAAGTGATGTAGAGCAAACAAACTTGGTTATGAACAAGTGGCATACAATCAAGTAGCTTCTGGTTTGGCACAAATACTTCATTTAGTTTTACACTTGATTTTACACGCCTAAAAGCTCATAGATTTGTGTGTCATTCCAAAATGAAATCTTGTGTTTTAGAGTTACATTTTAAGGAAATTAATTACCCAATACATGCAGCCAAAGGCCGGTTTTAGGAATATTAAATCTCTGGGCAAGATATTAAAAAGAACTGAGGAAGATTAAATAATCTAGATAAATTATTTCCTACTTTTTCCTGGCCATAGTAAATTAAGTCGTCGTATTAAATTGTTAAGTCTCTCAAAAACTCGCGTTTCTTAATAAAAGTTCATAAACATATGAAACCTTTGAAAAAGACCAAGTCAACCAAATATGAAATCTTTTGAAAAAAAAAAAAAAAAAAAAAAAAAAGGAACATAATGTTCAGTGTGGCCAAGTAGGCAGATACAGACACCGCTCAGTAAACTATGGAAGCGTTTTTCTGATTCTCCCAGCTGTGTCCTTAGTGTAATACGAGAATTCACTAAATGTTTAACATTTCTGATATATTAATTTTCCATACAGTAAAAAGTTGTCCAGCTCTTCATATGGGGCCCGGTGTTAACGTTAACCCACCAACATGTAAAGATAACGCACAACCAAGTGGTACAAGATGTCACTTTACCTGTAAAAAGGGATATCGAGTACATGGACCGCCTATGACTGTATGTCAGGATGACGGATCATGGTTCTTTGGCCACAGACGAATTACCTGTGTAGGTAGGTAGGATTTTCTGCAATTTTGCAGTCGTGTAAAAACACTGAAGTCCATTTTTGTGAAGGTGCAACAATACTATTTAGAAGCTGACAAAGCATTTTCAGTTGTACCATGATCTACATACATATATGATTGAGAATTTATTGATTAATCACTTCCACTTGTGCTGAATTTCAGTAAGATTTATTGTTAGACTACTAATTTGCATCAGTTCTTCATCAGTTCTGCCAACACCAAATACATAAGCAACTAAAACATTAGCTTGTAGTGCCATAGGTTGCAAATGATCTCAATGGCACCCTTTGCAGCATTGCATTAAATCTGCATGTACAATGCATGACTTTCTAGTAACCCTTTACAATTTCACGAACATTAATGGAGGTTTCTACTGGCATTGGTATATAAGCACATTGACAGCCTCATTGCACTAAGTATCTACATTGATAATTAATTTGAAATAACTCTGTTTTCATCTGACTTTTTTGTTTTACATAATTAAGATGTTTCGACTCTCACTCGAGTCTTCATCAGTTAACCGTTAGTTGCATGACTTTCTAGTAACCCTTTACAATTTCACGGACATTGGATGCTTCTACTGGCAATGGTATATAAGCCTCATTGCACTAAGTATCTACATTGATGTTTTATTCTTCCATAGATATCAATGAGTGTAGGTTCAGGAATGGTGGATGCAGTCATAGATGTCATAACTATGAAGGCGCATATCATTGTGAGTGTCCTCGACCACTCGTCCTAGCAAAGGATAGCAAAACATGTAGAGGTAATCCAGACAAATGTTTGAAATTCATTCGTTTATTTATTTCAAATTAAATCTAATGTTCGTCAGATATGAAGAGGGTTTTCTGCACAAACACTGCCCACTGCCTATATCCCATAATATGAGGCTTCCCTACAGTCCTGCAGCAATTCCAAGTTTGAGATAAAACAATGAAATGTTTGGCAAGAGAAAATGTTTCAATTTTCATGAAGGTGATGGGAGAGAAAGAGCAAAATTGTGTTATTGCCCAGACTGGTAACTACGAACTCTGTCTGTTCAGCATACATATATGTTGTAGCTTGAAAATATTTTTGGTCAGTTCGAAAATTGTAATTCTTTGCTGTCACTGTGTTATATTCATTACCATAATCTGGAACAATGGAAATTAAATATAATCAAACTGCAGGTTTGAAAACTCTCAAACTAAAAGTAATTTGAAACCACGACATACAACCCTTTTGTACTGATATATGTATTATCATGGTGTCATCAGTTTGTTCATTGTTGATTCCCATTTTCTGTTCCAGCTGTAGGACTGGTCCTAAACTGCACCGCACATAACATTGAGATCATCATTCCTAAGTACGCTCTTAATGATCTCCAAGGCAACTACCTACAGCTTCGCGATCCAAGTTGTCATGCACGCGAGAACAAAACTCACTACATCTTCAAGACCGAGCTGAAAGGGTGTGGCACAACACGACGTCATGTCAAAAACTTCTTTGTTTACAGTAACAGGGTAACAGAGAGAAAGGTTGTTCATAAAGGTCTCGTTACTCGTGTTGGAGAAGGCGAATTTAATATCCCTTTCTGTTGTTACTACCTCGATAACGCCATTGTTAGTGCTGTGGGCTACAAGCCTTTTGTCAGAGAACTGGTACTGAAAGAGAAAGGGTACGATTAGAAACTACAATATAGCAAGCATAAATGTATTCATTTGATTTGAAAACTGAATGATATCCTTGATTCTCACTTATGTCTAAAAGTCCTTACAAAACCCTTACGTGCAAAGAAATATATCAGCTTATGATGCATGCAAGGCAAAATAGTTCAAATTTCGTAAATGTGGAACCCAGACTTTGCTGACTCCAGAAAAGGAAATTATAATGTACAATCTACTGCAACTGCGTACGATTGTCATACTGAATTCGTTCATAGGATTATTCTCTTTCGTTGAAATGTTCTGCATAAATGGTTGACATCTTCTATGCCTTGTAATGCTTTGGTTTACTTTAACAAACGAATGTGTAGGTAGTGTTACCTCAGTCGTAAAAGTGTATGGACAGCATAGACAGAATATAGTCCTGTGCCAATGCACTGATTGTATGTGCTGCATGGATCTATTTACATTTACATTTGGAAATGCAATTTATGATTATTAAGATATTCTTATTCATAAAATTACCTTGTTTAATCAAATAAATCCTTAAAATTACTTTTCCGGTTTCACAGATACGGCAAATTTAAGCTGCGAATGGACTTCTTCCACAGAAAGGCGTACCAGAGTGTTTATACGTGGAACGATTTCCCTGTCTCTGTGTACCTGAGAGAAAGGCTGTACTTTGAAGTGTCAGTTGACTCCATTGACCAAAACCTCGTCATTTTTGCTGAAAACTGTTTCGCTACACCAACACGTGATCATAAAAAGGCGGGGAGATTAAGATACGAGCTTATTCATGACGGGTATGGCTGCAATGGATGACATTTTGTTTCTAAGATCTTTCAGTGATTTTTAATTGTTGTTGTTGTTGTTGGTTTTTTGTTTGTTTGTTTGTTGTTGTTTTTTTGATTTCCCGTTCTTCGTTCTTCACGTTTATTTGTTGCTGTTGTTGTTTTCTTGCTCTTTAATTTATTCTTTGGTTCTTTTTCACCCTTTCGCTTTAAATTGCTCTTTTCGTTAATTTTGATCGTTTGCATGCTTTTGCTTTGCTCCTCCTCCTCTCCTCCTCCTTCTCATCATCATCTTCTTCTTCTTCTTCTTCTTCTTCTTCTTCTTCTTCTTCTTCTTCTTCTTCTTCTAAATTTAACAGTGTCGTCTTTACATAAATTTTAAATTCTTTCTTTCAGATGTATTGTCGACTCTACTACCAAAACAGAATCCTCCCCCTCCCCGCATAAACAGCGCTTCAGTGTTGAAGCCCTGAAGTTTGTTGGTAAATTCCCCTTCGTGTATCTCCACTGTAGCGTGTTTGTCTGCAAAGCAGGTGATCCTGGCTCACGTTGCTCCAAGGGCTGCACCTCTGCTGCATACAAACGCACCCAATCGCAATCAAATGCTAAGGCAGCCAAGACCCATGTGATAAGCACACGAGCTGTCAAAAAACACGTGGCAACAGAAAAGAAAGAGAAAGACCGCAAGTACATTCTATCCAAGGGACCAGTGTCTTTGATAGAAGATGAGCCAAACGTCGTGCGAGGTAATGATAAAAAGGTCGCTGAAGATCAGCCATCAGAAGATGAGGGAAAGAAACTAAATGAATTGGAAACCAACATGGAGAAAGAACAAGACACTGATTCAGACAAGACAAGTGCCGGTGAGAATTGTTTAACCAAATGAGAGCACAGCGTTGTTCATAGATAGTGAGGTTCAAGCACATTAATGACCAGGGCTTGGGGGAAAGACATATTGGGTAAATTGTGCGCAAAAGTGACAATTATTTGTCGTCCTTGAAATGGATTAGAAACAAGGCTCGCAATAACCCGAGTAATTGTACAGCGATTATGACCATAATTAAATTTTCGTCTTATTTTTACCACAGCTGCCTCTACCAGCAATATAATGTTGATAGTCTTGACAGCATTAACTGTGATGGCCCTGATTGGCGTATTGTATATTGGAAGGAAAGTAAAGCAAGCTAACAACCGAGGGATGCCTAATTATAGGCCCATGAAGTCCTGAAATACCAGGGTCGATGATGAATCAGAATAGATTCTTTTCTTAATCTTTATTAGTATTTTTGTCAGAGGCGTTGATCATACATTAGCAGAATGGGGATTTGAGATGGAAAGTATACCTCTTAGGTTGATTATGAAATCTTTGAGGGCTTGAAATATAGAGCCCTTAATTTTTACTTGATGTCATTTTGTGTCCAGTTTTGTATCCCTGAACCCCGCTGTCTGCCCGGCCACGCCCAGTCCTCGTCCACGGAGTCCCCAATTGCATGCTAATGTTTGGTTAGTGCCTTATATTATATACTGCCGTATATTTATCATGTAAAGATGAGCACTTTTTTCTTTTATAATTTTAAGCTTTGTTTTTTTTTTATCTTGATGTCGATTTCCTTGGTTACAAACACTCGTGGTAGCTGGAATTCTTTAATGTGGAATCTTTACAAAACTGAAACTAATGAATTGTAAGCCCCACATCGTTTAATAAAGCATCTGCTTTTCAAAATGAATTGCCTCCTTCGACAACATATGTTGGCAATGGGTATTTATATAGTGCGTAATACAACGTCTCACTGCACTTCACAATTGAGTAACTGAAATGAAATAAATTAAAGAAAATATAGTTTTTTTTAAGAAACCCCAGCTAGCAAGGAGGCAAACCAGTTGGCTATTTACAAGCATGGTTGAGAAACTAAATTTGAACATGGCGAACCCGGAACAAACGATCGCGGAACAAATTCAACCTCAGCTACTGGACAGAGTGGGGACTCGAAATATAACGGTCACCGGATTCTGAGATGGACGTTCTGACCACTCGACCATTCTGCCTCCTGATCCCTGTCTTTTGTCATGAAAAAAGCCTGAGTGCTCGAAACTTGACAATTGTCGATCTGTTTTTTCGTATTCCTCCCTTCCAGTTTCAAGATTGCACAGTATTCATTGAATAACGTCAATAACTTGTTATCCCGCTATTGGAAACTAACCTAATATAGTGCATCTTTTCATTATAAACTCGGGTTTATACTTTGGATATTTTTTACTCTTTTGCAGTGCATATCTACTACCAGTCCGTAACGGTTGTCTGAAATCTCTTTCTAATATATTTCCAGTTCAGTCCAAATAATTTTGAGTTAGGTTTTCGGTATTTTTTATGTTTTTGCAAGCAAACAAGATAATCCAAATACAAGATATATCAAATTTCTGAGACATTGCACAAAGCATTTTGCGTTAAACTTAAGTTCTCTAATCAGAATGCAACTATATACCTTGAACAGATATTGAAAAGCGTCAATGAATACAACCGTATCGATGCCTCGGCAGTGGAAAAAGTCATTAAAAAGTAGCTGTTGTTTATTTGACTTCCGCGGAATTTTTTACCGCGTAATCTAAGCGTAGGCTTGAACTATGTTCTTTACTTTCTTCATTAAAAGTCTTATATACCTGGGCCATGCTTACCGCCAGGCTTTTACAAGCAGTAATAATGCTGGGACACGCCCAAGCAACGTGTGCAGACTCAGTAATGTACTACATAATTATCAGCAGCGAATGATTTTCTTTTAACTACGAAATTAGACAGCAAAAAGTTCTTTTGTATGTCATATATGCAAGTTTTAAGTGCTTGACTTTTAGACAAATCCTTGTTTACGTGGGACGTTTTGTAATGCTAATTTTAGTAGCCTACCAAATTTATGCAAAGTTTACCTTTTTATAACTTTTAAAGTTTATTGACAAAGCTTCAGGTTGATGAGTGAGGGAATTTAAATTTCAATCTGTGGCAAATTCAGTAGTGAAGATGCTACGGTTTCTGTTCCTGACTGCAGTTGTCCTGCAGATCGTTGGTGCTCAGCAATATCCATATGATGGTAAGCAAAAATCACCGAACTAACTTTCTTTCCATTTTCTGCAAAAATTGATGTTAAATTGGTGGCTTTTCGGGCTTGAATACGATGGATGTTTCTCTTGATTTTCACTCCATGATGAAAGTGGCCATAAGGAACAGGATAGAAGCCACTGTTGTCCATTTCACTAATATTTTTAGTGTAGTTCTACCGATCCAAAAGGTCTGCACCCAAGACTAGAAAATTCTAATGACCCTTGTGACTCCCAAATGCAGAAGCTGCAATTGCTAGAATATATTTCTTCCCTTTAATGTTTAGGCTTTTTTGGTATATTACAAAATTTTGTTCGTTGTATAGCTACACCAATATTAAAATAATTATTTAGTTGAGGTAGGAGTGAAGAAAGGAGTATAACATTCAAAATTAGTATTTGCCCAGTTACCAAAAAATGCTGCATTATGATAAATGTAAACCAACATGTAGGGTCGATCCTTTAGGTTTATAGACTGGCTAGGCACCAGAAATATTACAAACTATATCCTGAACTGAAAATCCTTGGAAAATCAAATTCACTGAATCGAAAAATCCGAGGAGATCATAAAATGTTTCCATTCAAATCGTCAAAAAAGATAATATGAATAATTCATTCAAATTGCATCAGGGGCTATTTTGCCGCCAATATATAGCAACATGACTGCCAGGTTTAATGGGCTCCTTTCCGTCAAGGAGGCTGTTTTGATTACTGATGAAGAAAAAAAATGAGCCTGAATTTAGTCCAGGGCCCTGTCTATTGAAGTGACTGGAATTGTATGTCTGATATTGAAGTATCTTTAATTCTCGGAGAGCATCAGTCCACAGATTTCCAACAGGAACGCTAGTGTCGGCAACTACTGCGAAACGTTTTATCAGTGTCACGAATTTTAATGGAAAAGATATTTTTAAATTGCTTCAGTAGATATCTCAAGATCGCAAGGGCCGGCGTAGGGAAAGTAGAAACAAGTAGTGAAACTTACCACAGGAACTCCATACTGCACAGGAAGCATTTTTGTGTGTCTTCTCAAAGACCGCGCTACCCCAGTAAATATCATATTCAAAAAAATGGTAGACAAAAAAGGTAGACAAGAATAATCTGGAAAAAAACTGTTTATAGTGGTTCGGTATCCCCCGTGTATTTTGGTCTTCAATACTGCTGCTATAGGAATATGTTCTTTCATAAATTCAGGAAGTCCAATTAAGAACAGCTTCCAAAAATGTAGAATTGTTCTGATCATGAAAAAAGCTTGTTAAATTTTGCATATTTTTCTACAGAAGGAGTATGTCCACCCCTGCATGTCCACAAAAAAGTCTCAGTTGTTCCGCCAACGTGCACAAGCAGCAAGATGGCCGCTGGCGTGGTTTGTTCGTTTTCCTGTAAAGCAGGCTACCGTGTACATGGACCACCAATGAAGGAATGTACAGACCAGGGGACCTGGACAAACCAGCATATGAATATTTCTTGTTCAGGTAACTTTTTACAATTAATAAAAGTGTAACTTCTATCATTTTAACTTATCCTTTCCCCTCCAGAGTATTGCTACACCCTGTCATGCACTCCCACTCCTCCCCTCTCCTCTCCTCTCTCCAATATTGCTTCTCGTGCCGAACTTGGTCGTTTCCCAATGAAATTATTTACAGATACGTTTTCTCTCAAATACTTCAACCATCTTCTTTGTTTACCGGACAACTCGATTACTAAACAGGCTTTTTTTATTTCTCAAACTTTATATGAACAAAATAAATCTTGTTATTTCTCAAATTTACAAGCAATGTTAAATTTTTATGATATACATAATAATCTCACACAATGTTTTTCTAATGAAAACCTAAAAAATTATTCTGAAAAAATGAAAAATAATTATTTTAAACACTGGAAAGCTCTCTTACAGAATTCCAAAAAATTAACCTTTTATAGATCTTTTAAAAATTATTACGAAGTTGAAGATTATTTAAACATAATTCAAAATTTCGAACAAAGAAGGCAATTCACCAAATTTCGAATTAGCAACCACAAACTAGCTATTGAAGCTGGTAGATATGATAATCAGTATATCCAATCTGATCAACGTATCTGTGTTTACTGTACTAGTAATGAAATAGAATGCGAAATGCACATGTTATTTAAATGTCCAATTTATAATGAACCTCGTGAAAATTTTTTCAGATTGGTAGAAAACGAAATGATAATTAACAAAATGAATGAAAATGATTTATTACAAAAATTAATGTCATCAAATAATTCTAAAATTATAATTTTGTTATCCAAGTTTATATATAAATGTTTAATCCTTAGACAAGATTCACCACAGAATCGTATGTATTGTAACTTGACTTATATTACATATATATATATAGCTATTGTTCCTGTTACGTGCTTTAGCAATACTTGTAAAACACTACTTGTCATGCTAATAAAGCGATTTCAAACCTAAACCTCTCCTCTCCTCTCCTCTCCTCTCCTCTCCTCTCCTCTCCTCTCCTCTCCTCTCCTCTCCTCTCCTCTCCTCTCCTCTCCTCTCCTCTCCTCTTTGTTGTTATACCATTAGACATAATTGGGACTCAGCTTACATGAGTTGGCCATGATATTTTATGTAGATATCAACGAATGCAATATCAACAATGGTGGATGTAGTCATAAGTGTATCAACACAATTGGTAATCACAGATGTGAATGTCCTCCTAAACTTTCACTTCATAAAGATGGAAAACGTTGCAAAGGTTGGTGGTTGGTGTTGCGTTTGCAGCAGTTATTCTAATTTTTGGATCACTTCTTCGCTCAGAAAAAGCCAATACAGTCCAGCAGTATATATTAAGCGCAAATTTTCAAAAAAGCTAGAATGCTTACTATTTATTCTGCTTTTTCTTTTTGTGTTATAAGATCCAACTGATTCTGATCATTCGTTCAGCTTTGATTTGAGTCAGTGTTTTTATACACATATGTACATGTATATAATATATATATTGTGGGTGCTTATATGACTTGAATCTCACTAAAACATTTTCTATTTAAATATTCTTTTAGCTGAGGGCTTACAACTGACATGTGGAACCAAGGATATGTCTATTGTTATCCCCAAGAAAATCATTCATAACTTGCACCACGAGCACCTACGCTTAAATGACCGTGATTGTGTGGCAAGCCAAAATACAACGCATTACATTCTAAAGACAACCCTTACTGGGTGTGGTACCACCAGTAGAAGGATAAAGGGCTACATTGTCTACAGCAACAAGGTACGATTTGTACCTTCTCTTCCCCTATAGCCGCACTATAAAACTCTATGCTATCATCTAATTTATGAAATCCTTGTGAGACCCTAGCCTCTAACCGTTCTCTTATATTTAAAATGACTTTAGTAGTAAATTTTAAAACAAATTTATATTTAACCAAGTCAAGTTTTATTGTAGAGGTAAGTCCATTACTTTAACAGCATCAGCAGTAAAAAGGTGGTATCTTCCTTGCGCCTGTCTTGTTTTTAACTTGCAAAGCCATTTGATTGTTGGCTAACTTCTTCTTTTAATTTTAAGAAATCATTACAAATTTTGTAAATCCTCGTGAAGAGCTAACCAATCATTGTTAATTATTTTGTAAGCTCGATCTATCAAGGTCCTTATTAACCCGACTTTGTAAAACTATAATAGAACGAGCTTACAAAATTAACAACACTTGGTCAGCTCTACATCAGGATTTACAAAATTTAGCAACAATTTTACAGAAACATTATAGGATTAATGAAATCTAGATAAAAACTTATCAATATATATTTTACAACTAGGTATCAGAAGAGCCTGACAAGGTCCAGTAACAAAATAGGGCGTGTCCTCCCTGGAGAGGTACAAGTACCATTCTGTTGTTACTTCCGCAACCAAGAAGTCGTCCATGCTGTTGGCATGCGCCCTGGTGTTAAGCCAATCTACATCAAAGTCAAAGGCGGAGGAAAGATGGAAGTAAAATTTGACTTTTATAAAACCAGTTGGCACGGAAAAAATGGGAATCCTTATTACAAATCCGTATACACTTGGGATGACTTCCCTGTCTCGGTGCATCTTAGACAACGACTTTATTTTGAGGTACTATGTTTGGGGATTGCGTTTAAACTTCGCTAATAGATTGAAAAACAAATACCATGACATACTGTCAGTAAACGTTGCTTAGAACACTCAAAAACCACTATGCACAGCATTTTGTAGAAGCTTTATCATTAGCTCTGTTCCAATAGCTTTACAAAGCAATCCGTCCATTTAGTACAAAACTATTTGCATCGTGTATTATTGGTACAGTCTCCTAGTTTTTTGTTTCTTGATAAGCATTCAATTTCTATGTACAATTGTACTTGTCAAAAGCACAATAAGGTAATAAATATTGTTGGTACAGTCCCCTACCTTTGACCCTATATACCTCGGCCTTGACCAGCAGAATGAGCTTATTTGCAACAGGATTCAAAGCATGCTATTTCTATCTCATATGAATGTTATGATATTGCAGACTTGGCTTCCAATTAACACTTATATTACGATTTCTTTCTTATTGTCTTATTTCTAAAGGTGTCTCTGAAAACCAAAGAAAAAGATTTAGAAATCCTTGCAGACAGGTGTTGCTCAACACCAACACGTGACCACGAAAAGTCTAAATATCTTAGACATACATTTATACATGATGGGTGAGTTGGATTAAATGTCTTAAGAAATTGACAGACCGACTGACCGACAAATCGATGAACAAAAATATAAATGGCTGATCATAGCAAAGCTGATAGGCCGCGGATTACTAGCATTGAATGCATACCGGTTTGGTCGACTCCAGACTAGCGCGCCGTCATTCGTCGTCGCTATACAAATGTCCGCCAACATGGTGGTAAATTTGAATTTCCCCGAGAACTCGAAATCCAGCCATTTCTCCTAATTTCTACTAAAAGTAGTATATTGATAGACCGTATATTGATTAATGGCTTTGTTAAAATACTTCAGGTGTGCTGTCGACAAGACAGTTCGTTTCCACCATTCCCCTTCCCACACTGCTCAACGCTTCAGTTTGGAGGCCTTTAAGTTTCTGGGCGATCATCCATTCGTCTTCTTACACTGTCACGTGGTTGTTTGCGATGTTAACGATCCGCATTCACGTTGTAAAAAGGGCTGCATTCCTAAACCTACATCACCTGTGCCTCATGGACACGCTCCAGCCAAGAAACAACGCAAGGCTCACTCCAAACAAAAACGTGCTCTCGTTGACAAGAATGCGAATTCTGTCACCGTGAGCCAAGGTCCTTTCCTTCTAGCTGAAGAATCAAGAAAGGGAACGAAGAGGGGAAGAGAATCGAAGAAATCACATGTTATGCACAAAAACGTGCAGCCATCATTTGATGAGGGTGAAAGGCAGAAAAAGAAAAGTTTGAAGCATGGTATGTTGATTAGCATTAGACAGTAAAGTCTTGCTTCCTTGCATACATACATACTAGCTTTATCAGTTCGTAACTCCCAAGATGGGCTTTTCGGTTACAAATTCTAAAATCTATTTATTTACAATATGATAAAACTTTAGTTATATATTTTAATCTACAGATTTTACAGCAATAACACGGGTGGGTTAGTGAGTTAGTCCGCAGTCACCTTCATCTACATTGCCGTGCGGGTTCAAAAACATCCTGCATAGAAAGTTTTGCACGGTTTTGGGAAGGGATGGAGAGTACACTGTGTTCCCCTTGCACGCCCAAATTTAGCGGCATGGAAATGTAATCATATTCTCCTTTACATTAACCCACCTTGGTTATTTTATCAAAGCCTGATTTTGTTAGGACCTGGAGTTGCGTACCCTCGATTCTCGACCCTGATCCGTACAACAAACCTCGAGAGTCAGAATTCGAGCCTCTAATACCCGATGTAGTAGCATACTTTGAAGCCTCTTCAGCTGAAAGCGACTTCAAAATTAAAAAAGATAAAATATTTTTAAGTTAACTGAAGGAATTAATTCATGCTTCTGTCTTTTCACTTTGAACAGGTTTAACTGGAGCCGCTAACATCGCTTTGGTGGCCATGACAGTGGCTGCAGCTATTGCTCTTGTAGGTGTCATGTATTTTGGCTACAAGTCGAGACAACTCAAGCCTGCAGGTTACGACTACGTCACTACTAAAACGGACAGACTGTAGTGGAACAACCACCAATCAGGCCGTATAGACAAGACAAAACTTTCAAATTTCATATTTTGAACTTGTAAATGCACCTGTGAGCTTTCTTCTCCTAAGTCCCCCTCCCTTCCTCCTCACCACACCCCAACCGTTGCCCCTTCACCCAATCCTCTCACTGAACAGAATCTACATATTGATGTTCTTACCCAGTTAGGTTTGAGATCGTGGACTTGTACTATGTTTTGAGTTCATAAAATATTGACTTTTTAACACCTTGTTGCCTTGTTTTATCTTATTTTTGAAAAAGCAAATTCTAACGAATTAAGTTCGCGTCATTTATGTTAAGCGCCACTGATTTCTTAATGTCTTTCAGATAGCTAGGCCTCTTTCTCAAGCTCAATGTTGATATTATGCGCCATTTTAAAAACCTTTTGTAGCCAAATGTGATGTGTTGGCCCGTATTTGAGCTATTTTAGAACTTCATTTAAACGCTGTCAGCGAGGGCTGAAAGCGAATGCATGGCAATTGTTTAATTTTTTTCAGCGAGCGTAAGTGGATGATGGTCAGAGATCAGAATAGCCTTAATGAAGGGCAACAGGTCACATCACGTGACGCGCGTCTATACTGGTTATGCTTTCATGCTAAATAATTGTATCCATAGTATATCATTGCAACGCAACTCACCGAAACAACACTAGAAAGTGGGAAGGAAGAAATGAACAAACAATCAAACCCTTTTATTTGCATAGCATTAAAGATGTATCATTTCTTTGTTTTGCCGAAGATTGTAGCATATCAGGCATCTACATGAACGCAACAAAAATAAAGCACATTCTCCATTCATCGCAGAAAGCACTCGCTGCGAAATTTTGAACAATAGATTTTATTCCGAACGAGGGGTGCGGACTGCTGACTCTGACTCCTGTTTCGAAAAAAATAAGAAAAGAAAGCAATGAAAGGTAGAAACAAAACAAAATCCATTAGACAAAAAAAAAAAAAAAATTGGCATGATTTTTAGGGTCACGTAAACGAAAGAAAATCCGCATTTCTTATCATGTATTCATATCCGGTATGGTTGTATGAAACATCTTAGAAAGAACTGACTGCCGATGAGGCGGGAATTTTATTATTAATGCTCTGCAGGCGAACAGGGACAAAAATGTTGAATGTTTTTTATAGGCTGTTTTCAGCCCAAATCTACTAGGAATTTCGACAATTTTAAGGATATAAGGACACATTCAAACAAATAGTAAATCTTATTATTCTGAACTAGAACAGCAAAAGAAAATAAGCGAAGCTGAATTCTAAACAAGTTAGCTCTAGATAATCATTTTCTTGAAGATCAAGCAGTACTCCTAGCAAGCTTTTACTATCCAGAGAATTCTAGAGCTATAGCCTTATATTAAAAACTCAAAGGGTTTGTAATTCTATGCATCACTTTCGTCATTTTTAAGATACTAACTTTTCGGACCAAAGTAGCTTGCCTATCCCTGTAGCCCGAGTGAATGCAACATTTATGTCTAGCTAATGTAAGACCACAGGTATCCCAAGCACATTTTATGTGGCCTTCGAACAATGGAGAAATGATTAAGACTCAGAAAGCTCTTCCAAAAAACTTCACGAATGTCCTTTTCCTCAGAGGTCTGCAACATCTAATGATGTGATTGGTGCATTTTAAAGATGACGATCGATGATGTTTTTTAATTCCACCTGGGCACGAGTAAACGCACCATTGTACGTCTAGTATTTAAGAGGAGATTTGTTTTCGTGTTCAAGCATTGGGCAACAAAAACTATTCAGCTAAAGAACAACCGTCGTACAAAGCTAAAGTTATTATTTTGAGAAAGTTTAGGTTATTTGTAAGTGGTTTTGATTAATGAAAGTTCAATAAAAGTGTTAATCCAAAGTGAATGTTTGAATCGAAAATGAGTTTTAAGCCTTCTTTCGCTCCATTGCCATAGAAATCTTTACATTCAGCTTGAAAGTTGGTAAATATGAGTAAAACAGCTTTAAACAGGCATTGTATCTTAGTAGATCAATTCCTAACTAATAAAAATAGAATGTGAGTGTTAATCCAAAACGAAAATTTAAATCAAAAGTTGCCCGAAGGGCTAGTTTTTGGTACTTTTAGCCAGCATTACTCGATATTGAAAAAATCTCCTCTTAATACTAAATTATGCAATGTTATGCAAATTCTATGTTTTCTATTGTTTAATTAACACTATTTTGTACTATTTAGTAATTTGTATTTTACAGATATACTTGTTTAATTTGCACTCTACTAGTAGTGATACTTAAGGTACAACTTGATTACTTAATAATTACTTGATTACTACTGAATTCTAATAAGGCAATGCTGTTTCAAGGAAATTTAATGCAGAAAATGGAAATTTAGTTCGGAAAAATAGAAAATTTAGTACAAATTTGGGTTTTCAAAGTTTTCTAAGTTCTGTTGCTGTTCACAATATCTAGCATCAAAACTATGCATATTCTGATCACAAAGCAACGATTTTGATGGAAGAAAAAGTTGAGGATTTTGTTGTGTTTTTGCACAGGCAGCCCAAATAATATTCTTGTCAGTAAGGCAATCTATCCCGGGGGGGGACTCCGATCGGAAATGGACGGGGATGCTCGTCGTACCTTTTAGGGGTCAAAATCAGCGATCTGGTACCTTTTAGGGTATCTCAGACTTTAGTGGACTACTAGAGACCTTGCTGGTACCTTTTAGGGTGATTTTTTCCTCTATCAACGATTAAATACTGGAAACAAAGATCGGATTGCACGACCATCAAATTGTTCGTATATAAATAGACAGAATTGATCGCTTCATTGACTCAAATATGCAAAATGTTAAATTTAGTGTTTTTAAGTTGGTACCTTTTAGGGGTAAAAACATGTATTGCCACGGCCACCCGGATATGACTTTGGTACCTTTTAGGGGTCATGTTCAAAATCTCCGACGAGCATCCCCGTCCTCTTGTATATAGGAGTCCCCCCCCCCCCCCCCCCGGGCAATCTATAAGCAATCATATCACGCTAAAACTTAAGAAGGGCACTAATAGAGGTAAGAGTAATGACTCAGTGACATTTTCAATGATTTATTGAATAAATCATGATATTTCGTATTTCTATGGAAAGTCCTATAGATTACCTTATAGCAACAATAGAGTGCATGCACTTAATCCGTGAAACAAACACTACTAATTAGTAGTAAATAGTGTTGATTAGACAATAGGAAACAAAGGAATTACCATAATTTAGCACTATTTTGTACTATTTATGTTTCACGGATTAAGTGCGTGCACTCTACTGTTTGTCTGCCTGTGGTATTTAAGTATCATTAGTAAAGGCTGGTTCACACTAGCGTCGGAATCAGAATCGGAATCGTAAGAAAACAACAAAGAATTTAGGGATTAGAATACGAAAGAAAGGTGTTTTTCTTTGTTCCTTCCTTTGTCTTTGATTATGCTTATGCTTGGTCTTATGCTTCTTGCGATGCTTATGTCGATGTCTTATGTCACACGCTTGACTTAACTCTTTTGTCTTTTCCTTTGTTTTCTGCTTCCGATTCCGAATCCGACGCTAGTGTGAACCAGCCTTAAGAAATCATATGGCTTTCTCCTGGAATTTGGAATAAATTTGAACTTGTGGAATCGCCTAAAGGCTCGTACAATACACCGATCTCGGCTTTGCTTGAATGGCCACTAAACAATGGATGGTTTTCCCAATGGAATAGTAAATGTCCGAGCAACAAAACTCGAATTCGAAGATGTTTTAGATATTATCACACGATTTCTTGATGTTCCTTTAGAATGCACTCAATCTCAGACAGACCTTTACAAATTTCAGCAATCGGGTGTCTGTATCAGGTTGTACATCAAAAACATGTTAGCTTGTCCGACGTAGCAACAGTACTACGGAGGCAGAACAATGGATGCGGGATCGGTGAATTTCGAACTCTTTGTAATCCCACTCCTTCAAATTTATGACTCAAGGGAGTAGGGTAAGACGAAAATTAAACTGCATTCGGTTTCTAAAAATAGCCAAAGCGGGAATTCACATGGCGCGCGCGATATTAAGACCTTTCCCCATCTTATTTAGCTCTCTTGACTGAATTTATTCAAATTGTAGTTCCAGTCCACTACCAGCCATCTTGCTTTCGTACAATGCGTCAAATCTCTTGTTTTGTTCCTCGCTAAAGTAGTTTTGCCAATCTCCAACTTCTCCCTTGCGGATAAACTTGATTCCTGGGACGCGACTTATCTTTTCTATCTCCTTATTGCCATCAAGAAATCGCCCTTTACCGTCAGACATGGCCTTAAAGGTCGTTTGCTCAGCAATGCGTTCAATCTTGTCTGGGGATAAATCTTTACCAAGAAACTTGGCGATCTGTTGGACAGCACCAGGTAGGTTCTTTTTCATGTCCTCGTACTTGACGAACAGAATGTTGGGATCATCTCGATGAGCCCACCATCCAAGCACGTGATCAAACCAACTTCCGTAGAAAACATCAGCTTTAATAAACATCTCAAAGAACTCATCCCAAGAACGGTCAAATTCCAAGAACTTTACTCCTTTATAATGCCAATAGAATGACACAGCGGTATCTTTTGGGTTGCGTACAACGTAGATGTACTTCGGCTTAGTAACGCCATCTCCCATGGGTACCTGATGGTACGGTAGATGAAACTTGAAAAAACGAGGGAATGGTCTCTTCGAATAAAATTCCAGGAGGTTTAGCTTTTGGTTCCTTCTTGTGCAGTGAAGGAATTTTTCAATTTCTAGATAGGGCACCCGGTCACCTATATACGCCATATCCACTCTGCCATCGGTGTAAATTTGCCATGCAATCTCAGACAACCATGTTGTTCCTGATTTGGGATAGGTATCCACGAAGACATCACCTTCTTGGACTGGAAGATCTTTGATTTCATTCAGAAACTCTTTAGTAACTTCAGGGACATGAATGATGCCATCGATGGTCTGGCATATCGTAGGATGACGATACGATTCTTGCTGTAATAGCGGAATGTTTTTGTCATCGGTCGTAGATGCTGACATCTTGGATAAAGTTGATTTTTAACTGATACACCGCCTTGAGACGCGATTGAGAATACTCGAAAGCAAAAATGATCAAATCTAAGTCGACAGCGGTGTAAAAGTAGTGAAAACTTGGTGTAGACTGTTAAACTTCTATCAATTTGCTAAGCACAAGCAGCATGTAAAATTCACTTATGTTCATGACCTTTTTAAACAATGAAATTCAATCGCGTGATCCGCGTAGGTTGGTCGGGCCAGTTACGAAATGGTCTTGTCAGCAATAGATTGAAAAAAACTTTTAAAAAGATCACAAGACTTGTTATTTTTGCAAACATGTTTCGGCAGTTCTGCTGCCATCATTACTGCGTAAATTACAATTGTGGAGCTCGGCTTAAGTACAAGAATTACAAACAAAGGTTCAGTTATATACCATATCATGATATGACATATATAATGATATGACAACAGGACTGCCGAAACATGTCTCCGAAAATAGAAACTCTTAGAAGTAAAATCTTGAAAAGGATTCTAAATGGATCAGACTACGGACAGCTGAAGCTTGTAAGAGATGTTAAATGTGAAAATTTCAGTCAAGCAGGTTTCTTAGATCCATCGCGTGATGCTTCCCGTTTTTTAAATCAAATCTTTTACGCAAGTCACGCAATGTGTGTTGCATGACGAGACCAAATACGGCTGCACAGACGGATTATCACGAGACAGACTTGAGACCACTTGAGGCATGTTGGGAAAAACCTGTTTTACCGCTATTAGAAGATAGTACACCAAAAATGTCATAATTGTTTCAGTTTAAAAATCAAATTGGGTTCTCTTTCATTTCTAATAATGTACTTGCAAAAATTTCTCACATCTGATTGCCTGCAAGAGTTCAATATATTTGAAACATCAGTGCAAACGCAATAATCAAAAGATTTCTTTCGGTCCTAAATGTCTCAGCTTAAACTACTTTTTGTAAATCTGTTTGTTGCGGCCAAATATAGTGTAACGTTTAACATCTCTGGATTTAACAAGAGCAAATATCTGCGCCAGAATCAAGTAGAAAACTACAGTGAATGTCTCCAATGAATCCAGGAACCACAAGTCGACCCTCTATCATTTTCATTATTGCTAGCAATTTCTGGGGCTCCTGCATTTTCTAAAACAGTCGACCTCAGCCCCGTGAGCTCGACCTCTGGTAGTTTCCCTGTGGTGGTGTCTCTGTACTTTGCTGTCGCTGTTGTGGAGTTCCTGTGGAGTTGTGACTCTGTGGTGGGAAACCTGTGGTGTCTTGCTGTCGTTGTCCCTCAACGCGGCCCCTTTCCATATCATCGGCCAGTTGTACTTTCTGTTTAATTGGTCTTATACCTTGTTTCCATTTAGTAGGTAGAGAACAACAATACAGTGATTCAACAACTGTATAAGTGAATGATCGAAAAAGTCTAGTGCACAAAACCAGTTAGGTGCTGTAAATAACCACAGAAAACAATGAAATACTCCAAATAATGTCCAACCTTTGCCTTGTATAGTTAGTCCACGAATATGGTACAGAACTGTTCAAATTTGTGTAACAAGCATGAAATTTGGCACACCGATAGAAGTTAATGACCTGAGTAATTCTATAGGTGGAGCCACGCCCAGAAATCACATATCGATATTCTTGGAATTATTTATATCAGAAACAAAGATAAACAGTATCTAATGATAGTGCAAAAGTGTATAATTAAGGATAGTGATAAGGTAGAGTATGCTGAGTAATTTTTGATTGAGAGCCACGCCCCCTAAATGCTACTTCGAGAACTATAGCTATGGAAAACATTATAAATGTAATTGATACAAAAGGTTTTTCTTGTTGTGATGTCCATGTGAAATCTTGCACAATGTTAAGGCTTAGGCCTATAGCAATTCTAGATATGCAGCCACGCCTAAAAAACAAGAACTTCTAGTTTTATAGCAATGGAATATATCATTAAAAATTCGAGCAAAATAAACCTTCGATTTTATTTATAAGCAGCGAGGCCGGAAACATTCAAAATGTAATAAGCATAAAGCCATGCCCTAACAGAGTACTAACAGAATTTTAGTTATGGTATAATGTATATCAGTGTTTATAAAAAAGTCGATTACTTAAACGAAAATTGGCGGCAGAAAGAGACTGCAACTATTAATCTGCAAGTACTTTTATAGGGCGTAGCTCTATGCTAATCATATCTTGAAATCATTTATTTTAGTAGTGCTTTCACTATTACGGTTATATACTAAAACTACAGGTATATTTTGCCGATTTTATATAATGATTTATTATATACATATCGAGATTTACTCACTAAAATTCCAATTAGTAAATTTTCGTTCATTCATTGCTCTCAGCCAATCAGAATGCGCGTATCATTTTCTTCACGTGTGAGAAAAACGATACGTCCAATCAGAAGTGACTTTATTTCTGATGCAAATTTTTCTTCAAACTGGCTAGCTAGTCCCCTCAGCACTTTTTATCGAAGGATTTTCTGTCTTGGCAGCTCAATTTTTAATCTTTATATATTTAGATACAAATCAATATTATTTTTGTTTTGTTTTGACGTCTGTTTGTAATCTGAATTTTGTTTTGCAGGTTTTTTGTACTTTTTGAAATCAAAATCTTGACCATGGAAAAGCAAACCATTTTCACAGCAAAATGACTAAAATATCGATATGCATATGATAAACAGAAAACACCACGGAAAGTGCTTTGTACCGTGTACGTGCGCACTTTCCACGAAGTATTCTCTATATATTCCATTACTATAAAAATTTAGACCATTTACGTGGAAATAACAACTTAGACATTAAATCTTCGTTTATAATTAGTTGATTTGAGTTGCCTGGGAGAGGGTCATTTTTTCGGTTATTCAATGAAGGACCATGTTTTTTGAGAAGAAAACAAGGGGAAGGGTCATCATAATTTTGTTTTGATTGAGACGAAAAACTCCACCCCACCCCTCCTCATTATAAACGTACAGTCCCTAAATGCGCCTTTTGTAAAGAAACTCAGTGGTCTCTAGCAAATGGAAACTGGACTATTAGTTTGTCGTTCAACGGTGTATACAGGTGTATAGTAATATGGAAAAAATGTAGCTCTATCAAGTTTATTCAAATTCTAGTTCCAGTCCACTACTAGCCATCTTGCTTTTGTATAGTGCGTCAAATCTCTTGTTTTGTTCCTCGCTAAAGTAGTTTTGCCAATCACCAACTTCTCCCTTGCGGATAAACTTGATTCCTGGTACGCGAATTATCTTTTGCCATCTCCTCATTGCCATCAAGAAATCGCCCTTTACCGTCAGACATGGCCTTAAAGGTCGTTTGCTCAGCAATGCGTTCAATCTTGTCTGGGGATAAATCTTTACCAAGAAACTGGGCGATCTGTTGGACAGCACCAGGCAGGTTCTTTTTCATGTCCTCAGTACTTGACGAACAGAATGTTGGGATCATCTCGATGAGCCCACCATCCAAGCACGTGATCAAACCAACTTCCGCAGAAAACATCAGCTTTAATAAACATCTCAAAGAACTCATCCCAAGGACGATCAAATTCATAACGCTTCATTCCTTTATAATGCCAATAGCATGAAACAGCGGTATCTTTTGGGTTGCGTACAACGTAGATATACTTCGGCTTAGTAACGCAATCTCCCATTGGTGCTTGATAGTATGGTAGATGAATTTTGAAGAGACGAGGGAAAGGTCTCTTTATATAGAATTCCCTGAAGTTTAGCTTGTGGTTCTTTCTAGTGCATTCCATTTCTAGAAAGGGCACACGTTCACCTATAAACGTCATAGCCACTGAACCTTCGGTGTAAATTTGCCATACAATCTCAGACATCCATGTTGATCCTGCTTTAGGATAGGAAACGACAAACACATCACCTTCCTGGACTGGAAGATCTTTGATTTCATTCAGAAACTGTTCAGTAATTTTTGGGACTTGAATGATGCCATTGAAGGTCTGGAACAACGCCGGATGACGATAAGATTCTTGCTGACTTGCTTGAATGTTGTCTTTGTATTCGGTCTCACGGTCAGTCGCAGATGCTGACATCTTGAACTGCATGAATAACGCTGATTTTTAATTAATACA
The DNA here is from genome assembly GCA_029948255.1 of Telmatactis stephensoni. Classification (NCBI taxonomy): domain Eukaryota; kingdom Metazoa; phylum Cnidaria; class Anthozoa; order Actiniaria; family Isophelliidae; genus Telmatactis; species Telmatactis stephensoni. The sequence goes on along the minus strand of JALIZF010001682.1, from coordinate 71,222 downwards.
GACCCAAAGACTATAGGAAGCACTCAAAGCTACTCAAAATGGTCAAATCTAAGACAGTCTTATAAAATGGTGGAAAATTTGCGTAACCTTTTAAACTTAAACTTATTGAACTTCTTTAAACATAAGCAGCATGTAAAATTTACTTATGACCTCTTAAACATGCAGTGAAACTGAATCGCATGACAATAGCCAACATAACCCGTAGTGCCAAGATGTAAGTTCAAGGGCACCAGGATAAATATTTGGTTGTCGTTAAAGCGCTGCCGGGGGGTGTGGATGTATATCAAGGTAGGAAGGTTTACGTATCACGGCAGAAAACTTTATATATCACGGTAGAAAGGTTAGTATCGCTACGCTCGTTCCACTTGAGTTTTGAGCATTTTTGTGACGTCATCTATGATCAATAAGAGGACAGACAATGAAAAACTATGTTCGATTTGTTAAATATAAACTTATTTCAATAAACGTTGTCGGACAAAAAGCTTCGAGCCTACGCGACTGACCTGAAAGGAATCGTGGGTAGAATTTGATAACGTTAAAAAATCATACAAATATCCCCATGACAATTCAAATCTATCTTGCCCTCACCTTGTACACCAAAGAACTTCATTTGTTGATGCAAAAATCAAAACAAACCTGAAAAGCGAGTGGAGTTGTGCAATACCCATACTCCTTTACGGTCTAGTGGCGTGGGCTTGAGGTTTATCGTACGACAATTTTTTTGAAATAGGTGTATATAGAGCAAAAGCGATGATCTAAAGCGAATCTTGGATAAGTGAGAACACAAAGCGAATGCATATACCTATTTTAAAAAAGGTTGTCACCGTTAAGAGCGATAGGCGATAGGTAATAGGTCATTTCATAATTAGTTGCGCCTCATTGGCTGCACACGCGTTTTTAACCCCCCTTGTAGATCGATGCAGGAACAAAGGAACTTATCAGACTTTATAGTGCAAACTCTAGATTCTATACGTAATTTATCTCCAAATTGTACAGTAATTATCTTAGGTGATTTCAACGATTTAGATTTTTCTGATATAGTTTCCTGCCACAACTTAAAACAAGTAGTTGAGTGCCCCACCCGGGGTAACAATATTTTAGATCGTATTATAAGTAATTTTTCTGAACATTATAGTGATCCTATTTCTTATGCACCTTTAGGTTCATCTGACCATAATGTTGTGTTTTGGTCTCCCAAATTTTCTCAAGGTATTCAATCTGGTAGTAATATCACTAAGCGGTGCTTACGCTCCTATCACGGTCGAGCCAGGATGCCTTTGGGCGTTGGATCTCTGAAGTCAACTGCTTTGGCAACCTTTGGAACCCAACAGTAGACGAACTCACAGACCACTTCACTTCATCCCTGTCATCAGCTATTGAGCGATTCTTCCCCTTAAGGTCTGTAAGATGTCACAGGACTGACAAACCCTGGATAACACCGGCCATAAAAAGACTCGTCCGCGCACGTCAGAAGGCTTATCACTGCAATGACCCAGTTAAGTGGCGATACTTCAGAAACAGAGTCAAGTATGAAATTCATAGCAGCAAGAACAAATTTTACTCAGACAGAGTTAAAAGACTCGCCCCCAACGACTGTCGAAAATGGTGGCATGCAGTTAACACCTTGTCTGGTAGAAGCAAAAATAATCATTCCATCCTCATAGAGAACAACGGTTCTACCTTGACCGAACCAGCCAAGATTGCTGACACGCTCAACAAATTCTTTTTATCAGTCAACGTGGACATCCCTGAGCCTGTGAGCTAGACACAGAGAACCTACCACCTCCCCCGCCTGATGCGGATCCTCTTCCTACAATTCACCCCCACGAAGTCTGTAATAAACTCTTGGCTTTGAACCCCAATAAAGCATCGGGACCCGGTGAAATACCTGGATAACACTCGCACTCCCTGTAGCCACGATCTTTAACACGTCGCTCTCCTCGGGAATTGTCCCTCAATGTTGGAAGAGATCATTTATTATCCCAGTCCCAAAGATACGGCCCGCATCTTCTGAAGAAGACTATCGCCCAATCTCACTGACCCCATGTCTCTCGAAAGTGTTGGAAGACTTTGTCGTGAGGTGGATCATCTCAGATGTTGGTCACGCTATCGATCCACAACAGTTCGGATGCCTGAAAGGTTCCTCTACCACATTTTGTCTCTTGGATATGCTACACAACTCAGTGGCTCCAACAATTAGACAGTCCTGGTCAATTTTTAAGAGTAAGCTTTTTGGACTTCTCCAAAGCTTTTGATCGAATCGATCATACAATAGTTATCCACAAACTCACCCAAATTGGAGTCCGTTATCAACTGATCCCGTGGATTTGTAGTTTTCTTTCTGGCCGAACCCAGTCAGTTAAAGTAGGGGGGTCCACATCAGATTGGGCTCCTATAGTGGCAGGCGTCCCCCAGGGCACAAAGTTAGGCCCTATATATACTCTTTCTTATCATGATAAACGACCTGGCAAGAAACTGCCCCCTTAAATCAAGGCACTGGATGTACGTCGACGACATCACCATCTCAGAGTCAGTGGCTAGAGACGCTACACCAGCCATTCAGGACGATCTCGACACCATCTCCAGATGGGCTTCAAAGAACAACATGCGCCTGAACCCAAAGAAATGTAAAGAGCTGGCCATCTCCTTTCTCTGTTCCTCTCCTGCTGGTTTATCTTCTCCACTACATGTGAATAATGTTTCCCTTGAACGCGTAAAGGAATTCAAGGTTCTTGGTTTAACTGTACAAAACGATCTTAGATGGAATACTCATATAGACAACATCACCAAAAAAGCGTCTAAAAGGCTCCATATTATTCGTGTCCTTCGTAACGCTGGTGTACCCCCACAAGACCTAGTTAAAATTTACATAGCCCTTATCCGATTCATTCTTGAGTACTGCTGTCCCGTCTGGAGTACCTGCATCCCGTCATACTTGTCCGACGAAATTGAGAAACTTCAAAAAAGAGCCCTCCGAATCTTGTTCCCTGATCTCTCATACGAAGATGCTCTCGCAAGGACATCCCTTCCCCGGCTTGACGAAAGAAGAAACTCTCTTTGCGCCCAAACTGATTAGAGAAAATTGCTTGTGACCCGTCATCACGCCTACATTCGATCCTGCCATCGACCAGGGCCGACTCCAACGGCCGTAGGTTGCGTAATGCATCGCATTTTTCTTTATTCAAATGTAGGACTGAGAGGTTTAGAAGTAGCTTTTTTCCTAGTGCCATTGCAGATTTTAATAGAAATTTGTAGTACTGCTTTTAGCATGCTTTCAAATTAGAATACGCAAGTATTAATTAGTTTTTATAATTATATACCTTAACCATATATATATACACCTATTTCAAAAAAGGTTGTCACCGCTAAGAGCGATAGGCGATAGGTAATAGGTCATTCCAAGACCGCAAAGCACTATTGATTTCTTAATTAAGCCATCCTAAATCTTTCTTTGCACTCTTCCATCAAATAATTGGCTATTCATATGTAAATCAATTAGAAATCAATAGTGCTTTGCGGTCTTGGAATGACCTATTACCTATCGCCTATCGCTCTTAGCGTTGACAACCTTTTTTGAAATAGGTGTATACAATGCAAGCGTAATGAAGGTCTAAGGAAACTGAAATTGAAATAAACGAAATTCGTGTCAGTTTAATGTCTGTTAATGAAACGTAGCTATTGATTCTATAAAGCATTTCTTTTCAGTTTCACATATATAATATCTATTTCTATATCGCGTAAAATGTATGTGTAAAATCTGTGTTTAAACCATGTATATTACGTGCCCACAGCTGTGTATATAAATAAAGAACCAATAATAAAGGCGGAAAATTCTTCGCACTCAGCCCTATTATCAACTCATGCATAAAATCTCTACCCACATTCGTCGGCGTGGAGAGGACGCAATCCAAAATAAACATACCCTCCTGGATCAACGTTTTGGCTGGACAAATATGCTTCTAAATCGAGTAGCTGTATACATAGAAATCTTTAGTGAAGTTTGCTAGGAGTAGCTGATACTGGATGACATTACTCAGTTTGTATTTCTAAGTCTCTGAGGATGATTTAAATCTAGGAGTAGTGAAAGTTCTTTCAGTATTGCGATATCTGTTCCTAGGCAAGGTTTTTCAGTGGCGGATCCAGGATTCAGTTTCCAAGGTGGGTTCCTGTGACACTTTTGCATTTTGCCTAAGTTATTTCATTATTTAAATTAGAAATCTATAGATCATAATTAACCATTATTGTTAGTCTTAAGCACGTTTGTGTGTTTTTGTATTGTATTGTATTTCTATATATACGCCCTGTGTCCGTTCTGCCCACACGCTCTCATCACAAACACCGTTCGCAAGAACGAGAGAGCACAGTTCCAGTTGAGCTTTGAAGCAAGAGACGAGATTTTGGTGGAGCAGACTCACTCAGAGTCCCACTATATATTCGTTTGGTGGAGCAGACTCACTCAGAGTCCCACTATACTGGAGGAGAATTTGTTAAGTGAAGAAGCAAACTCATTCAGAGTTACAGAACATAGTACACAACTTGTTGAAGTAAGAAGTGAACTAACACCCAAAAGAATTACAGCAGAAAGACGAAAAGCCCGCTCGTTAATTCCAAGGAGCAAGTCCGAGGACGGAGTGAAGGCAAAGAAGCGAATCTGCTACGATAACAAAGTGAAGACAAAGGTTTGACGAAAACGATACTGTACAGAAAAAGCTAAGAAAAACGTCGCAAGAGAGAAAATAACGTAAACCAGGGCAGTTAAGTAAAGAACTAAAGACTTGTAAAAAAAAACTCTCTAAGAACACTAAATTTTTAGAAGACTTTATATTTAATAGAAATTATATTTAGTTGCCTTAATTCACATTTAGTTACTTATCTATTTATGCCTATTCTAGCTTTATATTTAATTATTTATTTAAGTCAACGATTGAATTTAAGTACCTTAGGATAATTTTCATACGAATATTGTCTTGCATTATAAGTAGCTCTTTTGTATTTAGTTTAATAAATGACAATTTCAAATTGAAAAGGAAGACTGAGTGCATGCGTTGGGGTTTGGTGGATGTGTTGAACACCCATGAGCGGATTCACAGTTCCGTTTCTTAAACCCAGCTGTGGATAATACTCTATTCTTTGGTCGATGTTTGACGAAAAAAATGGCTTAAAACCTTCAATGGGGGTTCAGTGGACCCCTTCGACTCCCCTGGATCCTGGATCCGCCACTGTTTTTAGAATGAGTACAATGCATTCCAGGTAATTCGTCGCAGATCGTGTCTAAAACTCCACACGGGTACATACAGGTAACATACGAGCAACGTACGGGTAACATACGACGACATACGAGTAACATACGACAACATACGGGTACTAAAATTGGATTTTATTTCAATTTTCATATTTGGTTTTCAGTCTAAACAATCCACTTCATAAAATCAATAATTCAAACAGGCCACGTTTGACATCGATCGATATCGAGGTATACATACTCTCGTTTGTATTGCTGTTAGTCAGAATGTCGCTTTGTTACAATGATCGATGGACTTGACGCTAGTTGTGTATTTTTTTCTGAAGAAATCGGACAAAAACGTGTCCTTATCAACAAGCACCATGTATATTCTTAGTTATAGTGTTACAGTTGCACACAGGCAAAGACATTCAGCTTGATAACGAGCGGATAATATATTCAGGAGTAGAACATAAAGATTACCTTGCTGTTTTGTTATTTTTGTTTTATTTTCCATCTGCTTGCTTTCTTTTCGCGCGTAGGAATGTAATAGAACTCCAGAAAAAGATCAACAGTATATATTTGTTGCGTATCTGTTTCTTGAAGAAATAGACGTGCTTTTTTAATCATTCTTAATTATAGTGTCACTTTTTATTTCTTTATCTTTTCTTTCGAATCCAGGTTCAGATACTGCTGGAAACCTCGATATCGATCGATGTCAAACGTGGTCTGTTTGAATTATTGATTTTATGCCAGTTGATTGTTTAGATTGAAAACCAAATATGAAAATTGAAATAAAAAGTCCAATTTTAGTACGCGTATTATGTTGCCGTATGTTACTCGTATGTTATCGTATGTGACCTGTTTAATTAATTGTGCAGCAATTAATAAGTGAAAGAACAGCGAATTTGCATTTGTAAACATTAGGATTTTTGGCGATAGAGTTGAAAATCAATTTATAAGAAACGTTAATATTTTATAGCGTACTCTGCAAAAGCGTATTTTGTTGTCGTAACTAGCGTAACTACAAATAAAAGCAGGTTTTTTGGTATCTTAAGATGTACAAAAAATTCTGGAGGTGTAAACGAGGAATAATTTAAACAGACCATATTCTTAATCTTCCACAGCAAATATGGACTATTCTTATAAATTCCATAGTAGACACGTGTTCTCCACATGCACCCTAAACTAATAGCATTGATAAACAGAGGCTATGAGAATCCAGAGTTGAATTATGAATAAAAATATCTGTCTCTGGAAAAGTCTTGAGGCTGACGAGCAGGTTGAATTGGTTTTTGATAAAACGCATGATATTCAAGCATTGTCGATGGGTTGAGCTTGTGACCGATAGCTACACTACTAGTCAATTCGCGGTCTGATCTCTTTCTAAACGGATGGCTAAATTCTATGCTAAAGCCCGATATATGTACTGCCTTGACACCGTAATGCTTTAAAGCAACAGCCAGATATGCATCGTCTGCGTGGAAGGGTCGTTGAAATGTGGTGTAGTTGATCATCTTGGGGATAATATCAGTAGAGAGAACATGGAAGGCTCCATGACAAAAAGGAGGCCAATAATCTTCACTATATTGTTCTCTTGTTATAAACCATTTACTGCTGGAAACCCGAGGAACTTCTAAGAACCGACTTGTGAATCCGCCATAAAATGGCCGAGGTAATCCCGGTTTTTGTAACCAAGTTATCAGTCTTGGAACCCTAACAAACACGTCGTCATCAGTCTTCAAAACGAATTCACAGGTAATCCTTGTCGAAGCCCAATAATGTGACATGAATGTTTTGGTAATAATGTTGGCGTATCGATCGATGAAATCGCCTATTAAAACATCGTTGTATCGAGACGCTTCTTGGAGATTTAATTTATGGTCTACAGCATTTTCGCTTATACCCAGAACGAAAAACATTTTCCATTTCTTGTGCTTGGGAATCACGGATGATGAATTCCCCCATGTCTGTCGTATTGCGTGTCGTAATCGGCGATATTTTTCCCCAGTAGCACCAGAATTCACCATTACGACAAGGTACAATTGTTTGTCTTCTCGGGACATTGCTGGTTCTAGTTTTGGCAAAGCCAGAGTAAAATTCGGCCATCTACTTGGCAAAATCAAATCGTCCCTATGTGTCTCCTTGTACCACACCAGTAATATTAATACAATTAGACAACACAGAAACAGCTTTGTCTTTCGACAAGGATATCGATAAAATAAGAATCTCGGGGAACATCTGTTGAACATGTTGAAGAGAAATTTCTGTTACCTCTATGATGTTTTGTCCGCGCTATACCGCAACGCAGCTTGACCTGTTCCGCCAGCCCCTTTTACTAATATATGAGAGAGAGAACTAACTCGCTGTTATCGACAAGCGAAATGAAATAATGATGAAGGTCAGAGCATCTCATCACTTCGCGGATTAACAGAGGATTAAAGGGCTGCTGTCGCTACAGTGATTTTCTGACCTCCAAACAATCCGTTGGAATTTGGTTTTTCGCTTCCGCCAAATTCAAACCTGAAACAACCCAAAAATACTCATACAGATCCCTAAAAACATACCAAATTACATAATAGGAAGTGAATAACCAAATTCCAACGGACTTTTCAATGCGTGACTCGCATAATTTCGAAAATCGCTGTAAAACGCGGGGTGCGGATTGCGGCTAGATTTTTGCGGATAGTGTCCAAAATATAAAATTAGTCCAAAAATTCCAAACAGTTGTAAAATTAAAGAGTAAGTAATGATAAAACAACAAAGAACAAAAACAAATATCTAAATAAAAAACGACCAAAAGAAATTTTTTCTGTTTTCTTGTCTGTTCTATTATCTGTCGTTGTGATTCAAATAGAGAGTTTCAGTTGTGCGGGTCAAGAAGCTAGCGGCGTTTTGTACAGTTTGCTAAAAAAACTTGTTTGGAAATGTTTCGAGATCATTTTTAAGTGTACATTCGGCATTCGGCTGAGGAAAGACGGGTAAAGTTTGCCGTCAATCTAAAGGTCTCTATTGATTCCCATCTAAACTGGAAATCTCATATTTCATGTATTTCCAAGAAAATCAAACGTTGTATTGGTATCCTCTCAAAAATACGTCATTTTGTAAACACTCCAATTCTCATCCAACTTTACTATACTATGATTTACCCGTTTTTGTGGCTAGTGGCGTGAGTCTCGCGCGCTATGTATGTTCTATCTACGAAGGTTCTAACCTAATCACTAAAGCTAACGAGTTCCAATACAATTTATAGTACATTTATATCATGACTTCATGACTACTTTACTTCAAGAACCAGGCTCAATTTTCGATGCTTTCATGAAGTGTTTGCTTGGAAAAGTTTGTTTAGGTTTTCTGAGAATTTAGATTGTTTACGTGTTATTGAAGAAAACGAAGAAGGTGTCGAAGCTTCTCTTCATCGTCTCTTCACTGGTCATGGAGAACGAGTGGTTAATCCTGCCGAATGGTGTCGCTGTGTTCATCGTTTGGCGATCTGTAACTACTGCCAAGGATTATACGGCAAGTCTAAAGTGGCAGACCGAGATCACTGCACAGACGACCGAGAAACTGCAGACCGAGAATCTGCAGTCCGAGAAACTCCCCAATAGAATTCGAAAAACATTGTGTAATGCTTCTTTACTCCTGTAGGCTACTGGCTTCTTTTGAGTGCAAGTGTGCTAACCTGACCGCCAAATTATATTTTTTTTACAAGATGTTCAATGATTTGGTCAATAAAGAGACCAAAATCAATATCACCGCCGAGGTTAACGTTTAAATTTTGACAAGAAAAATCGCCCAATCGTTTCAACTTGGCATGTTTTTGGTCGTTTCTGTTGTAAATGTGAAAATTATTTTTGAATTTAATTTAGTCATTTAACAAAGAGCCAATGAGTCCAGATGTGACTACAAAGACTGTTCTGTTTGTTCAGTAACCTCAAAACGTTTAGGAATAGAAAGTTGTGGTTTACCTAGTTTGTCAGTTTCTTCTTTGTAATATATAATTTGGAGGACTTATACTTATTATTCATGATTGACGTCACTTCATTACATTTTCAGATTTTAATTGCTTAAACCTCAGAGAGATGTCTATATCCAGAAATATTAAACCACAATTAAAGCTTTTCCATTTACGAAGAAACGATTTTCAATTGCAAAATTTCAAATTAGGGGTTAAGTGCGCTTTTAAAGTCTTATTGATATTTATTTAATCTCATAAATTTTTTGTCTCGTCAGTTTTACAAAAACCTTCATTCAATGCATAGTCATGCATTCAATTTGCCTTTTTACACCAATTTTACATTAAATGCTAATAGAAACAACAAACAGACACCACAAGAGTGATGGCACTTAACTCGTGAAATAGATATTAGTCTAACAGACATTATAAAATAGCCATCATATAACGCCGTTCTCACTGACCAAAGAACGAACTCTATATCTGCACACAGGACGCGCGCGCACTTTTCAAATTTTTGGTCAGTGTAAATGAATACTGAATATGCTTGAAAACAATGTATTTTATAAAAGAAATAGAAAACCTGCCTACCACGCGCGCGCGTTTTCTATTTCTTCATTAGTAGACACTATTTCTATTGTTGTCTTTTGTTTTGATTAGACTATTAGACTTGATTTGACTATTTAACAGTACTTATTGACTGGGACCGAGGGAAACAGTATGTTTTGTGGTCCCGAGACCGCCAATGTTTCCCGAGGCGGAGCCGAGCTGTTTTGTTATATACCAACTGTCAAAGAACAAAATAAAAAGCAAAACGTCGCTGCCTACAGTTAAAGTTTTTAATCAAAATTCACACAAAACTGACCTTTTTTCACACATAGTTTTTCGGAGAATTGTTGCAGCTCTTTTGGTGACATTCCTGATTGGTTATCATCTTTTTCTCGGAATAAATGTTGTATATTGGTCTTAAAAGTTTGACAATAAACACGAGTTTTGCCTCATGCATGTCCGAATGAATGAATTTTGTAAACGCGCGCTGCCAAAAACGCGCCTTCATAGCTCAATCAACTTCCGGTTTTGTTATTACTGGTCAATAAAACTCACTGTTGCCCGCTGAAAGTTGTTGCTGGGGAAACAGCAAAATTTGTTGACGTTCACGTGATGCGCTCTCGCCCAATCAGAGCACGGAAAGTTGGTATATAACAATAGATTTTGTTTCATGGATTAAGTTCCATCACTCTACCAAAACAGTAACAAACTGCATAACATAATGTCAGGATTGATGACTGTGAAAAATGTTAGGCTTTGGCTTAGTTGAGCTAGCTTTTACGTAACGATGCCCAGTGCGTTACGTAGTATTTTTCAAAGCCTCACGAGATCGACTTTGTGACAATCTAGCTAGCGCACCATATACACATGCGATACACCTAATACACTTATATACTAAGTTGACAGGATTTGTATAAAGCTATTTTAGGCCCTTCAAGAATAATGCGTTTTTGCAATGCTCTGTTATCAGTTAATCGAAAACTCATCGTCGACGTTATAACCGTATACCTTGTCCACACTAAAACCATTGAAAACACTACTGTAATCGTCTCCTTTGAAGAGATCAGAGTTTACATGGTACCAGCAGTTTTCCAAAACCCATTTTGAATTCGGTGTCCAACTACCGTAAACCTCCGAACATAAGTCCTAGACAACGTCCCTTTTTGTCGGGCTTAAAATCGATGGGGCTATTTTGGGTATTTTCGGGAGATGCAATCAATAACAAACTTTATTAAATCTTTCAACATGGTTAGAAACTGACAAAGTCTTTAAATGGTTTCATCTGAGTCATCATCTTCCGTTGCTTCATCTGAGTCGTCGTCGCTTTCATCTGTGGAAGTGTCTATGTTGAATTATGACTACCTTGTAATGTATTTTCAGGTCAATCCTTCAAAATCCCATGGGCTTGTATTCGGGGGTCTTGTTACTGGAAGGAATTTTCTGTTATAAATTGGGGAGCTTATTTTCGGGTGAGCTTTTTTTTTTCGGAGGGGGAGGGGTTCGGAGGTGTGAGGTAACATGATAGGGCTCACTGTTCAATGGTTTTTCCAAACTTAGGCTGCTACCGTACTCACATCTGCTTGTAATAAAAGCAAAGCGTCGTTTTAGTGTGTATGTCGACGGTGCCTTTGGAGTTGGATTTGAATCGATCCGTTTTTCATGAATATGTATTCGACAGTATTAGTGTAGACGTAAGGAAAAAGGCATCAAAACCCAATAGTTTTCAATACAATTGATTTATATAACAGGTGGATAGAATATATTAGTCTATAATGTTTATTCTAAAGGGAACTTGGAGTTCAAACATTATATTGGAGGACCACGTCTAAGCGCTTGATCCAGCACTGGCAAGTACCTGTAACAGATAAGTTATTTACAGTGACAGACTGAAACAGACAGACAGACAGACAAACAGACGGGTGGGCAGGAGGCAGGCAGGTTGGGAAAACCTATATAGCACTCAGTTGGTGTAATGTATTCAAAAAATCTATTGTTTTCTATTGTCTTCCGTTCTATTGTATTATGTGTTTTGTATTATATCTTTATGAATATATTACATCAACTGCGTGCTACGTAGTCTCTCCCCAGGCAGGTTAGTCCAGACCCAGGCCTCTTTTTACCCAACTCCGCTTCGGTAAAACAGAGTTCAGAAGAACTTGCGTGCGCATGTGTTACATGAACCAATCAGACACCGTAAAATTTTGGTGTGACCAGGTTACAAGGCTATCGTTCAACATGGTGCTGTTTACGTAAGGTTTAGACGAAAGTTGATCTGAATTAAATCAGCTTTATGTGGCTCATTTTGAAAACGAATACATCGAAGCAGTTAAGTATGCCTTTACTTGTACGAAGCACACGTCTTTACACAAATTGCCGGAACAAATCCAAGCCCTGTATGACTTGTCACAAGGCCTTGTAACCAGGTCACACCAAAACTTTACGATTTCTGATTGGTTCATGTAACGCCTGCGCATGCAAGTTCTTCTGGACTCTGTTTTAACGAAGCGAAGCGGGATAAAAAGAGGCCTGGGTCTGGACTAGCAAGCAGGTACGTAAACTTTGGATATTTAGAGATCAAGTCCTACCTGGGGTTAGCCATCTCGACTCGTCCTCTCAGTATCGATGGTCCAAGAGACTGACTCAGAAACATCAAACACTCACTGGCTGCATCTGACGTTAAATTGTTCTCGCTGGTCTGAAAACGTAAATAAGACTCAGCCTGTGTCCACTCAGTAATGAATACAGCTTCAGTTTTCTGCAACATGGCACACAACACAGTTGCATCGTGTCCAGTCCTGCAATGTTGCAGAAAAGGTTGCAGAAGAACTCGATTCTAAACCTGCAACGGTTGCCCTCAACTGGGGTGGACATACGGTACAACGCTATTGTGCATAATGTTGCAGAAAAAGTTTCAAGAAAAAAATACATCGTGTGTTTGGGTCTTAAACAGCCAGACAACTCTAGCCTAGCAGTGCTTAGTACTGTGACTGCTAACTTAGTAGTTACATTTCTTTATCATCCTGCAAATCTGGTTCCCCTAAGCAAGTCACGCTCAGTGCAATATTATTAATCATGCTGTGTGATCAAAGCATTATTAAATATATTGCCGTCTGTTAGATTAGACTGATGGCAATATTTGCAACAATAAACTGTCTGCATTCATTGGTATAATGCGGAGAGAAAACAATAGGTTATGAAGTTGAACAGTAATTATGCAAGCTTATTCTCTCGTATCCATAGATACGGCCCGATTTTGTAACCAATAATATTTTGATCGCTGTTGTTTGCGGCGATGTTTGATGTCGTTTGGCCGCCCGTAAAAATGTTCGAGGACCAAACAATGTTGGATCACCAAACAATGTTTGATCGTGTTTGGTCATCAAACATTTCCCGTTTGGCCGGGCCTTAATGAGAACACTACGCATTTGATCACGTGAGTATGACATACATCCATGAGTTTTGAACGGACGCGCGCGAACACTGTGACAATAAGTAATGAGGCAGACGAAAAGTTAGATAATCAACACTTACTGCACTGTAGAATATCGCATCTAGAAAGAGTTCTAAGTATCGCTTGAACATTTTCTTACCCAATCGCTTTGCAAGAACTGGTAACTACAAAGGCAAAGTATAGAATATAATAATAATTTATTTCTTATATAGCGCTATTTACATATAAAGATCAATAGCGCTTTACAATGTATCTATTTTTAAAAACCATTAACTTTGACCATGAAAGAATCCTTGAAGAGCATTTTGGTAATTCTTGGGTTGCATGTGACGTCACGGCAGCCATCTTGGATGAACTTCAACAAAAGATTTCTCATTAGTGTTTATTGTTTGTTCATCCAACATGGCTACCGCTTCATTGTCTTTGGATTCCCGAAGGTATGGATGCAACCCAGCAATAAGATGTCTGAAACGTCATCACAGGTTTATTTCAAGGTCACATCATGACACAACCTGCAGTATTTCATAAAATGACGTGTCATGTAATCTTTTGACTTTCGGCCAATCGTCGTTGATTGCGGTACGAAATGTTGTATGGAACTGTAATATCACGTGTTAACTTCTCATGGCAAAAATACTTGTCCGACGTATTATCTGACAGCAGACAGGTGGACAGACAGACAGATGGACAGAGAAATTCGCAAGCAGACAGACAGATTGTAGATGGATGTAATTGAGATTGTCATTATAGGCCCGCCCCATGTATGGTCAAAAAACAGGCTGACCAGCAGACAAACAGACAGACATTAGATGGGTACAAGAAAATCGGGCAAATCTCACCACTGATGTGATTGATCATCAAGGCAAACATCAAGAAGGTCTGCCACATGTATGGTCTGGCGAATAGGCGGAGTGCATGCAAATACGCGGCTACACTGTATCTGGACTGGAAGATATGCCACAGAACATTTCAATACACACCTGTTTACAGACTGTCTCGAGTAGATAAGGATGCTGGGTATAATGCTTGAATTCTGTTGCTTTGGCCACTAGAGGTAGATTTCTGATCACCTCTTGATGGTTCTTGGTATCATCTGATAGTTCTACTACTAGACTTATACACCTAGAGAGAAACTATTGTAAGTATTGTAGCCAGCTCTAAGAGGAAGATGAATGGGAGAGGGGGAGAGGTAGGAGAGGGGGACGTTAAGGTGTATGGATGTTATCTCTCCCTTCTTCAGTATAGAAAATCAGAGAATTAGAGTCAAGCTTTACCCATCTGTGATTTCCCATGGTTCTGGATCTCTTTTAAACAAGTGGTCCATACAGCCTCCACCTCTTCCCATTTTAGGTGCCAGTGAGCCACAAGAGTACATCTAAAAACAGCAGGAATGAAAAGTTACATTGATGTGATATTTACTAAAAACTCAAAATAAAAATATATAACTGTTTTGTAGCACTGCGCACCTGTGTTAACTGAAAAATCACAAACAGATGTGTGCAAGGCTCACCTGTCTATTGGTATGTAGATCCATATCATTATCTCTAAGTCGTTTAACAACTCCGAATGTAGCTGGCCCTTTCTCTATACCAGAATATCTGACAAGCAGAAAGAGTACAACATACACTTTCACAGTTGCATTTGTATTAAGAAAAGGTGGTACAGGTTATAAATCACAATTACTTACTTTTCCGCAGTTTCCTTTTGATTTTCAACTTCTTTCAGACCCTTTTGAAGCCTCTCAAATATTATTGCTGTGTCCTCTTTACCTATGCAAAGTACATACAAAAAAGTACAAACTACTAAAGACATAGAACCTTTATCAGCTGCACACCAAACTAAAGGAAAATCACGACAAAGTTGTGAAACAGCCTTTTTCTTTTTCTTAAGCCTGCAGACAGACTCAATTTGTTGGGAAGATCCAAGGCTTCCTGCACTCAACAATTGAAGCGTTCCACACGAAAATGGATCAAGCGACTTTTTAAATGCTTTTTTCAAGTTTTGTCAAATGGTCTAAAATGGCATATCAATGGACTTTATGAAAAAATATCAATAACTGCATGTAAATCAAAAGGTCACTTAGGCTGTTCTCATATGCACTCCTTCAGGCAACAACAAGAGTCAATCAGTAGAAACAACAACAATCAACAACAACAACAACAACAGAAATAGAAATAGCACCCATAGCTCAGCACCATCACACCAACAACAGCAGTCAGTAACAGTACAACAGCGGTCAGTAACAGTACAACAGCAGTCAGTAACAGTACAACAGCAGTCAGTAACAGTACAACAGCAGCAGCAACAGGCAAGAACAAGAACATGATTGAATGAAGTATGCAGCAGCACCAACAACAACAGCAACAGCATCATCACACACACCACTACATTCTAATATTCTATACATACAATTCTCAGCTCACTAGTTCATTTTTTCTTAAAGTGCACCTAACCCCCTGTTATTTCCCTTTTTGACGAAAAGTTCCAGCATTTCTAAGGCCTTGTACGAAAAAATTATGCAATTTGAATGAATTCCGAATTTTTCACACAATTTTAAAGTTTGGAGTTCCATGGAACACCTTCAAAAATCTTAAACCTGGATAGACTTCACACTCTTTTGTTCGTTTCAAAAGTTTTTTGTGCAAAACAAAAGAGTATGACATCTACCTACATGTAGGTGGAAATTTATTCACTCCGATTTCAGACTCTTCGGAATTGAAGCTTTTGCTGGGCTTTTTTGCCTATAAATACAAAAAATCAGTTTTCAGCAGCTTTGAGTGAAGTTCAAAGTGTATTCAAATCTACATCACTTCAGCGATCGAATTAGTCATCCAAGTTCCCATATATTCTCAGGTGTGCTACCACAGGAAGCTCAAAGGCCCTTTTTCTGATGTTTAAAATTTTGTATAAGCTTTGGAATTCATTCAAGTCGAGCAATTTTATCGTAGAAGTTCTTAGAAATGGTCAGACTTTTTATCAAAATTGGAAATAACAGGGGGTTAGGTGCACTTTAATAGTGAGTGTGGCACCAAATCACATCAAAGTTATTTACCATATGCTTTCACCACATTGGCCAATGAGATTGCAGCACCTTGTCTGACAGATGGAATGTTGTCTTCCAGGTTTGTAAAGAACAAAGGATACAACTCTGGCATGTGGGACCTATCAAGCATACATATTTATAAACTGGAATAATAATCAAATATAGCAAATAAAAGACAAAGAATAATTATTGAGAATGGTTTGTACCCAGGATCCTTCTTCACAAAAGACAAAAATGCTCAACTTTTTGCAGTCCACTGGAATATATACATGTATTGAAGGGGGATAGACACCCAGGCATGGGTAGAGGGTAATATCAAGCTAAGTTGGTATCAAGGTACTTACCTGCATTCCTCTGGAAAACAGACAATAAAGTTGCCACATGCCACACAAGCAGCTACAACAACAATGTAGTTATAAATTAAGGGACATCATCAATGGCAAAAATAATATATACTAAAGAAATGTACAATTAATGTAATTCATCAAGATTTTATTTTCTTGGACAGAAGCTAGGGAAGCATTATGAATAAAAAGTAGAAACTACTAATGGGAATAGAGGAAATAATAATTTTGTTGATGAGAAACAGAGTGATACTCTTGGCTCCTCACCCTGGCAGCAAAACTGTTTTTGTGAACATGTAAGTACTTGTAAGTTAAATACATGTATGCATTGTGAAAGGGTTTGTAAGATCAATTTTACATCAATTTTGTCAGTTACTAGTATGCTTTGTGAAATCAGGTATCTGAATTACCAGATTCAGTGTTTGTCTTTGCAATTTCTAATTAAAAATAATTAGACCTTAAGGACAAATGGACTACGAGTCAATAGCCAATGAGGCAGAAGGCCAAATGGGCTGATAGTCCATGACTCATAGTCCATGAGGCCAAGATGTCTAATATTGTTTTTATTTGTATAAAGCTACTAATCAGTCAAATAAAGGGATGTAGATTCTCAATAAAATCTTGAGAAATTAATGCAAAATGCAGTTTAGCATTTTGATCTGTCATATTGTAGGCAATAGTAGACTACAGTTTATATCACAAATTACATGTAGACCTCTAGTAGCGTAGCCAATCAGAATGCAGGATGTGTGATAGACCATTTAGTAAGTTTATACTAACAATTATTATCCTTGTTGACATGCACCTAGTTTCTCATACTTACCATCTCTAACAGGCCAGCTGTCATCCTTAAAGCAAACTATCAGGGCATCCAGTAAAGATGTCACATAAGGACGATTACAGTCTGGATTGACCTGAATAGAGGTAAATACCAGCATTTAGCTTACAAAACAACTGAACATTGTTCTCTCTCCTGATAATAATAAAAAAAGAAATAAGAGAATGTTGTCTGTACCTTTGTTCCAAGTTCAGCAATACAGGAACAAGCTGCTTCACGTACAGCATGGTTGTCGGCTTTAGTCTGGCTGATGTAAAATTCTACCTGAAGTCAAGGAAAATATTTAATAATAAAGAATTTGGTGTGAAAATGTTTTGATGTAATGGTAAACTTGGTGCATGCTGAACTTAATATGCCGTGAGGGCTGGCAGAGGATTTTCCCTCACTTTCTGGTGATGCAGATGATCACAGGGTAGCACAAGGCCCTTGGGTAAGTGAGACAATTAAGGGCTTTATCTTCATATCTTTAATTAATCAGTATACATACTGTTTCTTTGATGTATTTCTCAACTAACTGCTTGCCCTCCATTCCCACAACCATTTTCCAGCTTTTTTGTGAATATATCCTCACCCCTTCAGCTACATAATACCTAAGATGACACACACAAAACAAGTACATGCATTTATGTGTAACAAAAATCAGGCATCTCTATTGCCAATTATTATGCAACATCCTATTTATGGCAGGACACCCCTACAGTACACCTGGGCCAATCATTTTTTGTACCATGGGCACCTCTTACAAATAATTGCAAATTGCAAATGACAAATTGCAAAGTTTTAAAACAAAACAAGCACCAAGGATAGTGCAAAATGACTATTCTCTTACATGTAAGTATGGTCATGATAATTATGGGAACCATGCCAAAATAATTGGTTCAAATACCCAGATTTAGGGGTATGGCATGCCACAAAAAGATTGTTGTGTAATTGGGGCTTCTGTCATCCTATATAACAGCTTATGATGTCATCTCTAGCAAGTAGATTATTAAGAATTATATAATAATTGGCATATTACGCGCACTCTGATTGGTCGAACAACCATGTGTGATTAGAGTACACACACATAGATGGCGTCATCGAATCTTACGCGCGCTCTGATTGGTTGGAATGTTTCAATAAATATTATATAAAACAGATAGATTCCATTTTTCCGTGCGTCTGTACTCTAATCGATGCACAGAAGACGTCAAAATGTGGTGAGAACAACAGTCACGCCACTCGACTTCGTCTTGTGGCATACTTTTTTGTTCTCACCACATTTTGACGTCCTCTGTGCATCGATTAGAGTACAGACACACGGAAAAATGGAATCTATTTGTTAATTAAAGCTCAATGGGATGATGTATTATCAAGATTTATGTACATTGTACATGTATAATAAATGTTTGAAGAAAATACATGTTTTGTCCAGGTGACTACAGAATCTGGGCTATTATGGGAAATCTGGGAAATTACAGTGTATGAAAGGCTATAGGCCTTAGGTTACCTGTTAAGGCACATTGCTGGTAAGAGTTTAGGATAAAATCTTTCTTTTGCTTCTGTTGGCAGAGTTTGAAGAAACTGCCTTGTAGCCATGGATGCAGCAAGTCTTACCTTCAATCAAAATAATACCAAAATGTATTTATTCTTTGTTTTGTAAAAGTACCTTTAATTTACTGTTTGCATTAAGTGTGAATTGAGAGGAAGAAACAACAAATGCCACCAGAGGCTCAAATAAGTGGGAACAAAATATTTTAGCCACAACATACAGTGTAAAATTGCACACAATGTTCCACTGCTTGATGTGATTACAACCCAAGAAAGAGAAAACCCATGTCAGGAAAGCATAACCAGAAGAACAGCTGAGACAGGCAAGCATCACATGATTTGACAGGTCATTTTGGTAATTTTTACACCACCAGCCAGTTGTGCATGCTGAAAAAATGTAAATATTTCCCATGCATTCACTAACAGTGCAAACTGAATTCAATCAAAACTGAGTCCTAAAAATAGTGCGAATGCTGAGCAGCATGTCAAATTTAGCCACCAAAGGGTGTTTTTAGAGCACTGCATGCAGAGTCTTAATAATTTCTTGGTTATGCTCTCCTGTGGGTCTGCAGGCTGTGTGCAGATTGAGAGCACATTGAGATATGATCAGAACACACACAAAAACATTTATTACAGTACTTGATACTAATGTCGCGCTCTGATTGGTTGATTAGAGTGTGTCAATAAGAGGACAGACACACTGCTGACGCATTGTGGTACACGCTCGTTTTGTTGCCCTGTTTGATAAGGATTTTTTAACTTTTATCTCAAGTGATCGCTGCGCTCATGATTCCACTTGAGTTTTGAACATTTTATAATGTCAAGAGTGTGTCAATAAGAGGACAGACAACTCAAAACCATCTTCAATTCATTAAATAGAGTAGATTTCACATGAGTGTGAAATGAGCCATGCCGTAACCATGTCAGTGCTGTAACCATGTCATGCCGTGACCATGCTGTTTTCACAGTCATACAAAATCAACTCTAACTAGTGATTGTGATGTTGTTCTTACAGCTCTTACCTGGCTCCAGTTGTCTGAAAGACCTTTCTTGAGGTAGTCAGCAAACTGATCTCCATGCTGCACAATTGCATTGTTATCAATTATAATGCTAGTGATTGCAGCAGGTTGCAAATCTTCATCTGGAGAAACTGGTGAAAATCATGAAATCATCCATTGAACAATATCATGCCAATGCTGTAAATTTGCTTTGCATGCAACTTTAGAATAGTTGTATAATCTCAAAGACATTTATTTATTCTGTATAATTGAACATGCATGTAACTATGGGTGACAATGGCTGGATTGTCAATACATTTAGCATCTGTAGAAGGCAGATCAGAAGTTGTGGACAGTCACCAAAGATTCCTTGGTGGCTCAGAGCATTAAGGCGGTACTATTGGCTGGTTGCTGGCCATTAGTGACAGCCCTGAATGGCTTCAAAATTTGCTACAAATTGGTGTATATGTTGTGGTTCAATTTATTCACATATGTACCTAACTTTAAATACTTCTGTGTATGGCACATGTTGTGCAGACTGACAAAGGACTGCTGCTGCTTTTGGGCAATTGTTCCAAACTTAGCTGTGTGATGTATGACTTGGATTGCCTATGATGCCTGATTTGCTTCATTATTTCATTACAATTTGTTGTGTGATGTGTGACTGGCAATCCCTCTCTTGCCACTGACCTGGAAGGTCACAGTGTGGAATAGGCAGTACTCTGTTACCTGTACTACACTCCCACAATCATATAAATCCTTCTCTATCAATAAAATTACTATACCTTGAGATCTTCCAAGACTGACAAGAGAACCACACAGCTGATAGCCTGTCTCTCTCACAAATCTGTTTGTGTGATTCAAAGCTTGGAATATCAAGTCAAGAAGTTGTTGTGAGATGTGATCATTGAATGCTTCACCACATCCTTCTATCACTGCCTGCAGACACCTATTAGAATTATAACAGTAATAATTAGTCTTATTATAATTTATAATTATGGTTATAATATACAAAATTAAATGATGTTACATGATCATATATTGCTAAATTCATTGATTTACCAGGGAATTCAAAGTAAGTGTTGAGGGCTTCTCAAGTGAATTCAAATAAGAATTGAATCCTAGTTGTGGTTTAAAATAATATGCTTTGGTTCAAATGTTTTTTAAACCTGTTCATATTTTCCAAACTGATTTGAAATTTTCAAACTAGCTGATTTTGAGGGTGTTTCTAAGATTTGGGTCTGTTTTGCAAAGTACCTTGGGGTTAGGTTTAGGGTTTGGGGACAGCTTAATTGTAGACTGGTTTTAATAAACCTGTGAAATACACTTCTTAGGGCCCAATTATATGACGATTTTCAGCCCAGTCAGGCGGGCTGAAACTTCAGCCCAGTCTCCTCAACAAATGTATATAAAATTAAGTTTTCGATTACACGAAGAAATTTCCAGCCCGGGTCAAGCTAACTGGGCTGGAAGGTTCAGCCCGGCAAAACAAATTGAAAATTCTCTGAAAATTCTCAATATGTAATTGCAACTGAACATTTCAGCCTGGACTGGAAACCTTAGCCACGCTGTATTGTGGCAGTGGAAAGTGTATTGAACAGGCGGAAGAAGAGGTGACAAAACCTAGCCCGGGCTGGTTTTGTCATGTACATAATTATGTAATCGCAAAAAAAATTCAGCTCGGTCAGGTGGGCTGAAATTTTAGCCTGGGCTGAAAATCGTCATGTAATCGGTACCTTAATATAAGCTTATTTAGCACTACTTTCTTCTAATTCTTTTGTTTCCTAATGATTGTATTTATCTGATTATTACACTCTAACTAGGACATATATGAGTACGTAAAAAGAATGCCACCAATTCCATATAACAACTATATCCTTCTCAAACATAAGCAATTCATGACAAATTTTATGCTTAGTATTCAAAGTACTATTCAAAGTTTATATGCATTCAAAGTACTATTTCATGAGGATGGTGATGATGATAATTTAAAGCATATTAATACTAAACGGGGACAGAGGCGGAACGGAAAGGCGTTGAATTTTACAAAAGGCAGACTTTAAAGCAGAAATCGTCAAAAATACGAGCGGGTCATATTTTGGAGCCCAAGCAACTATAACTAATCATTAACAAAAACCACAACATGGCTTTTAGCATCGAATATCAAACAATCTTTGAGCGGCACCATCGTGCCGGAGCAATGAACATCTATTGTTTTCTATTTCTAAACCTAGGGTTTCCTATTTCATTTAGAACGGCTTCGTCAACACCATGTTTATCGAAAATTGGTCAAACGTTTTCCTTACAGATATCTTTATCAACTAAAGTGAGCAATTTGGTATGGAGAGATATATTTTATAACCACAGAGCCTATATTTGATTATTAATAATCCACTTAAACACCCTCGGATGGGTGCACGGGGTTCGCATATCTTTCGAGTTGACACTTCGGCTCTACTTCGGAGATTTCCGAATTACACACACGTACACCCACGCACCCAGGCCATGACATAGTGTGATAATTGTACAGTTTGGGCTACCTGTGGTTTACCAAATGAATCTATGGAAATGTTCCTTGGCTTTCTTACTGATTTTCTCAGAAAAACTGAGAGGGTGTTAACTAAAGACAGTTGAAACATGCAAAGTGCTGCAAGTTCACCAAAGATTAACGTACTTAGACACATGTAGAGAATTCATTATGTACTTTTGATTTGAACAACACTTTGCATGCATGTGGAGTTAGTCAGTCAGGTACATACCTCATGCTTGTCTCTAGGTTTTTCCAGCCAGCTGTATCATGAAATATCTTGGCTACATCAGATGGTGTAGATGACTGTTTATAATAAAGATTGGAGTTTTAATTAGAATAACACAAACCATCCAATATGTGATGAAAATGAACAAAACTATTTATTTAATATTCTCATTTGCTTTCTTCCATTTATTTCCCTCAGGTTCTCTGTAGAATTTTGGATAGGCCCACAGCATATACTGCACACCTGCACAGACAGCTATCTCAAACTATAAGACAAAGGCTAAGCCAGAACAAATGCCTAGTATAGACCTAATGTTATCATCACAAGCAGCAGATTTCTAAAAGGACTCTACTAAAGAGCCTTAAATTCAATCAATGGACATGTATCATAGCCAAATTGCAATGCATTGGGAGAAAATTAAAAAAACATCTGGCTTATAGTTGCTTAAAATTCAATTGAAAGTTTGTTAGAAGGGTTAAAATGAATCATTCATTTTTTTCTTTAGATTTACATTAAAATTAACATAGTGTAAGACTGTATTTCCATCATGAATACTTACAGGTTCTGTTCTGCCATCACTTGCACCTTCACTCAACATTTTCTTTTGAAGTTCCTCTGTAGTGGAAGAATCATCATGTATCTTTCTCTCAAGATTATTGGACACACTTAATAATAATTCATCCTTACAATGTACATAGACTGATGTTCCTTGAATATGGCATAGAGCACCAAGAACTTTACCTAAAAAACAGACAAGTTCACTTTAATCAGTAAATACTGCAGATTAATAAATACTGCTGTATCCTTAGCTGACATATCAAAGAATCAATTGGAGAGTACATGTACTTAAGGGAGTCAATCATTAGAGGAGAGCTTTAGCAGAGATGAAAGAAATGGAAACATAGACTGAAGGACATATCACATCAAAATTCAGCCAAAATAACACAACAGATGAACATATGTGAGTGAAGTTTGATAGGGTTCAATTTGGTTTGACGTAAGAATTTTTTGATCATCAAAAGTTCCACTGTGTCCAATTGCCAGTACCATGTTTTCATGAGTTCAATTACACTCAATTGCTGAATCAAATCCAAGTTATAATTTTATATTGTTAGTATTAACCCTGTCTTTCTATTTCTCTTAGGAAAAATAGTGGTCAGGAGTAAAATTTTTACTCCCTTTGAAACAATTTGTGTTTTGATTTGAATAATAGTTAGATGAAATAACCTGTTTTTCCTTTAATTGTCAGAGCTGAATGAAAACTTGCCAATTATTGCTGCAAGCAAAGCAAGCAGCTGACTATTTGTAACAGTGGGATTTCTGTGTTAGGTTTGACGAAGCATGCTTGGTCTTATTATTGATGTGTGAACTCCATTTTTTGGTATACAGGCTGGACTGTATGGTGAAGGATGATTTCTGATGCCATCAAAATATGCATGGCATCCATGGATCATTTTGTCCTATTTGTATGGGCTGCCATCAGCCTTCAACTATTTTGTTTATCACATTTTCTCCGTTAGAAACAGTAGATGGTCTCGTGGTTTGTATTGATTCAGTTAAAAGGCCAAAATAAGGGACTCAACAAATTTTCTTCTTGTGTGTTTGTTGACTGAAAGCACAGTTCATGTAAAAGACCACTCGTATAGTGAGGTATAGATAACTTTCGAATGGAAATTTACAGAAATACAGATTATTCTCAAAATGAATTTAATAATAAACTGTTCTTCTATCTGTCTGTTTTGCTTAATACAGTAATAAATAGCCAGTAAAAGCTAAAATTATCCAGAGAAGGTCAAACATCAAGTAAAACAAGACATGCGACAGTGGTGTAGCAAGGGGGGAGCCGGAAGGAGGGTGGGGGGCAATTGCCCCCCCTAACATTTTGGACTTGAGCCTTCATCTGAAGGATGATGTCAATGACATCACTTGAAAGTTTCACTTTTAATTTAATTCACAATGTTATCTCAAGTATACTCTGCACTTGGACGAAGGTTTGCTTTTGTCCCAAAACGTTCTTCCTGGGGAATTAGGAAATTAGCATATTTTGGCGGGAACTGGACCTTGAAATTTAACCTTTCCATTGACTGCCCCCTTTTGATCAGACCTCACTATGCCCCTGACATGCGATGGTAGTGCATCAGTCTTGTCATGTAAGGCACCGGAAGAAACATGACTTCTGTTTGGCAACTTTTTCATAACAGAGTCCGGTCCTGGAGTTTTTGAAAGTTTTTTTTCTTCTGGAAAACTGACTACATGTAAGGTGCTCCGCATTTAAGCTTGGTGAACAGCCACATGACTGGGCATCCTATTCATGAGTTTTTCAGTGCTGTAATCTGCTAAGTCTATCACTGGCCCTCCTAAACAATGGAGTTCTTTTCCTGGTGTAGATCACATATTCATTGAAGGTGATAGGATGCATTGTGTCAATCTCGTCCCCAGAGCCGATTTTTCTTACTGCGCATGCTCGCAGAAAAATACTGGCTCTGGTGAAATCGAACTTTTCCTGTCTTGTAATTGGTCCTTAGAGAAAACAAAGTGAGAGACCGGAAGTTCAAATATAGCTGTCGATTCCCAACGAAAATACCCTGTACTAGAACATTTAGCCATCAAAATACTGACAAATGGAATATTAATCTGCAAGAACTGTTTCTTGGAGCTTGCAAACTCAGGATTCTTCGCGTGATCTGATCTTATTTGAATTCAAATCAGTGGGAATCACTGACCCGAAATGGCTATTATTTTCAAACTGCTACAAACTCGCTGAATTCTCATCAAAATTACTTCTAATCCTTCGAGGCTATATGGGTAAAATTTTCCAGTAGAGGACCAATCAAGATAAAAACTTGATTTTTCTGTGACCTACAATGTCTTTGAGAACAAATTCCCATAGAGGGTTCTATCTTTAACTTCCTTTTGCTACATAGCGACCAATCAGGTTGAAGGATTTTGATGAAAACAAAAATACTGCGCAGGTCACAAAATGTATAGATTCTGTGCTTCCGGTTTTGGACTGTGCCAGAGCCAAGTATTTTTCTGCGAGCATGCACAGTAAGAAAAATTGGCTCTGGGGACGAGATTGGCATTGTGTTGATTTTAAACTTGCAGCATTTCACTTTCTGTGAGTCCATTGAGTTATGCCTGTATGTGCTGCTAAGCCCTATAGTAATACCCTCAGCTATACCTTGGTCATGCAACTCTCACAATTCTCTCATGCTTAGCAGCTTCCCACCTGCGCATCCATAACTCAATGGACACATGCTAAGTGTTGACCATTTCTTCACTCAACAAAGTTGAGCTACCCCAGGGGGGGGTGACTCCATTGTAAAATGATTGGGCATGCTTGTTGTATCTCTTAGGGGTAAAAATCAGCGATTTTGTATCTTTTAGGGTGTTAAAATTGAAGTTTAGAGTTTTAGAATTTCCTGGTATCTTTTAGGGTATCAAAAGAGCCCATCGCTTATTATTTATCTTGTTCTCAAATATAATGGAGGAATTTGCCAAACACAAATGTGTCAACTGTTAAATTTTGTGTTCATAATTATGTTCAATAGCCAATCTCTTAGGGGTTAAAAATCGTCCAGCCATGCCCTCCTTAAAAGACTTCCGGTATCTTTTAGGGGTATTTTTGAAAATTTCCAAGGAGCATACCCGATCTTTTTACAATGGAGTCTCCCCCGGGTGAGCTACCTTATTTTAAAAGTTGTCTATTTTTCATTAGCATTGACCATTGCCTACCATGCCTCTAACCAGCCATTCAGAAAATGAAAAACTTTACGTTGTAGTAAGATCCCATTAACTGTATGGGGTGTTCAAATGATCATGCATTTTGAAATATACCTGAGTAAGTTATTTATTCCTAAAAATCTAAGCTTATAAACTTAAGTGTAATCTTAAGTTAAGCTTAAGTTTATATTGCATGGTCTAATAACTTAATTACCAGCCAATATTCGAACACGGAATTCATCATCATGGATCAACACCAATGCATCTTTTTTCATCGTCTCAAGAAACTCCTCACTCGCTATTCCTGCCAGTATAACAAGCTTTGCTCCAAGCAGTCCACCATGCCTTGTTTCCCAGTTTTGATCAACTGACTGAACCAAAGTGACAAGGGATTTCTCAAAGGATGAGAGTTTATCTTGATTTGCTGTTAGCCCATGTTGCTGGTCTGAAAGGAGAGTCTCTAATGAAGAAACTCCACGATCTCTATCAAGTTTAACATGGCTGCATAACAGCTTTAATAGTCCTTCTGTTTCAGCCATGCCAGCCATCAGGTGATGGTCATTTGATAACAAAATGGCGAGCTCTGCTACCACAGGAAGCCCAAATGCTTGGTATCATTCAGATGTTTTTGTTCAAATCATTTCAAAAATCGAACGAAAAAAAACGTTTTGCTGTTTAAATTGTTGTGGGCAACAACATCTTCTTAATAGAGTTTTGGAGAAGCGATATTATAATAATTTTCTTTGTATTATATTTCAACTTGGGCTACCTGTGTTCTTGCTCGG
The DNA here is from genome assembly GCA_029948255.1 of Telmatactis stephensoni. Taxonomy (NCBI): domain Eukaryota; kingdom Metazoa; phylum Cnidaria; class Anthozoa; order Actiniaria; family Isophelliidae; genus Telmatactis; species Telmatactis stephensoni. Next base: position 44,029 of record JALIZF010001682.1, on the reverse strand, counting down.
TTCATTCCCTTCTCCTACATTCTGCAGAAGTTCCATTCTGTCAAAGAAGTTTGTAAACCATGAGACTTTTAACACATAATATGCTTAAGTCTCACGTCAAGAACGTCAAAAATGGATTCCCTCTTAAAATAGAGGTAAGATTCCTACGATTAACCGAATCTTTTATATATACAGTTGTTATTTTAGGGCCGATCGATCCCACGTGGTTTATTGCCTTCAGATCGAACATACAAAATGATTAAGTTTACTGTTTATTTTGATATTCTAGTCAGAGAATGTAGTGGTCAATGAAGTAGATTTCAATCCAGAATTCATCAGTCGCATGATTCCTAAGCTGGAGTGGGGTGCACTGGTACAAGCGGCTCAGCAAGTAAGCTTAAGTACATACCATTTAATTAATCCAAATCATGGATTTTCAAAAATCCTATATATGCAGTCAGATTTGTACCTTATGGGAGTGCGGCTGGATGTGCAAGAAAAATGGGAAAGTGGAGTGAGATAATACTATCATGACTCCCCAGGACTTCACAGCTTAGTTGGCTTGGTTGACTGCTGGCCTTCAGTGTGGAAGGTCAGGGTCTTTCAATACTTGAGAAGGCACTGCCTTTGTAATTGCATATGCAAATGGTTAGTCAATATGACCTCACACTAGCAGTACAGCTAGCAACCTAAAATATATATAACCTAATAGACTTTGCCAAGTGCTGGATCATATAGACAGTGCACCTGTCCATGGCCCCCTTGACTTATAGGGGAAGGCAAACTGTAGAGGTTTAGCCTCATGCCCCCCCCCCCCCAGTAAGCCCAGGCAATTGACCTCTGATAATACTTTGTAGACCTTGATCACTACTGAACAGTGATTTAGCAAATAGGATGCAATGCGAAAGGATGTCATGCACACTGACTTATTTTGTTCAAGATGACCATTGGCATCGCTAATGTCAAGAAGAGGACAAGCAAACTGGTGTCCTGAATTTGGCATTGCAATGTCACGGTAGTCACGCAACATGATATGGTCGTCATCTCACACCCTGTTCTTGCACTGCATCATGCTTGTTCAATCACTGGATTGTCTTTACATGTCGACCTTACTCTCTGTACATATTTGATCTGTTTTCATTCTTCAAAAGATTGGCCACGGGGAAGAATTACCAGAAACAGTTCCATCAGATTATGAAACAAATGAGGATTTTCTTAAAAAAGCACATCACGTCCTCCTTGAGGTATGTCTAATCAGCTGTGCACTTGTAGTCTCCCATGCAGTCTTGTTTGGCACTAATGCTGCAAGTACCAACTTTCTGCAAGATCAGTTTTCCTATGACTCTGTTAATGTTACAGTGCAGTGATGGTGTCAGTGCTGTGCTGTCTATAAAAACATTCCAAATCCATTGTAACTCGATCATAAATCCATGGTAAACATCCAAATCCATTGTAACTGTGCCATTTTCACACTGTCTCATACAAAACTGCTCTCAAGAATAGCTCAGTAGGTTGTTCCTAAGGCCGGGTTCACATGACTACATACATGTACATGCACATGTATGTAAACATTATAGACATAAGCATAAGTATAAGAAAATGGAAAAGTTTGTTTCTTATGTCTATGCTTATGTTACTGTGTGAATTGGACATAAGAGAGTGTTTAAAAGGCAGTTGAAATCATTATAATCACAATTATAATCAACAAAATCTTTTAGAAATAAACTTCCATTTTTGCAGGTTGAAGTCCAGGAGGGGAACTTGGTATGTCCAGAATCAGATAGAAAGTTTCCAGTCAAAAATGGCATTCCTAACATGCTGCTAAATGATGATGAGGTTTAGAAATAATTTATGTAAAAACTTTTTATTTCTCTATTTGTCACATACACTACACAGGGTAGCCTTGCTGTGATATGTAAAAGATACATTGCAATCAATTGTACAGATACATTTATGCCTTTGTAAATAAAAGTAATTCAAAATATGATTTCATTATACAGTATACTATATTCTAGCTGCGGCAAAGTCTCATAATAGACATGAGATCAGCTGGGTTGTACCTTTCAGAAGTTAATATACACTTATTTAGGGATTAAGACATTCCAGGCAATGTTAATAGTGAATTCACTAAACATTCAAAGCATCTTTTTAGGTTTTATTTTAAAGATGATGATGATTATACTATTATGGTGTGGCTCATATTTAAGGCTTTCTCTAACTGGAAATCTTTAAAATCACCCTTGGCATAGAAGCTGTGCTAATATTTGGGGTCTTTGTGTACCAGAATGAACACAGGGCTGTCCCGGATAAGCCGGGAGTCTCGAGATGTTGAACCGTACAGTATCTCCCGGTCTCAAGATTAGAGGCTCAAATCTGCAGGATAATAGCTGGGATCCTAAAATTGCTGCCATTTTAACTGAAATTCGTCTTCTTCCCTTAAAATATTCTTCCCCCCCCACTGAGGTATGAAAAGCAACCTCAGAGATAGTGAGGTGTAGCCTTGTGTATGTTTTGTCTCACTATGAGTTCCCCCCCCCCTCACTGAGCATGAAAATCGACCCAATTCTACGAAAGCATTGGGGGTTGACAGCCCTGTGAACATTGTATCAGTTTGTTAGTTTCATTCTTATTAATTGTCTCATTTGAAGTCTTTTGTTTGGCAAATTGAATGATATCCCAACTGTGTCTGGTACATGAAAATAAGGGTACCCACATTAATGATCTAAGAGATCAGATCTATTATCAGATTCTTTGAAGGCAACATAGACTGATTCCATAAGTCAGTCCCAGTTCACTCTGATGATATTTTTTTTTGCAGAAAAAAAAAATTGTCAGAGAGCGAACTGGGACCAACTTATGGAATCAGTCTAAAGGCAACACTGTTCATTGTAAGGGTCGTATGGTTCTCAGTAGAAGCAGGCCACTGGGTGAAATACACTTGAGCAAAGTTGATGATCAACATCCCATGATAGTCACAAGTGTTTACAATTCTATCGAGAATCCTGGGTCACCATCTTAAAAGCATTCAATGGATTTTATGCAAGATTTCCGGAATACCAATGATCAAAATATACAGTTGAAAGGGTACCCACAAAAATGGCTTAAGTCACTTGATGGTTTGATCAAATTTTCTCAAAATGATATAACTCGAATTTCCTATGTTAGAAATATTAAAAAACTGTCACTTGGGCCATTTTCATGGATATCCCTTCAAATTATGTTAGGTGGTTGATAGTTCTGACATCTTTCCGTATCCTTTCATTAGCTTTATCAACTGAGTTTGTAAGCAAATCCAGCAGTTTCAACTGTCTGTTCTGTTCACTTTGTATACCAACTGCCATTGTTTTCATCTCTTGAAGAATCTTGGCCATCTGAGCTGCTTCTGAGTCAGTCACTGCTCTAGAACCCCCTGAGACTCTGTTTGAGGCGGAAGTGCGATCTAACTGGTCATGGCTCTGCTCATTCATTGCTGTAGAAATATAATGAATAAATGAAAAAGTGAAAATTGTTTGTAATAATTCACTGATTAGGAGTGTTTGGGTTTTCAAGTTGTTGTAATATCCTCTGACAGACAGCTCTTGTACATGTAAGTGGACACCTACCATCAGCAAACAGCAACTCCAAGCAACTTTATGCCATAGAGTAAGAATAAGGAACTGAAAGTTGCTGTGTACTTAGAGGATGTGACTATGGGAACTGTGCCATCCTTGCTAGTACAGAGACATGCGCTAGCATTTTATATTCCTTAAATATATATAGGTTGCTTCTGCTTCTTGGTTGCTCTTGAAAACTCAGATGTTGAAGTGTGTTGGGCCATTCTTATTGATACTACAGAATTTCCTTTACATTCTTTCAAAATGTACCCTGGTTGCAAGAGCTTTAACTTGGATTATATTTTGAACAATAATTATCTGGAAAGAAATGCTTGTGAACTTGGCAAACATTTCTTCATAGATAATAATCAATAATTGACAATGCAAATCAAAGCAATCACAGGGTATTCCAAATGCTACAATTCTCAACCTACCATCAAGCCTAATATTTTGTAATAATTCGTTATCATCACCACTGACAACATTTGTTTGTGCCCCAGGAGGATCTTCAAGAGATAATTTTGGCCCAAGCATTACTTGAATATGAGGAATGACTTGAACAAGTTTAGCTGAAATTAAATGCACACACACTGCAGGTTTTCCTATTTCACTCTTGATTAATGTCACTTCAAAAGGAGTATGAACTGTTGCTTCAGAAAGTTCTCTTGCATTAAAATCATAAACTGGGTTTCTTTGAAGGTTTAGAACTTCAATGTTCTTCTTGCTAACTACTAGAGAGCCAGACAAATGTTTGTCTTTGTCACTTGGAGCATATAGAATTGGAAGTTCAAATTTTTCAAAAACTTCAGGTTCATCTGGGACAGTAATTACTATATCATCCACTGATGTGTTCCACAGGTTTAACCAAGAGTCCATACTCTGCATGATTTTCTCTGCAACTCCTAAGTCATTATGAAGTTTATTCATAGTTCTACAAGCTCCATCAATTTGTTGGCCTTGTGAATGCAATGTCTTTGATGTAGAGGAAAGGCAGTCTGCAGAATCATGGAGTACTCTTAACATTTGTTGAGCACGAGAATCGTGCTGTGGTGAACTTGCTGTCTTTGAGCTGCAAAGAAAATTGATTGTAAAATATCACTTTAGTGAGAAAGAAGGGATTTTAAAATTAACACTGCTAACAGAAGGAAGGGAAAGCATTAATACACAATAACCCATCCATGGATCAGCTTTATAACAGTTAAAAGTATAGTTTATACTGTAAAGTTAAAGAAACAGTCATGTTAAAAATGTAAGCTGTTTTCTGTTACCTGGCAAAAAGCTTCTCCCTCCAAAAATGTTCTAATATATTATAAACATTGGTACAACTTGGAAAGGATGAGAACCAGTACTTGTTATCATTGGTTCGTATTGTCAAAGCAGTGTAAAATACACTAGTAGTTTCCTTTTTCAGCTCAACAAATTCATCAAAATAAATTTTGAAATCGATGATGTCACTTTCGCCCTCCTCGCAAAATTGGAGGAACCCAGGAAAAACCTCAAAACTTCCATAAATCCACGACTTCTTCGCGTTGCAATGGTAAGAAGCTCTCCATTTGCCAACAGATGTCATATTTATTACCAATTGTTAAGGGAATTCCAGCACAAAATCAAAGAAATACTGTCGAAAACCAACTTCTGTTTTGTTTTGTTTTTACTCACTTTGCTGAGTCGACTGCGGTTTTACTGAACAGCGGATGAGAATTAAAACGAAGAATTATCGATTCCAGAAAGAAATGAAAAATTAAAGAATTCACTAACCTCCAAGACATACCTGCCAATTTCAATCTTCCACTGAATGTGCAATTCATTAATCTTTCATATTTGTCTGTTATATTTGTAAGAAGAAAGTTATTCTGAAGTTCCAGTTTGATGAATTAGTCGATTTGTCTTCGCTAATTGTTCGGCATTGTCTGATATGTCTCGTGAGTTCAGACTTCAAAGGAACTGTGTCACGCCGTGACGGGACTGTATTTTAATGTTGAAATTTCTTTTATTTGAATTTTATGTTTAAATGAGTGAAGAAATTATGAATAGCGATGATAGTTATTCAGATGACGATGAAGAAGAAGAAGAACTGGACCCAAGAATACAGGTGATGTATTTATAATGATAATATGGTTGATCGAAGCTTCTTCGACATCGAAGCGATCCTCAAATTAAATTGAGTATTGCTAATCTGTGATGCGGATCTTTGTATAATATTTTACTCATCTTTTGCTTTCTGTTTGTTATATTCTTAGGATGAATTAGAGAAATTAAATGCTGCTACAAACTCTATCAATCATCTCGAGGCAGAACTTGATGTAAGCTTAAGTAGTCGTTTGCTTAAGCCATGGTTTGTCGATTTTGCAATGCTGCGTGTTTAAGTCTGGCATGTTCGAATTTCTGTTCACCCTGGTTTCCCAATGCTGACCTTAATTGTTGCATTATAATTATTTGGGTACAAATTTTGGCTACAAGTTTGACTGTTAACATGCTCTTGCTTCACTTTTTTCTATGGATCTTTCTGGTATAAAAACATGTTTTTTGGTTTTTTTTTGGAATGACAAGTATTTTTGTTTTAAGTGAGTAATTTGCATAAATATATCAATGAAAGTTTCCCGTAGATTTTATCTGTATTAACCGCAATGTCTTCTTTTTATCCTATCTTTGAAAATCCAAGAAATTATTAATTTATTAATCTCAATTTTAGTTTTATGAAAAAAATTCTACAATCAGTGGTTTTCATCCATCTATTTATCCATCCATCCATATCAAGAGTTAATTGAGGCATTTTTAATTTAGGGGAGGGGGAGGGGTACTCGACGGACCTTCTAGGGCCAAAAATATGATCCACCTGTACCTTTTAGGGTTTCCGGTCCATAGCGTTCCTTTTAGGGTTCCTTCACATTACTGAGGGATGTAAGATAAGCACAAACAACACATACTAGTTACTACTTAGTAGTTACAATTCATATAGTATGAATTACACTCTTTAGTTTAATGACTTAGTAGTGTACTGTGCATTAGCATTATCTTTTTCACACCTAAGTGATCAATGCAAGACTGATTGAGTGTTTGATGTTGCTTGCACTTTTTTGAATCAGGCTTATACATGTAATGTTTTGTAGGAGGCCCGTGCAGTGTTCAGGCAGACATTGGCTGGTGCCACTTACCATCTCAATGGCATTGCTCAAAAACTTGGAAAATGTGTTGAAAAATCACGACCGTTCTATGAGTCTTATAGGCAACTACGTCAGGTACACAATATCAAGCACACTTCCTTAAGTTACATGTTGTGCCCTCTCTTTTACCCCTAAAATTAATAAACTTTGATTTACATTACATCTGGGCATTAAATTGTCATGTTTTGTACAGTCACATGGCATGCTTCAAAAGTCAACCAACCAGTTTGAAAGGGCTACAGGAATGCATGTGGCAGCCAGAACACGAGTCCAAGAGGCAGAGAATAGAGTCTTTGGTGGTGGTGGTTCTAAAAGGGCCTTTGATCCTGCACTTCAAGAAATGCTTAATCAAGCAACAATAGAGGTGAAGTATTCATTCTATTTAGCTTTAGTTAATTGTATTCCCCCAAACATTTAACTGAGATTGCAGTCCCATAGCCAACATATCCTGCCTCAGTAAAAATTGTCTCTGGATATGGGCCTGGACTGTCAAGCTTTGCAAACCTTTGATTAGCTTTGTTTAAAGATAATAGTTAGGTGTGATCTCTAAAACATATCCTGTAATTCGGTATTCTAGGTTAATGAGGCTGAAAAGTTGAAAAGAGAAAGCTGGAAGCAACATCAAGAAGACTTAAAAGCTTACAGAGATTTAGAGTTGAAAGTCAAAAAACTTTACAAGAAGCTAAAGAGCTCAGTGGATAAAGCCAAGTATGTGTGGTATTCCAATATTATTATTGTTTATAGTTTACCTGAAAATCCTTAAATCCTTTATTACATCACATAAATAAGGAAGAAATTGATATTCCATTAGATACAAACCTCATGAACTCAGAAATGAATGCATACGTCAATTGAAAGCCTGCTCCCCTGGCCTTAGGGATCAGAATGTCTCCTTAACACTGGTCAAATGTTACCTTCCCTGCCCTTGTCCAGGGGATCAGGGGGCTGTGGTATAAATTGACTGATGCATAAATTCATTACTCTATGTGTATGTGGTTATCAGTGTGTTCAGTAAATCATAGGAGTGCTTATATGCAATCTTTTATCTTTTTAGGCCTTACTTTGAACAAAAAAGGGAATTTGATCGCCATCTTTGGGTAAGAGTCTTATCTACATTGTACACTGTAATCTTCGTTTTGACATCTTTCAATTCATAGAATAGCACTCACTTTAACTTCTCCTTTCTTTTAGCAACTCAAATTACGAGTAGATTCTATATTACTTGGCCTCTCTGGTGCCAAAGAAAACTACTCGGTCTGTCTCAAATCCCTGGAAGTCATTAGCGACGAAATTCACGAGAAACGTAAAAGAAAACGAATGGAAATGATGTTATCGAAGCTACAAGAACGCGAAGCTGGTGTTGGCGCAGACTCCTCAACTGAAGAAGAAACTTCTCTGTCGGCTAGTAATCTGGACTTGGACTTTGACAGTTCGCTAAATTTTGACAAACTGGACGGGCTATCTGGTGATCTAACGAATAATTTTCAGGAATTGTCGACAGCAGCTGCTTTACCGAGCTCAAGTGGTTCAGCTAGTGAATCTGCGGTTAATATAAAGGAGAGAGACATTTCAGACTCAAAATCTGAAAATTACGAAAAGGACCAAGTAAATCCACTTCCTCCAGTTGATACTAGAGTTGTTTATGGTTTAGAAGCGACGGAAGACGTAAGTCAGGCTGAAGTGGGAAAAGATGAGCAGGACATTGGAGAGAAGACTGAAGAAGACGGTGATGGGGGAGAAGATCTTCCAGACCAAGAAAGTACGTCTGCTGTACAAGTTGAAGCAGAGAAAGATGTATTATTTCCAGACAACTCGCAAGAGAATCAGAAAGACATTAAAGATGGAATGAATACTGAAGATGACAACAGAAAAGACAGCGTAGATGATGAACACGAGAAAGTTTCAACGGTATGCAACGAAGAATCAACAGTTGACAACAAACAGGAAGATCATAAACAAACAGGTTCACATGAGAGTAACGTGGTCACCCTGCCAGAACATCCTTCAGAACAAGAAACAGTTTCACAAGATCTTGAACGGTTGACCAAATATGAAGAATACAACCCGGAAGGGGATGAATTGCAAGGACAAAATCTTCAAGATGGAGAAACCTCACAAGAAAACGATGAATCCGTTCAACCGAGGGATTCAGAACCCAATGACCAAGTTGATGCGCCTTCCACATCACTGGACCAGGGCTCAACTAAAGAAGAACTTCCAGAAGGCAAAACAACATCAAAAGATGAACCCAGTTCCCAAGACCAAGTAATAGAGTTATCAAATGATGAAGCAAAGGCCGATGAGTCTGAGTCGAGAACCAAAGTATTGCACGACAGCGAAGAGTATACATGGAACATTGCCGTGGATAACATGCGACTAGAAAATAACACCAATTGTTCAGTAGGCGATGAATCTACGGCTGTTAGTGCCAGTGCATCCCAAGAAAAAGATTCCTGACCATGATTTTAGTCATCACAATACTGCTATATATATATCAGAAATCATCAAAGTTCTCTATTGGTACATCAATCAGAAAAACCAAACCAACAGTTCTTCTGTTGACCTTCTAGTCTGATGACGTTCCTTAGACCCTAAAACATTGAAATGATGTTAAAATGTAACTGGGGACAACGTCAGCTACAAATGTTTGGATTGTCCTTCATTGAGAACAACTACAGCAATTTTTTTCTTCATTTGCAGAACATTCCAAGTTTCTCTATTGTTGCATCAATGAGACCTCAAACAAGCAAAAGCAACCAGTGGCGGATCCAGGGAGGTCCAAGGGGTCCACGGAACCCCCTTGAAGGTTTTAAGCCTTTTTTTTTTGGAAAAATCCTGGATCCGCCACTGGCAACTGTTCTTCCTCGAAAACTTTGAAATGTTGTAATGTTACTGGCTGGGAACAACGTCACTGAGCTACAACTCATCAGTTGAGTGTTGGGATTTTCCTCCATTGAGAACTACTTCCTCATTTATAGAACATTCCATTAGAACCCGGATACACGATGCGGCTTTCTTGCAATGTTACAACACTTGAGATGTTTTCAGACACGATGCCACGTTCCTTTGCGCGCAACTGCTTCACCAACCTCGTTTCCAGGCCCTGGGAACGAGGTTGCTGCTTTACGATCATGTAACTGCAATGGAACTCCATTTTAAAGGTCAATTTTAATGACAAGATCAAGTCAAATGCAAAGCCGCAGTTGAAAATTCTCCTGTTACAGGCCAAGTTGCTAAAGAAGTTGCATCGTGCGTCCTGGTCATAATTGTTATTATTTCATAATTTGTAGGTTTAAACATGTGGGCACTTTTTGTAATTTGACACCATTTCAATTAAGCTATCTCAACGCAACGAGCATCTTCGTTGCTATGTGTTACTGTAATTTACATCACTAGAATAATAACTATCACGGATACGATCCTGACGTCATTTCAACTCAGATGGCTTCTTACAACTCAGAAGTGAAGGAAGTTTGATAGTTTCCCTATAGCTTCTCATATATACAACTTACAGCTTATATCTAACCATAACGGGATCATGGTAGCTTGGATTTAAGGGCATTTCGATAAATATAGATAAAGAGACAGAAAAACGAGAAATGCTTCTGGAACCACGCGGTACGGGATGGAATGTGACATTTCCTCGAGATTATAATTTATACTATTTTAGAGATATTTCTATACCAATGCAACAGATTTTATATCTTAAATCTTGTAATTGTAACTTATAATTTCACTTGAATGGATAAAAAATAAAAAGAAATTAAATCCTGCTTTGCTCAGTGTTAAAATTCAGTAATTAATTCCATATCAGTTTTGCCCCCCGAAAGGAATTATAGCACTAACCCAGGGTAAGTCTTGGGAAAGCAATGATTTTTACAACCGTTATATCCTTGAAGTGCGCGGACCCATGAAACTCCAATCCTAGTTTTGAAAATAGCATTTAGACGGACATCAATCAAATTACTCGATTGGCGATTGTGATTGGCTGTAACAGGGAAAATGCCTCGTTTAAACTTTCGGCATAAATACGAGGCATTTTTCCCATGGACTACACACTGATCTTTCTTTGGCCGAAATCGTTTACACAGTAAAAAGTACGTTACGACAAACAATTGTCATCATCATCATCAAAGTTTATTTATAACAAGTACGACAAAGGTTTAAAAGAATATATTTTATTCTCGTAAGAAATATAAGCAGCTAATTGATTTTGACGAAAATACCGATGCAAAATACTACATATACATAGAACTAACATTCAGGTGAAGGACACATTAAAGTACGAGGCCCTTTTGACGAGCTGTGAGACATCCCTTAGTAAAACTGACAGTGCCATCTACGTCACGGCCTGGTACTTTTGTTCATTTGTTCGTCCTTCTGTCGTGTCAATTAATTCTTAAACGAATCATTTTGCAATTAATGGTTTATTTACGCAACGAGTATCTGATGCAGTAGATAAATCATTGTTATTCCATTAAATTTCCTATTCTATAGCTTGACCCCTAGTCATAAGCTCAAGTACCAACTGAGGCGGATACAGATTTTTTGGGGGACGAGATTTTCGTACTAGTATTTGAGTACCCAGCAGATTTTGGTCGAAGATGCCCTCGGTCACAATTGATTCCCCACCGTGTACTGTGCTTAGAGCTCTATAGCACCAATGGAAAATACGCATTCTCTTGGATTATCTATTTGTACTATAAAGCTAAGACTTGAAAATAAGTCTTTCATTCTTGCATACAATGTAGAGATTTCTAGCTAGAAATCCCCTCTAAAATCTTAACCCTCCATCAAAAAGTTTTTTTTAATTGTCCAAGAGGTTTGGTCCTTTCTATCTAGACTTTGGAAACTACTTTTTCTTCTTGCGGCTCACTTCTTTCAACTACATCTTGTTGTACCGGCCGTCGTAATGTCTTTTTACGCAGTATGTAAACAGTCCCTACCAGAAGAAGGATTCCTAAGACTGCAAGAACGATTGTGGTAACGAGGAACGATGGCACAGGGTCTGTTTAAGAGAGAATCCAAGATTACTCATAACAATACACATATCACTTTTTCTTATGAGTGCAAATGATCATGAGAGCTCCTGCACGTTTAATGGCACTCTGTACATGCGAGCAAGTGCCGCTTGTCAGTTGTCTCGATTTCAAGGTAGCTCCATATTGTTTTAAAGAACTTTATATCAAAAGTGTGCAATAGCTAATACATATTGTGTGCTTTGACACAGCCAACCATATGACAGATCACTGATGACAGATCATGCAGATTCAGGGAACCGATATGAAAAATATTGCTCAAAAGGCTACCATAGCAACGCCATGCCAGTTTTTAGCGAAGGACATCAAAATACCCGCACGTTTTCCGTGGTGAAGTTTTTACAACTCATTTTATGAAAGTTTTAGTTTGCCTTTCATTTGGCAAAGAACCAAAACATTTTGCATCACAGAATTCAAAATATGGGAATATATACAATGGCATATTATGCAATTATATATTTCTGTATTAGAAAAAATTTAAGCGAAAAAATAAGTCTGTAGAAATAATATTTAGAATTATAAATAATTTACAAAATTTTCATAATGCTAATAATTTCAGAATTCAAAATATTGCAGAATATCGATTTTACGAAATAAAAACAATTTTGTATTGCCAATATTTTTCATATTAAGTCAATTCCTGTAGCTCAATATTACAAAAATAATGTAAAAGTAATGAAAAGATTTTACCGTGCAGTTTTGGAGTTTCGCGCGGAGTGACGTAACCAAGATAAATATTCTACAAGTTCCAGTGTTGCGTGATCTGTCACGCGCGTGCCAGAATTATAAGGGCTACCTTAACTTTGCCTAAATTAGCCACACCTATCAAATGTTTTGAGCGAGCGACTTGTCTCTAACGTAAACACAGTAGCCAGACAATCGGCGCGTACCGCAAATAACCAATAACACAAACCAATAACACAAACCTGTTTTCTTAGTGCCTGGCTTAAACATGGGTCCCTGAGTCAAGAGATCGACGTGAAGAGGGTCTGTGTATTTAATGGAACGTTTATGTCGACCAACTATTGGAGCCGCACAATCTTTGTTACACAGCGAGTTAGTGTCGCTTGAATTGCAGACCATGACTGTGCAATGTATATAGACATATGTGGGGTTTTCAACGTTGACAAACTGGAAGGCTTGCAAGCTGAAACGTTGCTCTTGTTTGCTAAGAGCTTTGTGGAAGACCACTGTGCGGTCAGTTGGGCATCTGGAGAAGGGGAAAGTAACAGTAAATATGGTGGTTTAAGTGATGATGATGACGATGATGATGATGATGATAAAGACAGCAATAACGAAATCTACTCTCGCTCGTTTATCAACTATTAATGTACCATCAAGCAATTTGATGCACATAAGAACTTGATACCGCAATAGGAAGTGAACTGCAACCGCACCATCCCAACCCCCTCCCCCCCCCCAGTGTTGCTAAATGCATGATTGTGAGAAGTAAAAGGTTCGAGACGAAAATCATTACGAGCACATTTCATACCCATTTCTGATAAGGTCGTATTGAACTCTGTTGCTGGGATTGGGATCTGGGGTAGCATGGCATCTGTCAGCTCTCACGGCGAGTCTGTTATCCATCGACTGAACACTCAGTTTGAAGTAAACCCTCATATTCACCATCACAGATATTGGGAAATCCTGTTCTTTGTAGGGGATGGTGTATTTGAAGTCCTTGAACACTCCTAAGTGCAGCGCAAACATTCCACTATCAGTAGCATTGGCTCGGATTACTTTTCGATGTGGCTCCAGGGCCAGCGCTGAGGTGGCGCCCTGTCTAGCATAGAAGCATCTAAAAGGTATATCGACGTGATGAAGTCGTGTTATCATGTCATCGGGCCTGACAGGTCTTTCACGGATAATGTTCTTGTAGACAAAGAATTTGTCATAACGCGTCATCTGAGTACCACATTCGGTTAAACCAGTGGTGAAAATGAAATGAGTGCCATTTCGCTTCGGCTTACACTTGGGATCGAGAAGGTTCACATCGTTTTGGGCCATTCCCATGAACATATCTTGGCGGACTACAATCATCATTTCTTTTTTACCACAGCCAATAGCGATTTTATCGTTGATACCTAGTGCAAAGAAGGTATGTGATTATGATGTGTGTGTAAGTCTCCTCGAAGGTTATTAGGGTTTTTATTAAGGGGAGCTGCCCCCATTCGTTTTCAGTGTCCCCAGGGGGAAATAAAATATAAGAGTTATCCGGCTACCTGGGAAAACTCGCCTTCATTTGAAGTGTAAATGACCCCTTGCTTCAAATTAACAGTATCATGACTTGAACAACATTTCTTGGTTTGATCATGGCGCTGGTGAGTTTACGGCGGTTTAAACTTGCCATATGCTAACTGGATGACGTCTACTAAGGAATCATTTAATATACAAAAGACCTTTGATGTAAATGAAACATCTTTTTAACACTGTTTTTATTTTGTTTGTATATAAAGGGTTTCCTAGCTGAGTGTTTTCTTGAATATCAGTATAATATAAAGCGCACTTCTAAAGCACAAACACATATTGAAAAATTCCTGGGTAGACGTCATCTAACTAGGATAAATCCTTGATAACTCGCGAGTATAGAGCTCAAACCAAGTAATGCCGTTCCAGTCATATATACACATAGTATTGAATGGCTACTTTTAATTTGAAGCAAGGGATCTCTTTAAACAAAGCTAGCACTAATAAATGTGAAAACGTAACTTTACTGGGTTTTCCCTGACCACACTGAGACCGTTTTGGCGTGGACAGAAGGCCTAACCGTAACAAAATTTATCCGGACTATTGAGGACGTGGCCTTGGTCTGCTGTTCGGAATTGTAAAAATAAAAAAGAATTTTTAACTATCGTGTGAAACGCTTACGTGTCATGTTAGGAGCTAATCCCTTCTGGTCTTCGGCTGAAAAGTAATTGAATGTATCAATCCAATCAGTAAACGTGAAAAAAGGACCACAACTCAATTACAGGATGTAATTGGAGAATTCCCCTAACCATATGAGTAAACCTTGAACATTGGTAAGAGAGCGAAATTTACAAATTGATGTCTGCGCAAAGTGCTGGACGCTTAAGGTAGCTCACTAGAGTTTCAAAGATCTTTAAACCAATAGTAAAAAGCATATAATAGCTGCTACAGATATATACTTTGACACCCGTTTAGCCAATCATATGATAGATCATGAATCGGGGAACCGTTTGATATGAAACTCATTGCTCGAGCAATTGCTATAGCAACGTCACGTCAGCTTTAACGAAGGTCATTTTTTCAATAAAATAAATAAAAACGCACGCTTTCCACGGTGAATTTTTTTAAACTCAATTTAAAGAAGGTCCATATTTTCATATGATTTTTGGAAATCATTTGAAGATATGGACTTTCTTTAAATTTTTGGAAAAGAACGAAAACATTCTACAAAGAATCTAAAATATTTCAAAATTTCGAATTACGAAATACAAAATTCTGTAGTGTCAGTTTTTTTTATATTTCGTCAATTACTGTAGCTCTATATTAGAATTAAATTGACAAATTATGAAAGGATTTTACCGTTTAGTTCTGGAGATTTTTGCCCCAAAAGATCGACCGTGCGACATAACGTCAGCAAAATCAAAATTCAAATATTATTTGTAATATTAAACACGCCACTCCTCTCTTTGAAAAATAACAAAACAATTGTAATGTATATATTTTTTTACATAATGCAGAAATAAAGATTGTATTGTATTGTATTATTGTACTGCATTGTATTGTATTGTATTGTATTGTATTGTATTGTATTGTATTGTATTGTATTGTACTGTATGTATTGTATTGTATTGTATTGTATTGTAATGTATTGTATTGTATTGTATTGTATTGTATTGTATTGTATTGTATTGTATTGTATTGTATTGTATTGTATTGTATTGTATTGTATTGTATTGTATTGTATTGTATTGTATTGTATTGTATTGTATCTAGAAAAAGTTCCACTGTTGCGCATGTTCATGATCTTGAACGCGCGCGCCGCATAACTATAGTGAGCTATCTTAAGGTTATTTTTAGTAACAGGAGGTTGACGCCATATCGCGCTCAAGGCGCTCAAATAATGGAATTTGATTTTACGCGCGCGCGGACACAAACCGTTTCTACGATTCTCCGCAATCAAATTTCACAACTACTTATAGAAAAATAACCTTTGTAAGCGCGGATCATGGAATACTGATGAAGTCGGGCCAGTACATTGCGTTGCTATGGCTACTACAACTAGCATTTGTACCACTTCCAAAAACCTGCCAGCTTACATCTGAATATTTTACTATTTATACTTACGTTCACAGTATTCACCATCCCCATCGTAGCCAGGCATACATTCACAGCTGTAAGCACCATCGGTGTTTGAACAGATAGCATTTTCGTTACATAAGAAATCTATCCCTTCAACACATTCATCAATGTCTGAAAGCAAACACACACAAAAGTTAATAGTCCTTTCCCGAAATTGCAGCACGACCATGTAACAATCAATTCAAGGATGAGGTCTTCAAATCCATGACATAAACTGTATTAAATTTCCCAGCGAATTCGAAAAAGGTCTACTTTACAGTAGTTCGACGGAGGAAACTTGCTAAAAGATGAGCGGTTAGGAAACATGTACTGACTAGAACAGGTCATCACCAGTGTTATCACGAATATGCTGGACTTAGTACTTTCTCGTTCCAGGCCAATAACCCTCACATATAGAAAACGTTCAAAAAACATTGAAAACATAAACAGTTATAACATTTACTTACGTTACCAACCCAGGCTTGTGGAAATAAAATGCTAATTTGATGATTTACAAAGTGATATATTTACAATATATTTGAAATAATTACGTCACTTCACAATGGATATTCGAATAAACTATCTGCAACCATTTCACTCAAAGCCAAAGAAATAAATCGCCCCCCCCCCCCCCCCCAAAAAAAAAGAAAAGAAAAAAAAATTCGCAACAAATCAACATTAATTAAATCTTGAATTGAGAGACTCAGCAGAAGATATGATGTTAAAAAAGTAAAAAAAAGTATTGGCTAAACTGAAATTCACATTTACCTTCACAAGTAACGCCATCTCCACGATAACCATTATTACAGACACAGCGGTAGCTATCGTCAGTATCGATGCAATGAGCGTTATTATCACAGATTGCAATTCCCAATGAACATTCATCTATTGGACGAACATATGGAGTGGCTGGGGTCGCTACGAACGGGGTTGTGGGTTTTGTAGTAGGTTGTTCAGCGGTTGTACGTGCTTCTGTTGTTACCTCTACAGGTGTAGGTGCAGCAGTGGTTTCCTCTATAGGTGTAGGTGCTGCTGTGGTTTCCTCTGCAGTTGTAGGTGCAGCAGTGGTTTTCTCTGCAGTTGTAGGTGCAGCAGTGGTTTTCTCTGCAGTTGTAGGTGCAGCAGTGGTTTTCTCTGCAGGTGTAGGTGCAGCAGTGGTTTTTTCTGCAGGTGTAGGTGCTGCTGTGGTTTCCTCTGCAGTTGTAGGTGCAGCAGTGGTTTTCTCTGCAGTTGTAGGTGCAGCAGTGGTTTTCTCTGCAGTTGTAGGTGCAGCAGTGGTTTTCTCTGCAGTTGTAGGTGCAGCAGTGGTTTTCTCTGCAGTTGTAGGTGCAGCAGTGGTTTTTTCTGCAGGTGTAGGTGCTGCTGTGGTTTTCTCTGCAGTTGTAGGTGCAGCAGTGGTTTTCTCTGCAGGTGTAGGTGCAGCAGTGGTTTTTTCTGCAGGTGTAGGTGCTGCTGTGGTTTCCTCTGCAGTTGTAGGTGCAGCAGTGGTTTTCTCTGCAGTTGTAGGTGCAGCAGTGGTTTTCTCTGCAGTTGTAGGTGCAGCAGTGGTTTTCTCTGCAGTTGTAGGTGCAGCAGTGGTTTTCTCTGCAGTTGTAGGTGCAGCAGTGGTTTTTTCTGCAGGTGTAGGTGCTGCTGTGGTTTCCTCTGCAGTTGTAGGTGCAGCAGTGGTTTTCTCTGCAGTTGTAGGTGTAGCAGTGGTTTTCTCTGCAGTTGTAGGTGCAGCAGTGGTTTTCTCTGCAGGTGTAGGTGCCGCAGTGGTTTTTTCTGCAGGTGGTTTTTCTGCAGGTGTAGGTGCTGCTGTGGTTTTCTCTGCAGTTGTAGGTGCAGCAGTGGTTTTCTCTGCAGGTGTAGGTGCAGCAGTGGTTTTTTCTGCAGGTGTAGGTGCTGCTGTGGTTTCCTCTGCAGTTGTAGGTGCAGCAGTGGTTTTCTCTGCAGTTGTAGGTGCAGCAGTGGTTTTCTCTGCAGTTGTAGGTGCAGCAGTGGTTTTCTCTGCAGTTGTAGGTGCAGCAGTGGTTTTCTCTGCAGTTGTAGGTGCAGCAGTGGTTTTTTCTGCAGGTGTAGGTGCTGCTGTGGTTTCCTCTGCAGTTGTAGGTGCAGCAGTGGTTTTCTCTGCAGTTGTAGGTGTAGCAGTGGTTTTCTCTGCAGTTGTAGGTGCAGCAGTGGTTTTCTCTGCAGGTGTAGGTGCCGCCGTAGTTACCTTTGCAGTTGTAGGTGGCAGTGTTGTAACCTCGACGGTTGTCGGTGCTGCAGTTGTTTCCTTAGGTGTTGTTGGTTGAACTGTTGTAGGCTTGGTAGTCAGAAGCGCTTGTGTAGTTGGTAATTCTGTAAATTTAATGGAGGTTTATTAGGAGCTGGAAGTGAAAATTGAAGGTTTATCGTTGGTTTTGAACTGAGTAGCTCTCGCCTCATTTAAGTTTCGTTCACTGTCTTACTAAACTGTTGCTTTTCATTGGGCTTGCTGTGGCGTAGTTTCAGTTGAGTTCAATATTTCTCAAATTAAGTACTTTTGAAGTACGATTTGTGCGTTTATTTTATGTAAATTTTATAATTATGAAATAAAACAATCTTTAATCATACTATTGAGAAAATGTGTCATTTTGTCATCCGATACGTTTTTAACGGATATTTAAGGGATGAAAATATCAGGAATATTATTTTAGGGATGAAAATACGAAGGAAAAATACCAGAGGTTTGCAGATCGCCGTTACCATAACACGCACCAAGTTTTTCTCCAAAATCTAATGGAAAATCTCACCGCTTATTGTATTTGAAAATCGTTGTTATTGATCAATAGTGCTCTAAACCAATTTTTCTTACAGGGAGTAGGGCGAGAAGTGCTTTAGTCGACGGCATACCAAGTGGTCATCGATTTGGTCGGACCATAGTTTGAATGCAAGGAGGCAGCATGGCCGAGTGGTCAGAGCGTTGGTCTCGCAATCTGGCGGTCCCAGGTTCGATTCCCGCTCTGGTCACTAGCTGAGACTGAATTTGATCCGATTTCGATTAGTTCAAATTCAGTTTCTCGGCCATGCTTGTAATATAGCTAACTGGTTCACCTCCTTGCCAGTTGGGTTTCTTAGCTACTTTATGTTGTTATTATACTTCATTTTATTTCAGTTCATTTCAACCGCATTTGATTATATATATATTATATATATTACATATAGATATTTGCGGTATATAAATCTTAAACAATATTATTTATTTATTTATTATTATTATTATTATTATTATTATTATTATTATTATTATTATTATTATTATTATTATTATTATTATTATTATTATTATTATTATTATCAAAGCTGCAAAATACCGTCAATTTGGATTCTCCTTCCAGCTCCTTAATCCTATTCACTGGTTCCAATTTGCTGACGACGCTGCGGTTATCACTGGTCAAGAACAAGAGAATCAACACCTCTTAAATCGTTTCACTCTCTGGTGCCAATGGTCTAACATGATAATACGTGTTGACAAATGTATCACTTTTGGCATTAAGAAAGCCTTGACCAAGTCCGTCCAATTCCTTCCTAAGTTACTAATCAATAATGTTTCCGTTCCCTGTGTCAAGATTGGAGAGAGTTTTAAATATTTAGGAAGATACTTTGACTTTGAAATGTCTAATGAATCACATAAAGTTGAACTGAGTAGACTTGTCGACGATCTGATGACGGAAATTGACGCTAAACCTCTTCATCCCAAGAATAAATTGCTTCTGTATGGTAGATTCGTCCTGTCTAAACTATCGTGGCACTTCACTGCTGCTGATTTGTCTAAAACATGGGTAACTGATAACATCGATAATGCTGTAGCTAAATATGTCCGCAAGTGGTTAGAGCTCCCCATCTCTGGTACCTTAAGCAATGTCTTCTTACCTCGCAATAAATTTGGTTTAGAGATCTGTCCTCCTTCTGTTAAATTTATTCAGTGTCAAACAGTTCTACGTAAAGCGTTAAAACTATCACCTAATAAATCAGTGCAACATCTCTGGAAATCGTCAAGCAACCACACCAATGTTCAGTATGATGTCTATAAATCTACCAAAGATGTCATAAAAGATTTCCATGCTGATCATGAGTATAAACTGCAAAATCATCTTGTCTCTCAAGGGTCCTTTTTTTCTAATGTTCTGAACAACTCTCTGCTAAAACTTAGCAACATTTGGTCCTTGGCACAATCCAGTTTACCCAAGAATATCTTCAATTTTACCATACGCTACATAAATAACACTTTACCAACACGTAAAAACATGACAAAGTGGGGTTTATCTCCAACCTCTGATTGCTCGTTCTGTTTGAAGCCAGAATCTCTCCTCCATGTAATCGCTGGATGTACAACTTATCTTGATCAGGGTCGTTTCACTTGGAGGCACGACTCCATCCTTCACTTCATTGCTACAACCCTACAAGCTGTTAATGACTCCTCCCTGTACGCTGATATACCTGGCTTTAAAAGTCCATCAATTTTGACTGGTGATTCTCAACGTCCTGACCTTATACTTTCCACTACTAATGACTGCTTGTATGTGCTTGAACTGACTGTTGGCTTTGAATCAAACCTCCAGAATAATATAACTAGAAAAAGAACTAAATATAAAGAAACTATTGATAATCTACGTCACTATCACAAGAAAGTCGTGTTCGTTAATCTATCTGTCAGTGCACTTGGTGTTTTCGCTAAAGACTCTGATAATTTCTTTACAATGTTAGATGAGTTAAGTTTTGACAGCAAACAACATAAATATATAATCAAAACCATCACAAAAATAGCAATTAGGTCATCTTATTATATCTTTTGCTGTAGAAACAAAGCTTGGAATGACCCAGATCTGATGAAGTTCTAGTCTCATCAAAAATATATATATATTGTATTATAGCCATAGTTAGATATTTGTATAGGATTCAAGTAGCCAATTGTAAATTACCTACATGTAGCGAGATTTGCAATTGTAGAGTTAGGCGAAAAATGTAATAAAGTTTCCATTATTATTATTATTATTATTATTATTATTATTATTATTATTATTATTATTTGAATGCTAAAATTGATCAAATTTCGAAGTTCGGCGCCGATTTTCGGGCATTTAAATTTGACCAATTTGGTTCAAGCTAAGGCAGGATGTTCTTGAATAACCATTTTTTGTGCCAAAAGCAGAAGAACGAGCGATGAGATTTCCATTAGATTGAGGGAATGTAAGTCCGTGTTATGGTTTTTGTAACAGCAAGCTGCCAGCCTTGGGGATTTTTCCTTCACTAGACTGAAACAACGCCACAGGAAGCCCAGCAACAAACAGTGAGTCTAGTTAGCCTAACACAACGGTCAAAAGGTTTTTCAGCAGAGGAGGCCCAGGTACGAATTCTGAACAAAACAACGTTCGGCAAAAATAAACGAAAGACAACTTTGACAGAAATGTCTAAGCTCAAACCTGAATGTCCAAGCTTTATACTTTGCAAGGTATTAGATTTATATAAATTCTCAAAGACTGAAAAAATGAGGCTGCGTCACAACTAAAAAATGAGGCTGCGTCACAACTAAAAAAATGAGGCTGCGTCACTAATTTAAATTTGCGATTTTTGCCGACGCAACCCGAACAGAATTTATCAGATTTATCAAAAAGAAAAAAAACAGCTTAAACAAAGATTTTACGGTATCTTTTAGTATATGTCTGCTTATTTTATATTTTTATTATTAAAAAATATGGACTCCTAATACTTGTAAAACTGAAGGTAATGTAAAGTTTCTTGGGAGGTACCATGTTGTTTGTCTCTTCATGTAGTATTATCTGCGTTTTCACCTAAATCACTTCGATATTCTTTGTATGAATCGAGTGTAGTTTAGCGATAATGAATAGCCAGCTCCCGTGTAGAACCAATTAAAGTGATATCCATAAATCATAATTATTATAATGCCAGCTAGTCAACCCTAAGTACACTGTGCTCCGCTGAGAACAACATACATTTTACGCGATGAGGACTGTGGAACAACCATCTCGATATGAATCATTAAGCCTTAAATATATTAGTAACGAATTTACCTGTACAAGTTACTCCATCCCCTGTGAATCCATCAGAGCACTTACAACTGTATGAACCAATGGTATTTATACATTCTGCATTCCTACCACATTCATCTGATTCCTCCAAGCACTCGTTTTTATCTGTAAAATAGAAAATCTTTCAACATGATGGGCTTACTCGTAAATCCACTTTCTCTTTCGCTTCACACACATGTATTTCTAAAGTGCATAAAATTCACAGAAAGTATACATTTCCCATTTACGGTGGATGAACTTACCCCTAGTATCTGGTTCCATTTTATTGCGTGTTTGTCTTCACTTTCCATTGAAGGTGAAATGGGAAATGAAAATATTTTTTGATCCATTTATTCATTCTCTCATTCGTTCGTTCGTTAACATATTTATCCTTCCTCCGCCCCAAAAACCGCAGACAGCCAGCAACGCATGCTACTTATTCATTCATTCACAATCTTAGAGTAGATTTCGTATGACCGTGAAAACGTCACCGCACGGTCACGGCACGGTTACGGCAGGAATTTTGAATGTTTTTATAGACATCACGGCACTGACACGGTCACAGAACGGTGCGGTCCGTTTCACACTCATACGAAATCTACTCTATCGTTTTATAACATTCATCCATTAGTAATGCGAATATAAAGTCATGTCTTTTTCCTACTTCATCTATCAATTTAGTTCTTTCTCTTTGCTCATTCTAAACTAGAAGACACTAAATAAAATGTTATATATTTTTACCTGAACAAATTGCGCCGTCTCCAACAAAACCTCTCTTACATCGACAGACATAGCTTCCGGGGACGTTGGTACAAACAGCGTTTTCGTTGCAGTCATTCAATTCAGGGTCAGCACACTCATCCACATCTTAGTAAAAAATGGTTACAATTGTTAGCAGGCATCACATGAAGGTCGTCGTCCCTAATACTAATCCTAAACCTAAAACCGTGGTAGTTCAAAATTTTCATAAACCACAACATGATAGCCAGTGAGGGTAGCCACTTTATCCTTTATGTTCCCAAACTGGCCATGATATAGTAACGTTCCGCGCGTAATTCATACCCACACACTACTGTAACAGCCGTTATCTAATCTCCTTCCTCCACTGAATCTATACATATCTATTCCCATACTGATATTTCACAGCGATAGTCAATTTATCTTTCATGTTCCGGACCTATTCCCTGGACGACCGCTGGTTGAAGAAGGCGAACGCGCGTAATTTGTACATACCCACACAATCTCCGTTGTCTCCCGTGTAACCTTTCATGCACGAGCAATAATGCGAGCCCACAGTATTTACACAGACCGAGCCTTGTCCACAGGTGATTTCAGACTCAACACACTCATTTATGTCTGCGGAGGAAAAGCACAAGTGAGTGATAGAGATAAATGCAGATGCCCTACGACCAAGAAGCTACTAACCAATACAAGTCTTGCCATCTCCTCTGAATCCCTTTTTACATCTACAGACGAACGATCCAGGGACATTGGTACACAGCGCATTGGCATCACAGTACGACAATTCTGACTGACATTCATCGACATCTGTAAACCAAATAAAAAATTCATATAGAGGCTAACACCGACTGTGCTTAAGCTGAGTCTCACGATCGCGATAGCATCACGCTGTGCAGCATTGTGAAGTTGAAGTATACTACTCTATAGATCAGTTGCGTTCTAAACGTAAATACAGCGGAACAAGGCAGGAATGACGGAGCAGTTCACTTGTGTCAACGATATAGCGATAAATATACAAATTGTGTATATCGTACCTTGACAAGTGCCGGTTTGATTGGCAAATCCCTTTTTACAGAAACACTTGTGGGTACCCTTCACGTCCAGGCATTGTTCATTGGCACCACATAGAGGGTCACATTTGGACACTAATTCTAATAGAGGAATAAAATAAACAAAGAGGGGACACCATTTATTAAGTATGCATGGCAAGAACCAAAAAGAGAAAACTTGTTAATGTCATTTCAAGTTGCGATTGAGAAATCTTTTTTTATATTGCTTTGCAACACACACACACCATTCGTGCAGATATTTTGCCATTACCTGTACATGTTAGTCCATCACCTGCGAATCCTTCTTTACAAGAACATGTATAAGAACCTTCAGTGTTGGTACACAATGCATTGATATCACAAGAAGTGATGGGTTCACTGCATTCATCGATGTCTACAGGAAAAAGAAAACATTTCAGTAGGAAAAAAAAGTATTGGAATAGGGCAGATTTCGCGTCCATTCGACATTTCTGCCGTGACCGTGCCGTGCCGTGTCGTTTTCATACGAGAACTAGTACTGCTCTGCTGTTTGATTAACATCGTTCAATATAGACTTTTATCACGCCAGCGTGACATTAAGCAATTATTGGATGAGGTCGAGTAGGATATGGGGAATTATTAAGGCCGAGGTTCGTGTTATCTGCCGAAGCCGAAGGCTGAGGCAGATAACACAAACCGAGGCCTTAATAATTCCCCATATCCTACGAGAAACGAATTCAATAATTGTTTTATTATTTTTTGAAAATAATTCTTTCTCAGTTGTTCTTTGTTGACAAGAATACATGTTGTTGTTGTTTTCCCGCTTTTGGCATGAATCGCATAAATTAGCGTGACGTCATACCGCAAGCTAATTTTCCATATTCGAGAAAATTACGTCATAACTTCGAATAATGGTTTTCAACATTTTCATAACTCCAAATTTGGGCAGCTAGCCGGCGACTATGGTAATTTATCTGGTGGCTCTTAGCCAATCAAAACTCTTGAATTATTTTCAAAATATAATAATATAAATTATTTGATTTATCGAGAAAAGGAGTTCACTATCAAATTTTTCACATCAATATTAGTAAAATTGCAAAGTTTCGGCGAGATTGCTCTTAAACTGATGAAGATATGATACAACATTTCTTTACAAAAATTCCACAATAATGTTTAGCTTCAACGATTCATGTCGACGTCTCTGTCGATTTAAAGGCAATCTTTACAAAACTCTGCAATTTTACTACTATCGATGTGACAGATTTGATTTACTATCAAATATCAAATATTTTATAATGTCATGCTAGCGTGATAAAGGTCTATAGTTAATTTGAGATTGAACTTTATATAATAATTCGTATTTATATAATAAATGGTATATTACGCGCGCTCTGATTGGTCGAGAACCGTGTGTACAGTACACACGCATAGATGACGTCGTTGAATCGCGCGCTCTGATTGAATGAAATGTTTCGACGAATATCATATAAATATTATATAAATATAAATATAATATTATAGATTCCATTTTTTCGCACAGGTGTCAAAATGTATTGAGAACAACAGTCACGCCACTCGATTTCGTCTCGTACTTTCTTGTTCTCACCACATTTTGACGTCATCTGTGAATCTATTAGAGTTCAGACGCACGGAAAAATGGAATCTATTTCTTAAATAATTTCGTTTATCACAAGTATTGATAATAAAGTATAGATGTTTTTATCCTCTGTACCAGCAAAAATATCAGCTGTCGAGTAAATAGACAAAAAATATCATGTGATACAATGCAAAGAAGTAACAAACTAACAAACTTACCGCGACACGTTTTTCCATCTCCATTGAATCCACGCTTGCAACGACAAATGTGTGAGCCCAAAGTGTTGGTGCACAGCGCGTTGGTATGGCAAACATGCGTGTCGTCTGTACATTCGTTGACATCTAAACAAAAGTAAAAAGTAAGAGCATGCGTTATGCGTGCCATACGGTAGTTCAAAATGATGGGACACACTAGGAAACTAGTAACTCGACGAAGTACTTGACAATCCATCCGTCAAAATGACGCAGATTTCTATGGATGAAACGTTGCTTAGTTCGTAGAACGTTGAGCAAATTGGATCTCATAGGAGAGATGACATTTAGTACCTTGGCAGGTTCCATCGTCACCGAGTTTGTAGCCGGCAGCACATCCACATTTGTAAGAACCAACAGTGTTAATACACACTTCGTTGGAATTGCACTTGAAATCTTTTGTCTCGCATTCGTTAATGTCTAAAAAGGAATAAACCAAATGACGTTTGAAAAGCTAAGCAAAAGCCATCGCCAGTTTTACAATTTGCTGCGTTCAATGTTATAGGAGTAGAACTCGAGTCTACATCTTCAGCTCTTACGCACAGCAGTAGCGGGTTTCAATACATTGTGCAATCATTCTTCCGTTGAGTACAAAAACATGAAAACATCAACACATTTATGAAATCAAAATGTCAACATGCAAATCACTGAAGGTGTGGTGGCTCGAAGCATTTCAAACGTTTCAATTGGTCTTACCAACACAAGATCTGCCATCACCAACGAAGCCTCGTCGACAGCGACACAAATAACTGCCTTCAGTGTTTGTACATAAAGCATTGACATGACACATGTGAAGACCACGAGAACATTCGTTGATGTCTGCAAGACGAGTTTTAAATATACAATTAACAAACACAACAAGAACATAAAGACATCAATTATGCAGCAGCATCGAAAACAACAAAATGATAAAATAAAGCAAAAAGATCGATAAGCAGGTAGGGTTGAATTGAATGAAGGTACAGATTGGACGTGTTTAAAATTGAAAACTTTGAGCAAAACGTATTTAGAGCTTTTTGTATCAAAGATCCTTGAAAACATTGCCAGAAAAAGAAAAATCCTAAAGCTATATCATTCGCTATTACTTTTGCTGAGGACTATCGTTGTCGTAACCCACACATGTATACCCTGCCTGAAATCTTACAATCTTTCCTTTGAGATTGTCAATGTGTCGCCTTTATGTATCAGTCAATTCTAAGACCGTCCATCCCCCCCACCGGTATTTGACGGAGGGGCTGTCCCGTATAGTGGGGAATTTGACGTGAAACGAAGCCCAACCAGGCTAGAATTTGACGATTTTTTGAATCGCGACAAAGCAAGCTTTGGTCAGTGGTCAGCACTAGGATTTCAAAAAACCAACATCGATCGACGCACATTTCTTTGGAAAACTAGTTTAAAAGTTGCTTTATTTTGTAGTTTTCGTCTGGGTTGGAGATACCATCAAAGATTTTCAGTCAAGAGCAGTTTAAAAAGCGAAGTGGCGCGGCGCTCTTGGGACTATAAACGCTTTTCCCTACCATTTAAACAAAAATCTAAGATAAATCAACGTGTGAAGAGTAAAATAGCTAAAATAAAGAAAAAATTCTTATAATATTCCTAAAATTGGCGCTAACTGGCCCACAGCCGGGGATGAGTATTTGACGCTCATTGAAGCCTTAATAAGTGCAGATTTGACCATGTTGGTTCGCCCACCTAGTGGGGAATTTAACCAACATTTTTTTAAAAAGTCAAATGCCCCGGGGTTCGCCCTGGGGGACATGGCAGTCTTGGAATTGACTGTTACATTATTGGGATTGGACTGACCTGTACATTTCATGCCATTTCCTTCAAAGCCATCGTTACATTTACACACCAGCAGTGCAGTTGCCTCCTCTCCATCAGCACCAACCGTAGACACATTAACGCACTTGGCGTTTTCTCCGCAATCTTGATCAACACATTTAGGTACGCTTGGTATTTCTGGAAAGTTAAAACGCATTGTGAGTAGACCTCAATAAGATGGGATAATAATGTCCCATTGTTCGAAATTATTCGACATGTTCCAATGTTTTTACATAAAAGAGGTTCTGAGTCAGAAAGCAAAGATTAAGGAAAGGAAATCTTGACTGTGAAAACGTCAATGATCTTAGGAAGCATTCAGTTAGTAGAAAGATCATGGGGAGGAGGAATCTGGAGGACTGTCGCCAGATTTTGAGTGTGACAACATGGGAGGGTCATCAAGTTTTTTACTTTGCTATTCGGGCTGGACAAAACTTTTACGTAAAACTCAGGGCCCGGCCGTTCGAAAGGCAATGGTCATTCATTTTAACATGAATCGTCTTCAGTTCGAACTACCGCCCAAAGATAGATTCACTTGCTATCAACCTGTACTTGATTAAAGACAAACCAACTTATGTCAAAAGTCTTTTTGGTCGGTAAACACAATTTATCGTCTCATATTTTTAATACTGTTTGAGTCACTTACCAACACATGTCTTTCCATCCCCTTGGTATCCTCGTCGACATCGACAAACATACGAACCAGGAACGTTAGTACAAAGAGCATTGAGATCACAGTCATGGGTACCAGTTTCACACTCGTCAATGTCTAGAAAAGTAGGAATACAATGAAGTAAGGGTGAAGATCCACCGTACAACCTCCACTAATTAACTGTTACTTTCTTCGCCAGGATTTTTCACCTGGCCACGGATGCACGAATAGTGGCTAGCGCTGTACGTTGGATAAATCCTTATCCATTGGAAAGAATAATGGTGTGATCCAAATAAATGTATCCAATGGACAAACATTTATCCAACATCTATCCATCCTTCGTGCAATCGCAGCCTGATCCACATAGTGACTGTAGATTACAACCACCTCTAAAACGAACCCACCACTTGTTTCAAGGGTGGCCGACAATATAACATACCTGTACATTGTGGTCCTTGGAAGCCTGGCCTGCAAACACATCGCGCTGTTCCTTCTTCTTGCATCATGCATATTTCACTAGCTCCACAAGCAGGTAGACATTTAGATTCTGTATCTTAAAGAGGGAAATATATCATGAACATAGGGTGAATGCATTACATTATTTACTAAGACAATTCTCAAATAACATGGTAAACCTCCAATAAATCCATCGACTAATACTTGCTCAATCTTTACTAAGTGAGTTTGGCGATCAAACATAATGAAAAGATATTTTGAATCCATGATGTTGAAAGAAAATCCGAAATATAAAACAGAGTTTCATATGGAATTTGAACGCTCTAATCGGCTGCTTTAAAAGTAAATTAACTGGGACTCGATATGGTGGGATCTCGTAAGGTGGGTGTTTAATACTGGCTACTCTACTAGAGTGTAAACTTCGATTTTGGATTTATGATGAAGTGATACATCTATGGGTGGGGCTAATGGGTTTTTTGTTTGTTTGTTTTTGTTTTTTTGTCCTTTTTCTGGTGAGGGTCTGCCATCCGTAACGATGATGAAGAGATACGTCTATGGGTGCTACTAGTGTACTTACCAACGCATGTCTTTCCATCACCCTTGAAACCTCGTTCACATCGACACACATACGAGCCAATGGTGTTAGTGCACAGCGCATTTTTGCTACAGTCATGCGTGTTTAATGTACACTCGTCAACATCTGAAATAAAAGATGAGTTTGATTAAGAGATTCACACTTTTTGATAAAGATTGGGTAGATATAGGAGTAGTGCTTTGATGGTTTTGGATTCATTCTTATTTTATTGAAAAACCAACGCATGTCTTTCCATCACCCTTGAAACCTCGTTTACATCGACACTTTTCCTGGAATTTCGTCCACAAGATACAAGGGCGTTATAATCCAACAGAATAAACAACAAAAGTGTGAAATTTTAGTTACGAACCTGAACACGTTTTTCCATCTCCAGTATATCCTTTCAGACAGTCACAGAGGTACGAGCCTTTGGTGTTGGTACACATCGCATTATCGTGACAAAGTCCATTAAATGCCACGGTCTCGCACTCGTTCACATCTGCGATAAAGAAAGATCAAAGCTATCAAAACTGATATATTTTAAACAGAATCTTAAAATCACATGCAATTTGTCGTTATTCAGCGTTATCAAACTCATTAATAATTCATCAGAAAACACAATAGAAATCACTACACTAGTAACGTAGATCTGTATATTGGATAAAGATTTTTGTTAATTTAGTTGAGTATCTTGGGAAAATATTATTAAAGCGAAATCAACGATATGAATCTTTTTCCAGTGTACCCGCCCATTCAAACTGTCGCTCCAGACTAAAATCCGCGTTTTTGAAGGCTGGGATGAATTTGGTTAATAATAAACTTTGGCATTGTGACGTAATTAAATGCACATTGTGGCGTAATTTAAGGAACAAACGGGTGGTGTCACGGCATTTAGACTCAAAGAAAGAGCTTTATACATTACTTATAACATTACTTATATCGTAGCTAGATTTGGTACACGCTGTTGACCAACCAGAGCGTGCGTTATATCGTAGCTATGTTATAACACCACATCTAGCTACGATATAACGCCCGCTCTGATTGGCCAAACAGCGTGCACCAAATCCCCATGGGTCCGCGTCGTAACCAATATGGCTTCTCGCGCTCTAGATGGTGTTCGTGACGCTAAACCATCAACTACTATTGGCCAACATAATAACAATCAGCAACAGACTGCAGATTTAACACGTGAAACTGAATTAAAAAGTAAAAAAAGTTTCCAAAACATATGAAAAATAGAATCATACCTGTACAGTTCTTGCCATCACCTTCGTATCCAGAGACACACTCACAGTTATACGAGCCTTCAACGTTTATACAATCAGCATTGGAGTGGCAGTCAGCTTCTTCAAGTACGCACTCGTTTTTGTCTAATGAATGGTGAATTGATTTAACACTATATCACATGGGTGGACAATATCAAGCACACAGACTACAAATGCACAACAAGGCAAACAACAAAATATAATATAATCAACAAATATAAGGCGTCTATTTGCGGTGGTCACGGGATGTACCAGTAGTGCCAATATCTCCTTTTTTCAACTAGTCCAATGTTTGCAATATTGCAAAAGAAGGTTAGTTAGGCGGGGGTGGTGGGGTACGTAAGGAGGAAAGCGGATAACCAATGACCATCCGAAAATCAGGGCCACTGCTGGCATTGCTAGAGTTAAATATGGTATTGTTTAAAAAAAGATGAAAGAAAAAACTTTTTAAATCAGATAAACGGGGAATACACAAGTGTGGACTACCTTCTTTTACAAATTTGACAGTTGTTTCGTGGGTCACTTCGTGAAAGTCGGAACTAGACAAAAAGAGGGCATTTGATTCTCCCCATGGAGTCCTCTCACGCATAAAGACTAAAAGTGTCGAATTCTGAACGTCGCATATAAAGTAGCTCATCAACACCCCTTCATGATATCACCCGTGTGTTTCGTTATTTCAGGACAGTGCCGAAGATGGACTTACGAGTAGAACTAGACATATCCAAGAGAGGTTGTAAGAGGAAATTACCTAAGCAGATAATGCCATTCCCTTGGTATCCTTTCCTACATCGGCATACATACGACCCAGGAGTATTCGTACAAAGGGCGTTGGCATTACAGTTATCGGTGCCGCTTGCACATTCATCGATATCTAAAGGCAATTAAAATAACGTGAAATCAATGTTCAATAGGTGCGCTTTGGGAGTAAACACTGTTTAAATAGCAGCTTGTTTGCCAGTAGACTTTTCAAAATCAACTGAAAGGGGTTTGAGGACCTTTGGGATTGATTTAGTCGATTTGAAGACATCTTCAGTGACGCCATTTAACTCTTTCACGACGAACATTCCGCTTACAAAATTTACTTGTAATACACACAGATCAAACTAAGCATGCGATAAATATTACCTTTGCATGTTGTGCCATCACCCTTGAAACCTCGACGACATCGACAGACATATGAACCCTCAGTGTTTGTACACAAGGCGTTACTCGAACATGTGTGGGTTCCATCCAAACATTCATTTCGATCTACAAGAAAAAAAAGTGTTGAATGCAAAAGCACAGTGCTCACACAGCCATTAACTTGCAAATATCATCAAGTAGACCCCAATAAGGGGATGTCTGACAAACCCTACCCAGGAATATATAATATCAAGAGAGCATATAATCTCTTGATAATGTCAAGAGATTATATCTCCTATGACCTCGATCTAGGAGTCTATTAAAGAACTTTCAAGAGAAGGGGATTTTGTTCTGGGACACAGTAAAAAAAGATAATAGATTTTTTGTGATTTTCTGTGGCAGACATAAATGGTTTTATATAATATGCCCTATTTCTTATATATTGGTTGCTTAATTCCTCAAATTCCAGTCTAGAAGTTC
Organism: Telmatactis stephensoni; assembly: GCA_029948255.1. Lineage (NCBI taxonomy): Eukaryota > Metazoa > Cnidaria > Anthozoa > Actiniaria > Isophelliidae > Telmatactis > Telmatactis stephensoni. The sequence continues at coordinate 11,933 of JALIZF010001682.1, read as the reverse complement.
TTTATACTAAGTTTCTTTTATGCACGATATTACTGTAGTTAATTATGACATCTTCTGGTATAAATTTGATTTTGAATATTTGAACATTCGATTTTCGGAAACAGCCAAACACTTACCCAAAACGTTCATGGAAAATTAAGTATAAACATACGCATAGAAACATCTCAAGAAAATCAAGACTTGCATACAGTTCTTACCTATGCATGTTCTCCGATCACCAATGTAACCTTTTAAGCATCGACACACGTACGATCCAGGTGTGTTTGTACAGAAAGCTTCACTGCCACAGATATCTTTATCGATACACTCATCAACGTCTGAATATAATATGACAGTGTCAGTGATTGTGCATTCCTGAATTAATTCTTTGTTTTACGATGATTTGACAATGGTTATCGCACGACACACCCATTTTTCAACTATTCCGATAACTGTAAAAAATAGCTGAACACTCGCATCAAATATTTGTCGCTCAAGCCCAGCATAGCAACGGATAACCATGGCAACGAAATTGTTCCCATCCCCCTTAAGGGCCACGAGGCACTTGGGTCAGTCTTTCAGTGTAAGGGAGAAGATACCAAACGAAGGTTAGGTCACGCATCACTGGGATCTTTGTGCTCTACTTTTCTGGAAAGGGGGAGGGAGGGGTATTTTATATCCCTCTGACGCAGGATTAATGTGACGTGTAGAGACGTCGCCCTACTGTCTTTAACATTCCTTATCCTAGAAGATATGACCACTGATACAACTTCAAATGCAGCAGTTATTTCAAGACCTCGAAGGTTATTTCAGTGGGGCTCAAAAGATCGACGCTCGAGGAACTGAGCCAACAGGACAGTGATAGCTAGTACAGCTTACCTGTACAATTTAAACCATTGCCTGTATATCCTTCTTTGCACCAGCACCGATTTTCACCTTCGTCGCTAATACAGAAAGCGTTTCTATCACATTTTTCAAGACAGAGTCCTTCAGCAGCTAAAACTGTATATAAGCAAAATATAATAAATAAATGATCTTTTCACAGTAGCATATCCTCATAGCGGTTCTTCATCTGCTGGCTCTCACACTCACTACCTCTACATTAAATATTTTACATACAACGCTCAACTCACATGTTGATTTTGCTGAGGGAGGACTGAAAAAAAACTGGAGAACCCGGAGAAAAACCCCTCGTGGCATGGTAGAGAACAACACACCGGCAGCGCCCGACCACAGCGGTGAATGGCCTAGAATCACCACTAGGCCAACCATGCCACCCATGCTGCAATAAAAATGAAATGGTTGACAACGTAACAAATGACACTATATGAACATATTCGATTTTACTGGCCTAACATTTCTTTCGTTTGTTTAAAGACCAACGTTAAATTTTGATGTTAAATGCAACCATTGAAGGCATTACATGAGTTTGATCCCTGTTGAACTACGACGCTGTTGTATTTAAGGGAACGATAAGCGATAGCAACCTCATCAGGTTGTTAAATGGTCTTAATTCATAGACATGTATTTAACAACTTACCTCTGCAAAAACGACCACTTCCAACAAAACCAGCAATGCAATTACATTGGTAAGACCCAAGTGTATTAGTGCACTCGGCCTTTTCATGGCATTCATCCATTAGACCTTCACATTCGTCAATGTCTAAACGGGAAGTAAAATAATAGTTGAGTGTCTTTAAAAAGTGAGTCGTTAAAGGTCGATTTGTCAATACTGGAAGCATGGCATGGTGTAAACCGAATGAAAAGAGAATGGTAGAAGAACTGGACAAAGGTAGTAACGATATCACACTTGACCTTGGTGAATAATAATAAATGATAGTGGGTTCAGACAGATTCTACATGTATCAGATATTTTTTTATTCGCCGAATTTGTCCAACAGTATTATTTAAGTAATAAAAGATATAAACCAATCACATTCGTCGTACTATTGACTAATCAGTGTGACTCAAAGCGGCGTTTTTGACAAAATCGTTTGACAACTTTCATGAAAAGAATTAAACGAAACTTACGTTGAAATAAGAGTTTTCTGATTTATCATGAAACAACGCGCGGACTTGAAAATTAACGGAAAGGCCAAATACAACTTACAGTTTTTATAAAGACGTTTGAAATGCTTACATGTTTTCGATTAATCAAGCAGCGTTCAACATGAAAGCTTAAGTTTGCCAGAGAATGACAGAATAAGGATTTTGCTGGTAAACGAGGAACTGTTGATTTGAATTATCTGTTGAATGGTCACCGATAGCTTGTGTTAAAACATAACTACACTGGCATAGTTGGTTATACAAGGAATGACAAAGTTTGTCGTGGCGACGGTCAGTTTTGGAAAGCTTCGCCTGTCTTTGTAAGTAAAAACAAAAGTTTGTTCAATGAAAAAATTACTCTTATTGATTGAAACTAATCTCGCAAAAACCAAATTTCCTTTGTTGTGAATTCTAGTTCCTTTTATCCGTGTAATTTCCAACGAACTACTAAATTTAATTTAGACTGTCGTCGTTTGCAAATTCATGCTCGTTGTTGTCATTTTGGATGAATATTTATGCCTTTTGCATTGCTATATATTGTCCGACCACAAGGCTCAGGTTGTACATTTAAACGATAACAGGAATGATGGACAGTCTTATGTTTATTTTGTCTTTAAGTATGGGTTTCCTTACTGAAGTAAAATTTGTGGAAATTGTGGAAAATCTTACTAAAGTAAAATTTGTAAAAAATTTTATGAAAACCTTTTCTTTACCGGTGAGCATAGATCTTGGTGGTCCCTCAGCCAATCAGAAAGTGTGTTATAAATCAGCTATACTATAAAGATCCAATATCTAACCAACATAGGATAGCGTCCTACACTAAAAGCGTCTGCGTAGGAGGCTACTCAAAGGAAACTTGGATGAAAACCGGTGTAAATTGGAAAGAAGTTGAACCTTGGGTGAAGGTATCTATAGGACCCAATGAATACTTTCATCATATTTAAGAGAGACGAGTAAAAATTGTTGAATATTTATGCATCTAAATTTGAAGTAGATATCGTCATTTACTCAACCCTATTGTTTTTTGTTTTGTTTTGTTGTTTTATTTGTTGTTGTTGTTTTCTTGCTTTCAAAACAAACTTTAAAAGTATTTTCGTTGGGATTATATGTTTCCAGTGTTCAACTGTTCTTATCCAAGTGGCCCTTTTCTGATTTTAAAATATATAACAAACTTTTACATTACCATCGCATTGAGTTCCATTCCCTATAAATCCTTCTCTACAACTACAAGTGAACGATCCAAGGATGTTCAGACAGATGGCGTTAGGGCTGCAGTTGGATTTACCAACAACACACTCGTTGATATCTAAAGAACATATAAAGGTTATATAGTTAACCTGTAGGCAGTTCTATTTAATCATTGTTACTGATATTTCTGGAATTAGGGCATTCAAATTCTTTTTGGGAGACACTTTTGACTCCATTTAAAATCCTGTGACGCTGGGGCTAAAAGATTTCTCCTGTTTTCATATTGGTGAATTGCTGTGTTTTACTCATTTAGCCTTTTGGAAAATAGGATACAAACTGTTTAGCCCGTTTTAAAATATCCTTGTTGGCATCCAAAAGTTAATACCAACCAGTTAAACATGTTTAAAAGTGGTTTAACTAAACAAGATTAAAAATGACTTGCTCATAACATGTGCACCTTACCACTACAAGAGATGAAAACTTGTTTGATTAAAATATCACAGCAAGGTTGTTTGAAATGTGTCTTGTGAAGGTGACACGACAGGGTTATCAACAAATTGGAAAAATCTAAGCCTGTTTAGTTAAACTAGTTTAGTTGGTGTGAATGCAGCAATAGCGCTGCAACATATGCACTTTCAACAGTCTATTAGTTAAGCAATAGAAGATAGTTTTCTATGACTCTATCGGTGAAATAGAGCACGTGTGATGTTGGGAGAAACACGAGAAAAAATCACGAGCCGTATTAAGAACAATCAAATTGCGTTATTTTCTGATCAAAACTAAAATTCTCAAAACTTGCGCAAATGTAAGCCAATCATATTTGTCGTACTTTTGACTAATCAGTGCGACTCAAAGCGACGTTTTTGACTAAACAGTTCGAGAACTTTAATCGAAAGGAATTGAACAAAAAATATGTTGAAAAAAGAGTTTTCTGTTTTTCTAATGAAACAAATGACTCGAAAATTGACGAAAAGGCCAAATATAACTTACAGTTCTTCAAGATTTAGAAATGTTTACATCATGCTTTCGATGAATCAAGCGGCATTCAACATGGTGAAAGTCGTGCGGTTTTCGGTTTGAAAAAAGCTGAAGTTTCAAAGAGACTTACAGAATGACGATTTTGCTGATAAACGAGAAGCTATTGATTTGAATTATCTTTTCGTTGTTTACCGAAAGCTTGTGTTAAAACATCTCTACACTGTTGGATATCTTCGCCTGCCCTTTAAGTAAGAAACAAAAGTTTGTTCAATGAAAAATAACTTATAGTTTGAAATTAATCTCGGTAAAATTAAGATAAATTTTCTTTGTGTTGAATTTTAGTTCAGTCCCTTGTTCCCTGTAACTTGCCAACGAACTAGTAAATTTAATTTAGACTGGCGTCGTTTGCAAATTCATGCTCATTTGAGTCATTTTGTTTGAATATTTACACATTTTGTATTGCTATTGTCCGACCACGAGTTTCAGGTTGTAAATTTAAACGATAACTGGAATAATGGAAAGGTTTTTCGTTTTTAAGTTTAGGTTTCCTTACCCAAGTAAAATTTGTGGATAGACTTTTTGCTTGGCATGTAATCATTCAGTCGTCTGAAGGCCTGTCTTACCGGTAAAATAGAGCATAGATTTTGGTGGTCGCTCAGCCAATCAGAATGTGTGTTATAATTCAACTATATTATAATTTTCGACACAAACCAGATACTAAAACCTAAAGGCCCGAACAAAAGAGAAATCAAGTCGATGCAAGTCAACGCAAGCTTGAACTTGTGTCTCGGTTGACCGTTGCCTTCTATCGACTTGCGGATACTTCCACCGACTTGCATACACTTAGATTATGCTCAAACTTGATCGCAAATTGATGCAAGTTTGGCTCCTTTGAACACTCATCGCGCTAAACGTCGCAGGTTGCTTTTTTTGTTCCTTTAGTCCGAATTTCTGCACATTTCCTCTACAAATAATTGAAACAAAAACCAACCGATTTTTTTCCTTGTCCTTCAACTAGCTGATATATCGTGAGAGTTTTTTGAAAAACTTGCACTGATTTGCGTGAAGCGCTATTCAAACCAGACATGAAAATCGCAAGTCAAAACTTCTGTCGACTCGTTAGACCCCAGGCCTAACTCATGTTCACATACTCCCAATGATCCTTTATATAATTCCTTTATATAAGTCATTCCAATGATTATACAAGACTACAATTCTCCCAGTGTTTATGATCTTTTTATCGTATTCAAAAATAACGGTACGTCACAACAAAACCGCTAAACTTCGCAGGTTGCATTTCCTTCTTTAGTTTGAATTTCTGCACATTTTCTTTACAAACAATTCAAACAAAAACAAAATGGACATTCTCCTTGGCCTTCAAATAGCTGATATTTCGGGAGAATTTTTTGGAACTGAAAACCTGCATTGACTTGCTTGGACCGACCGTGTTCATACGAGACATGATAGTCGTAAGTCAAAACTTGACACGTTTGATCCCGGGCCTAACTCATGTTCACATACCCCTGATACTAATTAACAAATTAAAACAATGACAAATCTTCTCGTAATCCTTTTTCTAATTAAGTTGTATGCTCAAAGAAACATATTTAACCCCTGATCCTGTATGTACGTCATTCCAATGATTATACAAGACTACAATTCTCCTAGTGTTTATGATTTTTTTATCGTATTCAAAAATTGAAAATTAGACAAGAGGTACACTTACCTTGCAGGATAATTGTAATTCTCTGAACCATACGGAACATTATGACCTTACTATGCGTACTTCCTTTGCGCATGCGCATTTAGCCACGTTTCAAAGATGTATTGTTATGCAAATTAACAACACTATAAAACCCGGTGATAAGCCAGGCCAGGCCTCTTCTTCTTGAAGTGCAAAAGGTAAGCCAAATTAAAGTATTTGGCATCCATCACTGAGGGAGGGAGACACGATGTGAATCTGCAGCAGATGTCCAGGGGGGGAAAGTAAGGTCATAATGTTCCGTATTCTCAGAGAATTATAATTATCCTGCAAGGTAAGTATACCTTTTGTCGAATTTTAAATTCTCTTTCACCATACTCCACATTATGCCCTTACTATGCGGTTTCAAAGCCCCAGATGCCAAATACGCACGCTTTCAAAAAACAGGACTTTTTCACTTGCCAAATGAATTATAACAGCGCAACGAGGTTAACGCTGACCGTGGGGACAGAACTGACTTTTGACATGGAAATCAGTCAATTATCAGAACAATTTCCACTTGGAGCAAAATCCGTGGGAAACCAAACGATTTCACGGCTGATACCAAAATCGAAAACAACATACAACCAGCAGTCGCAGTCACGAGGCTGCCCTTGACCAAGATATCATTGGCTAAAACACCCATCTTGCATAAAGGATGCTATACCGTTATTCGAATAACTAAGCTCGCCGACTGACAAGCAAGTACATTTGACTAGATAATGATTTTAGGACAAGGCATTTCGGGGCCGGAAACGACATTTTTACATGCATGTGCATGGCAGTGCCGTTTCCAAAAAGCTTCACATATACATGCAAATGGATTTCATGTAGAACAATGGATTTCGAGAGAGTTTTTCAACACAATCATGAGGAATTAACACTTGTCAATGAGTTGATTCTTTATTGACACCATTATTAACGCCATTGAAAAGAAATCCATTGGAATGAGCTGACAACAGTCACCCTGGGCGTTGAGTTTAGTTCATATCTTTAACGAACCAATTGCACAGCTCAGCTCCTGGGTCACCAGACTCAAAAGCTTAGCACAAGGCACATCATGATCAGCGATAGGGCGTTGCCTGGAGTTCAGAACAATGACAAGATCAGACGTTATTGATTTCTAGAACGCGAATCCAGGGCCAAAAGATCAAATAATACGCTCATTACATTGGTGAGCTAATTAACAAGCACAATGAAAAACGCGGACGCAGTTGCTGGATGACACCTACGGCTAGAAGAACCAGTTGGATCAAAATTGGTAGGGAACATTTTACTAGGAGCTCCTTATAGAATTAGGCAAAACAACGAAAACGCCCGTGGTCATTCTCGCATGGTTTACAAAATCACTCGTGAACCAACAAACGAGCTTGCAGGTGACCAGAGCAACCTGGACATCTAGGCAGACAGAAATAGACTGACAATTACCCGACGTTCACATGAGCAACATAGTCAATGCAAGATGCAATGGAATGGTTCGACGGATGGCAAAGCTGCCACTCTCAAGCTAGAGAACTAGAAGCTTGAAAAAATACTTCTATGTTAACTATGAAAAAAGTGCGACTAGAATCATAATCGAGCCGCATGAAAAACGCAGTATCTTCCCTGTTAAGACAATTTGTGTCCCAAGGAGACATTACCAACTCAAATACGGGGATGTGTACAATAAAGCTGGATTTTCCCCCATTCGGTTCGACACCTTAATTTATGCATGCAATTTCTAAAAGGTCTTTTAGGAGCTGTTCAAACTTCAAAAGGATTAACAATGAAGCCAAAAAGACTCGTGCACCAACACGTGATCATGACGTGTTTAATAATTGTTTTGTTATTGAACAACCAGTCTTGATGAATTGATCGACAATCGTCGAAAAATAGTCATTAAAGCGTTCACTAATATCATTAGGATCTGTTATAATATTACCTTGGCTGCATTAGACAAAGTACATGTTTCTTGGTTTGCTCACCTAGATGTTTGGCATTGAAAGTTAATTGGTCGTCAGATGAAACCCAATTTTTCATTGACATTCCAGGGCATTTTAATTCGCGCCGATAGATTTCCAAGTCCATAGGGAATTTAAAATGAACTGTTTGCATACATTGCATGGATGTTTTTCCAGAAGAATTCCATCGTGATATCACTGTTTTCTTGGAATCGTTGACTCAATTAAAGCAACCAGAGTAGTAGACGGAGCTGCTAAGAAAGTTGTTTTTCTACAGCTTAGACATCAGTTGGGTTTTGGTTATGGTCCAGAACAAACGACAGAATAAGAAGTCTTTTTCAGTGACACATTGAAGGATTCATTTACAAATGAAATACTCGAATCAAAAGCAATCACGTGAGAGGCACGAAACAATTTGCAATCCATAAATACTAGATGTTCGTGGATTAACAGAATCGCCAAATTGCAAAAATGATAGGGCGACCCAGAAAAGAGTTGACTGTCGAATAGATTGATATCAAACAGCTGGTAAATGTCTAGGAATCTCGATCGTCTGCTGAATTAGACTGGGAGGCAAACTGTATGCTCCCAGGACGTTTAAACCACAAAGAAGCATTCGGAAAGCTGGGATGTAATTCAGCTGGTAAAAAGTCCACACGGGACAGAATAGGTTGACATTGACACCTTATTATAGGTAATAATAACAGCCTATAATAAAAACGTTGAATAACCAATTATCCAGTAATCGATACTGACTATCAACTGATTAGGATTCTTGGAAAGTGAGATATGGCTAATGACACTTAAGTAAATGCTTGAAGGTTTTTTTTTTTTTTCTTTTCTTTTTTTTTTTTTGGCATTCCTTAGCTCTCTGTAAAGATATCTGAGCTGTCATTGTCCCATTTGAGTTGTAGAAAAAATGCTCCAAAGATATGAGTATCTTTAGAACACGGATGTCACTAGACAAATATTACTGAGTTGGGACAACGAGCTTTTTAACCAAAAAGTACATGGAATAGGTAGAATAGACGCAGTGTTTACAAACACTGACACTAAAATGTTAATGTAAAGCCATTTGAAAAAATGCAAATAACATTGTATAGTATTGTACTTTACAATAGCTTTATGATTTGTGCTTGGAAATCAATGACAATGGCTAACGCTCATTAGCCTTCTTCTATTATTAGTCAGGAATTGGATGCATATTAAAAGTGCTAGTCCAGTAATTCCATTGGGAATCAGTCAAATAGTGACTGGTTTGTATATAACTAGGATTGCAGCCAATCTGTCCAAATGGTCGGTTGTCTCGACAGGAGCATTCTATCGGGCGACATACAGTTATGATTACAGATAAGTAAATCCCATAGCATTGCTTGGAAACAATCACTGGCCTATTTTACAAATAAGGCACACAGTAATCCCAAGCGGCGCTAAACTGGGCGCTGGAATTCCGGGAAATGAGTCTGCACGTGTTGTCATTCAAATGGCATGAGTTGCAGATCACGTCCTTTTTTCTTGAACTGAGTCAGTTGAAAGAATGCAAATTTCACTCAAAACTAGTTGGAGTAAAATCGATAGTTCAAGGTTACGGCTAGATTCATAAACTCGTCATCGCGTAGTGCTAACAAGCGATTTTCTGTAAGCAATTTCCAATAGAGATGCAAATGAGACAGCAACTTTCTGTCGATCCTTGAAATAAATAGTTCAAGGAAAACAGGGCAACAATGACGCCAAATGAATGCAGTCTCAGATCACGAGCGTGCATTACTGACGAAGGTTTCAATAATTATCCTCAAAGCATGATTGTTGTGGACGAGTCCTTCAACAATATGCAATTTAGTTAGCAGTTACAGCTAGTAGTTTTAGAAACTCGCTTCATAAAAGCAGAGATTACTTTAGACAAATATGAAGACTTCATTTTCTTATTTATTGGTTTGGCAGACACATCGGCTCGGCGTTCTTGCTTGGGCGGTCTTGCACGTACACGCAAAATCTAAAATTCATCGAGTGAATTCCTTAGTAGGCTCGCTCGAGTACTGCTCAGCAATTGATGGGGCGGGATGTAAGTCCTTGCCTGCACAGCGCTAGCATTAACTAGCATAGGTGACGGGATCGAAACCCTCGTCAACACGAGAAACGTTCCAAGCGTGTGGCTGAGTCAGCCTCTCGTGAGTCCAATTTCGAGTTGGCACAGCGCTAGCATTAGCTAGCATTCGTGACGGGATCGAAACCCTCGTCAATACGAGAAACGCTCCAAGCGTATGACTGAGTCAGCCTCTCGTAATCAAATGTCGAGTTTGCTCTTCACGAGCAAACAGTCCAGTACACTGACATGGACAAGATGTTCCATCAGGCTTCAAAGGAACTTTAAAGGACTTCGGAACTTGGTAGAGAGATGACTTGAGGTGATTTCTTTCAACATGAAGTGAATCACTCTGAACGGCATTCATTCAGCATTCTGAACAGCAATGTGTGTCTTGTAGCTCAGTTTTCCAGTGCACAACAAGACGAGGCGCCATCTAATCCAAGATGGAAACAGCAAAGCTGTTCAAGATATATAAAACACAAATAGAAAAGTGTTTAGTATTTCTCTTAAACAAAAGTCAGAATAGATCTTCACTCAAAACGAACGTGAAGACGAAACGTGGCTTACCTGTGCGCCAGCACGAAAGAAGAAGAGGCCTGGCCTGGCTTATCACCGGGTTTTATAGTGTTGTTAATTTGCATAACAATACATCTTTGAAACGTGGCTAAATGCGCATGCGCAAAGGAAGTACGCATAGTAAGGGCATAATGTGGAGTATGGTGAAAGAGAATGACGGTACGTCACAACAAAACCTGAGCAAATTACCTTCACAAGTTTCTCCATCACCCGTATAACCGTTTTTGCATCGACAGCGATATGAACCAAGAGTGTTGGTACAGGCCGCGTTTACGTTGCATTTTGCACTTTTGTCCAAACATTCATTCATGTCTGAAAAATAAACAAACGTTTCAATAAAGTGTAAGCGCACTTATAACCAACATCGTTAGAGTAGAGCAAATACCATATCAACAACAAGGTGACACAAGCTTAGGACAGAAATATCAAATGTCTTTATAGGAATCACAGTACTAACATGGACACATAACGACACGGTCTCCTTTACAATCATACGACCACTGCCTTATCAAAATTAAGCAAATCTCATTTCTTACCTTCACAAAACTTGCCATTACCAATGAAACCATCCTTGCATCGACAGATATAAGACCCAACAGTATCAACGCACTGTGCATTAGGATGACAATCATGCTTTCCTTCAGCACATAAACTTATTGGTGGTTCCGTGGTCTCTACTGGTTTTGCAGTGGTAACAACAGGTGGTTCCGTGGTCTCTACTGGTTTTGCAGTGGTAACAACAACAGGTGGTTCCGTGGTCTCTACTGGTTTTGCAGTAGTTACAACAACAGGTGGTTGTGTGGTCTCTACTGGTTTTGCAGTGGTAACAACAACAGGTGGTTGTGTGGTCTCTACTGGTTTTGCAGTGGTAACAACAACAGGTGGTTCCGTGGTCTCTACTGGTTTTGCAGTAGTTACAACAACAGGTGGTTGTGTGGTCTCTACTGGTGTTGTAGTGTAACAACACAGGTGGTTGTGTGGCTCTACTGTTCTGCAGTGTTTACAACAATAGGTGGGTTGTGTTGTCTCTCTGGTTTTGCGTGTTAACAACAACAGGTGGTTGTCGTTGTCTGCTACTGGTTTTGAAGTGGCAACAACAACGGTGGTTGTGTTGTCTCTACTGGTTTTGCAGTGGTAACAACAAACAGGTGGTTGTGTGGTCTCTACTGGTTCTGCAGTGGTACAACAATAGTGGTTGAGTTTTCCCTCTACTGGTTTTGCAGTTGTTAACAACAACCAGGTGTTTTGCGTTGTCTCTACTGGTTTGGCAGTGGTACAACACCGGTGGTTGTGTTGGTCTCTACTGGTTTGCAGTGGTAACAACACAGGTGGTTCCGTGGTCTCTACTGTTTTTGGCAGTGTGTAACAACAACAGGTGTTCAGTGGTCTCTACTGGTTT